>QEPC01011914.1:1705291-1736172 GCA_003113815.1 Sphenodon punctatus | reverse complement strand
GGGGGGGGGGGGAAGCCACGCCCCCCCCCCCCCGCATGGTAAATCACGCCGAGGCGCAGAATTGGGCCCTGACTCCCGCGGAATTTTTTTTTAAATTCCGCTGAAGAATCAGGGCCCTGAACATGACCCCACTTCTGCGATCCCAGCCTCCCTGCTAGGCAATACAAGGGACAGAGGCTCCTGTCAACCCCTCGGGCCGGGTCACCGCCCCGCGCGCCGCAGGTTGCCGTGCTGCCGACTGACACGCCAGCAGCACCACCGGAGGCCCCTCCCCCCCATGGCTGGTTCCGGCGGTCCCGTTGGGTTTGGGGGATGTGGGCGCGGGCCCGTATGACACTGTTGTGGAGGCTCCACCCCCTATATGTCACTCTGTGTGCCTATGGGCACGCGGAGGGGGCGGGGTTTCTGGGATAAACACCAGCACTGGGAAGCACTCGGTGCTGGTGATTGCAGGGGAGAAACCGGCCCCAGAGAGAGAGAGCTAAGTGTTGCATTGTACTCCTGTTGAACCATGGTGACTTGGATTAAGTGTTGGACCCTTGTTGTTTCCCCAGTGTGCGTGGTAGAGTGTGTGAGCATGTGCGGAAGTGAGTGGAAGAGAGGAGTGCAAGCCCTCCCCCTCCTCCCCCCGTTTCCCTTGTGGTCCCCGCGCTGCCTTCCCTTCCCCCTTGTGGTGTGCAAGCCCTTCCCAGCTCCACGTTCCCTGGCTCCCTACCCTGCCACCCTTCACTAGCCACACTTTCCCTTCCTCCCTGTCTTTGGTGTGGGTTGTACAAGAGGTACATCTGGTGTGTGGCCCAAGGCTCCCTACAAAAGCTCTGCACCCTATGATGATAGGGACCTCGTCCCTTGGAGACTCATAGGTCCAACTACTATCCTGACAGGCATTTATTCCTCGATAGATCTCCTCAGAGCACAGTCAGGGCAGGTGCGTGGGCCTTTGTGGGGGTCAGCCTACTGCCAATGCGACCCTTCCTCCCCTCCTCCATAGAACCCCCTATTCCTGTGACAGCTCCCCACACCTGGTCTGAGGTGGAAACATCAGAGTGGAGTGTTTTGCCACCCCTCTGAAATTCACCACCCTAGGCAGCCACCTGTCCCACCCCATCCACAAATGGCATGAGATGACCTCAGTCCACAGTTTGGGATCCCTGTGCTATGTCCTGACAGTTTGACTAGAGAAATCACTTCAGATCCAAAAAACAAGAGGAAGGTAGGGTTGACCTTCTGTTTTTAATTCACTGTCACTGCGATAGCTAAGTGCCCACAATACCCAATCCTCTCCACGTCCTTTAAAATGAAAACTAAAGCTATAGCTTTGTAGTGGGCATCTAAGGCTTCCATTAGAAATCTATGCAATCTAAACACAAGCTGCTCAGACATAGCTTGGTGAAAGAAACTACAGTTTGGTGCTGACCTCTAGTGTGGGATTTTGAATCAATCTGATTTGTTCCTTTAGTTTTCTTTAGCTACTCCTTATCTGTACTAAAGCAAGTCTTCAACCTAAGGGCCAGATTAACACATTAAAACCTGCTTGTGCATAGATGTAATGGAGTAACTGTGTCAGAAAAGCTACAGGGCAAGGGCAGGCAGACCAGCATAACCTTTTTAAACAGGCCATGGCTGCGGTGGTGGTCTGTGGCCATGCCGCTGTGAGGGCAGGGCGGGAGTGCAGACGGGTGCACCCCCACCCCCACGCATCCCCATGCATTGAGCAACCTGCGTTTTCGCCTGTTGCTCCGTGCAGGGGCGATGGGTGGAGGTGCATGTTTCATGGGAGCATGCACACACGCCCATCCACCCGCAGCCCCTTTCACACAAGATGCACCCACCCATGTCCACTGGGTGGGCATCAGTGGGTGCGTCTCATTTGAAAAGGGTCTTTGTGTAATGATTCTCCTTTCTTTCCATCACCCCTACCCCCGCAAAGACCCAGCCCTATAAGATTTTCTCTTGCAAAGTTCAGAGTACTCTAAATCTGATCCTGCAATGCACTTAAGAATGTGCTTAATTTTAGGTTCCTGAGAAATTTCACTGAAATCAGACTATCCACACTCTTAATACCCTGCCAGTGGGGAAGCACGGTACCCCAGATATTGTACAAAAAAACTTTTTTAGCAAACCTGTACCACTTCATTTTCCATGTACACCTCCAGGATAATGGGGTCAGGTGTGCCCACTAGTTCATGCCCTGTTGTAGGGGTTTGTTTGTTTTTGTGATTACTAGAATGTTATTTGGGCACTATTGACCTCTATTGGAATGAACGGGAAAATGAAAGCACCATACGCCCAGGCTTATGGGGTCATATTTGCCACACACACAATGTGGAATTTTGTCTGCTTTCATAATACACCATTTTAAATACGTACAGAAACATTTCATTGCAAGTGTATTGGGGGTGCGTCAGTTATATCCCAAGTGGAAAACTCCAGTTACCAACTTACAAGTTTGCTTAATCTTTAGAGTCTTTACACATCAGTTAACCCTTTCATAGTGTGAAGCTTCAATGTTGATTTTTACTTGCAAGGTTGTGTTGAAAAAAAATATCCTATTAGGATGAAGGGGTCAGTTCAGTTCTTGAAATGCAGACAAGCTTCTAATCGCTGAGACTCTTGAAATGCAGACAGTCTGACCGCCTGTGAGTTATCACCCACTTTATCTTTGTTTGCTTATGAATGGAGAGAACATTGGGATGTTAACACTTGTTTTCAGTTAGATGTTATCTCGTTTGCATATGAATATGTCGTCTCTGACATAAGGAAATCTATTGCAAGTCTATTGTTTCCTTTTGTAATTAATACTTAGTTGAAAATCTTGTTACTTTAGCAGTTTCTGCACATCTTATGTTCCAAAAAGGGTTGAGGTCAATTCAAACCAGTACCATAACTGGTGGGATTTTATTGGTACCAGTGGGGGTTCCTAGTAACCCCACAAACTTTCATGTTGGACATATATTTCTGAACCAAACTTATATTAAACTGTACTCATATTCAAATCAATCATATTTATATTTTTCAACGGTGATGTAATTGGGGTATATAATATCGCATACGTAGATTAACACAGAAGGGTTTTTTAGGGTGGAGCAGGGTTAACTTTAAACCACTTACTGGACCAGAACTAGAGTGCGAACTGCACGTTATTGAAAGCCTAAAATCCCTCTTTCCTACACTCCACTTCCCTCAGAACCACTAAGTCTCACCCTCTCATTCTCCCAGTGTAGCCTAGTGGCTAAGGTGTTGCACTTGACTATAGGAAACCAGGGTTCAAATCGCCAATTATCCTTGCACTTATGAGGTGGTCTTAGGCAAGTCATTATGGGTAAAAACAGATGAGAAGGTGGTGCGGCAGCTTCCCAGGGTGGGAAACCACAACCTACACAGGCTGGGGCACTGAACAAACGTGCCCATGACTGGACAGCTGTCCCTCCACCCATAGGATGGGAAGCTGCACAAGTAAATGGATGGCCCTGCCCATGCCCTGCTCCCAGTGTCCTAAACCCTGCCATGATGGACAGCCATGGTGGCCCCAGACCTGCAGCAAGTATGGCAGAGCAGGACAGATGTGATGGCCTGCTGTGACCCATGTGGGCGGCTCTTAGCCCAGGCTATATCCTCTGAGATTTTCTAAGGACACAGCCTGGGCTAGCCACCTACCTGCCCCAGGGGGCTCCCAGGCTAACATCTGGCAGTGCTAAAACAGATGTGCTGGTGGCTTCTAGGCCACAGCGGGCAACAGCGGGCCAACATCACATCTGTTTTTACCCTTTCTCTTAGCTTCAGTTTCCCATCTGTAAAATGATGATGATGACAGCGGCGACAATGACAACGACCTACCTCACAGGGTTGTTGTGAGAGTGACCCAGATAAGGATTGCAAAGCATTTTGAACACTGAAAGGGCTGTATAAATAATTTATTATAATAATAACTAATAATTATCTCTCTTGCCACTCCTCCAAATTTCAAGCTGTCTTATTTAGTACTGTTTAGGGTCCTAAACAAGAGACAAAAGAAAATAATGCTATGGTGCTCTAGACATTTTGATAGATTTTCCAAAAACGTATATGTCTATTAACCTTTTAAAAAGAGGGTAGCGGTAATTCTTACAGAAAGAAATTTGGGAACTTAATTGTTTATTAGAAATGGTATTAACATTTAACACCTTGATGACTTGCTTAGCAGAACTGTAACTTCCAGTACTATCAAAGCAAGATAAGTACTGATAACAAATAATTTCTTAGACAAATTTTACTTTCTTTTCTATTTGCAGGGGATTTTCTCTCATTCTTGTTTGCATTTATTCATTGAAATTTTGCACAGATTTTATTTAGTTTGTATCTTGCCATTACACTAAACATCCGTAATTTAAGTTGTATTGCATGAGTGACCATGCAAGTCATGTGATACTGTTTCTGTTTCATGATTGGATCACTTTAGCTCATATCATCAGGTTTCTGAATGGAATGCTAATAGGAAGTGATAGAAGTAGTGCACAAGCATAAATTCCCTTTCCAGGAACATTCATGCTCACATAACGCAAACATAAAAGGGTAAAAAAAGGGTCAAGGAAACTCATTTAAATTGAAACAACTGTCTGCAGAAAATCTTGTGCGGCTTTCCACTACATCTGAGTGGTGTATAGAAAGCGGAAGTTCTACTAAAATGATGAGAAGATTACTAAACCTAAATTAGCATTTTATTCTAACTAGAGCTGAATTTGGTAGCAGATTTATTATTTGCAGGTATTAGTCACATTTTCAGGTAGCTCTTTGAGTACCTGAATAATATTCATGACTGAAACAAGTATGGGGGGGTGGTATTTTTCATTTAGTGTTTGAGGGTGTTTGGGTTTGGTTATTTTGCTTCTTTGGTCATTTCAGTATTTTAGTTATCTTATTTTTAGCAATTGCACATGCTCAATAGTACTAGTATTGCCAAAATGAGGTAACTAAAATATCAAAATGACCAATCAATCTAAATAATCAATTTAAAAAACCCTGAAAACTCAGAAGAACAGAAATGGAATAACTGAATAATGGAATAACTGAAACAGGGTATTTTCAGACGTTACGAGACCACGCTCAACCACAGTCAATACCCTGTGGTGGGGAATGGTCTCGTAAGTTCCCCCCAGATGTTAACCACGGTCAATCGCAGCGGGGAATCACATTCACCACGCGATCGTCAGAACCTGTGGGGCCAGCGCCGATCGCGTGGTGAATGTGATTCTCGCTGCGATGAAGGGGCTCGCCTTGTCTGGATGGAAACCACGGCCCGGAATCCCCAGCGGGATTCCGGGCCATGGTCAATTCGGGTGGGCGCTGCGGCCGCATTGGCCTCAACGCCTGCCCGTCTCCCCACAGGGCGGTCGGCGGGGGAGCATGGGGGGTGGGGTCGTGTGACCGCAAGCTGTGCCGCGCAGCCCCGCCCCCTCCCCAATTCCCCGCCGGGATCAGCCGGCATGTCTATTGGACGTGACGGGCTGATTCCGGCAGGGAATCTGAAGAGTGATTCTGGGACGGGGCAAATGCCACCCCGTCTCGTCTGAAAATACCCACAGATACCTGAAAGAGGAGAAATGAATATCAGTTATTACTCAAACCACCATTTTCAATCCATTCAATGGTTTATCCATTTTGGGAGGGGCTGGGGGGGGGGAGTTATTTCTGCTCTAATTCTAACATACTGGTCTAGGTTTTAGCCTGGTCTCCAATGAAAAGACGTCTTCTGTAATCACTCTATGCATATTTGTGTATGTCTTCTTAATAACCTTTGATTCCACATGTCACTTTCAATCAAATTTGGTTGCAGGGCCAGAAGGAAAGTGTGGCTCTAAAATTTTATAACAGTAGTTGAACTACAGGGGAGGTATGCTCACTTTTTGTAGTGAATATATCTCGTTAATTTTTTACACTGGTCCCCTCTTAGAAAACAAAGCTTCATTAGCCTGGGCACTTGCTGCATGAAGCTACATGTCAAAATTCGACAAATGCTGTTGCAGGCATACACATCTGTGTATGCTTTATGGAATTATATGTGTTATATATTGTATGCTTTTTATTACATAATTTATTGTATGAAGCACTCCCAGGGGTGAGCAATTCATGGTGTTTCAGTTACAAAAACAAATAAAGCCCCATTCATTTTTGTGACTAATGTTACAAAAATGGATGACTAAGCAAACAATTGTTTGCTTTCATCCATTTTCTTTTCTTTTTTACCACTTTATTTATTAACAATAGTAAAAATTTAAAAATCACTGCACATGCATCAATTGGCCACCGTGGCCATTCTGCATGTGTGCAGACTGGCTGCCCTTTTCAAAATGATTTTGGAAAAGGGTGCGCACATGCACAGAATGGTCTGGTGGCCATTTTGTGTATGCACCGTGTTTTTTATTTATTTTTTTAAATTTAAATTAAACATAAAATAAAATTTTAAAGAATCATTGCACATGTGCAAAATGGCCACTGGACCATTCTGCACATTCACATTCTTTCTCAAAATGGCACCTAAAGCCTTGGTGCCATTTTGGAAAGGGTTGTACATGCGCAGAATAGCTCTGGTAGCCATTTTGTGTATGCACAGTGATTTTTTTTATTTTTATTTTTATTATTTTTAATAAAATGAAATGGGGGGAAACAAAGAAAACAAACGTTTTCTTTACAAAACCTCCAAAGGTGAAGGAGGTAAATGCAAATGAAAACAAATAGAAAAATGAATGATGTGCCTGCTGCACACTCCTCTCAGCACACACTCACAAAGCATGAACTTGCATGTGCAATATAGGTGCAACAAATGATGAGTCTTGTGTGTGTTTAACTTTGAAACCTTGACCCTGGGGTTTGCATTTCTTTTATGCAGAAATTGTATCCTTGTGGAGGAAGTCACTTGAGAGCTTCAGGAGAACATTAAAATGGACAGAAGCAGTGCTCTAACCCTTGGCACAAGAGTGTATTTCACCCAAACAGCACCAAACACTTTTATAGAAACAGCCAGAAAACCCTGCTATATTAGAAAGAGTCACCATCAAAATTGTTACCCAGCCTGCAGCTCATTTATACCTGGATAGGTGTTTTCAGATGGATGTGGAGGCTTGTCCAGAGCTGCTCCGGGGGTCCACCCCGCATCCGCCCACATCTTGCTCCAGCTGGGTCGGGTTCAGACAGACCCAGTGGGTTCTCTGGCCCGCAGTTTGCCCATGTGGCATCACACACACACACCATAGAGCTGGGCAATCACCCAATGCTCTAGGCTATCACCCACAACTCTATGGTGTTGCCCAGAGTAACGGCCGGCTGAAAGCAGAGCAGCAGTGTGGGTCTGCACATAAGTAGGACAGCTGCCCTTCTTCAGGTCAGTGTCCCAAGTCTGACTGGCCCACTCTCCCGGCGGCGCTCTGGGATGTTCCAGAACACCGCAGGCAGGACTGCCCTAGAGGAGGCATAGTCTGCTCCACTTCAACATCTGGTGGAGTGCCTTTAGACGGACAAGCCACCCGGGGGTGGAGCGGGCTGGCGCGGCCAACACCAAGGCAGCACAACCATCTGAAAACACCAATTGTTTCATTTATTGGTTTTTGTCCATTTGTCATTGCTTAGGGGCCAAAGTTTGATGACAATTCAGAATGACTTGTTGACTGCAAAGCGATTATGATCCATTGTGCCTGGATTGTTTGGTAATTGAAATGTGTTGCAATTGTGCAGGGAGAGCTTGAAGAGTGACCTTTTCCTATCTGCAAAGACCTAGAGCATACAATGCAATTGCTGTAGGTTGGGGGTCACACACATGACAGAAAAATGACAAGACAGTTAATTCACTGCAGACTTGACTGTGTTATGTTGAGAACGACATCACCATCCTCCTCACACCATTTGTTACTAGCACCAACCTTTAACATTGATACAAGTCTTGTTCATCTCAATGGGATTCACACAGGTGCTAAGGGCTAGCACCAGCACTAATCAACTGGAGGACCAGGCTGCCCAATGCAAGTAAAAAATGACTACAGTGGATTCTGACCTTCATCTAATTACTCTAGGATCACAGCAACCCAGGAATTGCCATGTCTCAAGTGATTGCTTTTCTGCCGCAAGCAGTGCACATGTAGAGAAGATACAAGAGATGCAGAATAGACAAGAATTGTCCCACCCCTGCCCACATTCCACTCCTCAGCACTGCACCTTACAGGGTTGACTTGCTTTCAAACAGATCAGCTATTCAGCAAGTAGCAATTCAGCACCAATCACATTACTTCAGGGCAGGCTGGTCTGCTCCCTGCTGATCAACCCCCATGGGCAGGAAGCAGGCCACCCCCCACCCCCTGTTCTGGGGATAGAAAGGGTTGCCTTGCTTTCTTAGTTTTTCCCAGGTACAGGTCAGCTTTATGCGGAAGGACTGGGGCCTACACCCCTGGCCCTATACCTCTGACCAGAAAACCAACCCCACCTTCCAAGTGCTGCTGCAAGAAGCGCTGCCTTGAGAGCCCAGTAGGCCAACCACCTGTCCAGACTCGGGCTGCTTTTAGACGTGCCTTTAATTTTCATGGACTCCAAAGTCCGCATTCAGAAACTTCCTTTGGGGTAGGGATGGGCGAACAGAACTCGGTTCAGATGTTCGTTCGTTCAGTTCGAAACCCGAGTCCAGGTTCGATGGTTCGATTTAGCCGAGTTCGGTTTGGTCAAACTTGGCCAAACATTCAAAAATAGCAAAATCGAAACTGAAACCAAAACCAAAATGAAACCAAAACCTACTTTTCAGCCCTGGAAAGACATTTTTCCTGCCTCTGAACTCATCCGAACTCATCCGAACACGACCGAACTGTTTGGTCATTCGAGAGTTTGATTTGGACGTTCAGTTTGGACATCCGAACAGACCGAGTTGAGTCCAAACTCCGAACATCTGAACCACGTTGGCCCATCCCTACTTTGGGGGGAGTTTAGACGTGTCTTCCCCCATCAGACATCACCATTAGAAACAGCGGCGCCGGCCGGCTCGTGCATTCTTTTCAAAACCGGATTTGTCAAACCTCGATATTGCATGTGCTGTCCTACTAATGTGTCAGACCTCTATATTGAGGTTTGACAAATCCGGTTTTTGAAAAGAATGCTTATCTGAAAGAAAGGGATGCGGCTTTCTCAGCGGATGGAGCTGGTGAAAGGCACTCCGGGCCACAGCCACAAGCTGATGTTCCAGATGCAGGTCAGGATCCAGGAGCACACCAGGCTGTGTGCCTAAGTAACCAGGGGAAGCCAGACCCCATCAAGGAAATGACAGCTTGCAGATGCTATGCCACAAACAGACAGCTTTGGCACAAGCTGAGAACCACTTGTACTCTAACCACCTACCCTTCCACTTTAACTGCCTCAGGTTCCCCCTATACCAGGGAGCCTGTCCCATTGCAGAAGTGGACACCTGCCTGCCACCATGTGCTGTTCCACAACTCAACTGGGTCATGGACAGAGCAGCCATCAAGGTATATCCCACAGGGTTCTGAAATCTGACTGGTTCCACTAGTCTCCAGGACTGACCAAACTAACTGACCCTCTAACTCACCACCCAGAATAAGTCACAAAGATTTCCAAACATATAAGAAATCACATGGATGCTTTTCTCTACTGAAATTATGCTGAATGTTGTCACATTTCCATTTTGACTTCTAGCAAAGTACTTACTCAGTGCTGCCATTTCAACTCCTGTCAGGTCCTATTGAATCATTTTGCAGTTACGTGGCATTACAAGCACTTCCCACTTATGCTGCAGTCGCCAAATCACACAGTCCCTTTGCCATCTTGCTGCATCAGCCTGAACAACAAACACTTTTTGCTTAGCAAACCTTTCTCTCTTTTTTGCTCCAATTCATTTTGAACATCAAATTGTAAAGTTTGAAGTCTTAGTAGGCAATTAAGTTCGCCAAGTAGTCTGCTTTGGGGGCTGCAGCACTAATGGGTCTTGATCTATAAACATCTGAAAATCAGCCTTCTTTGCATGCTGTCTTAGGGCAAAATGCTGCAAATTTTTTCTTTCTTTTACCATCTGCTAAATTTTAAATGACTCAAATGATTTCCAGTGGGAAATGACAGTTTCATGCACATATTAACATTAAAAAGGCCTCTGAATATGAGGCTTAGCTCTAATCCTTACCAAAAAAGAGTTGCCTAAAATTTAGTCTTTATACTGGCAGTCCTGAACAAAAATGGGTCAAAAACTACAACTGCTTATTCAAACCTGCTCACACTTTGGAGATCAGGAGACTCATATGAAACTTGACAGCTAAGATTTTGCAAAAACCAAAGCCTCTCATGGAAATATTCATCTCCATTGCTTAAGTGCACTAGTTTACGGCCCTTGTGGAACACAATTCAGGGTGGTGTTTTTGACCTAAACAGCTGGGGGGGGGGTCGCACAGTTCTGAAAGATTGCCTTTCCCATTATGCGCCATCATGATCTTTGCTGTCGGCTGGGAGTGCTTTCTTGCAGGTACCACCACCCAGCCATTCTCAGGCATTCTCAGTTGCTACCCCTTTGCTATGGAACTTCCTTCCACTGGAGGTATATCTAAGCCTTAGCCTGAGTATCTTCTAGGAGGGCGTGTAAGACCTTTCTTCTTGTCCAAGCTTTTGGCAGGTGGGGATAGACAGTGGGGGGAATTCTTAAGGGGCTGGAATAAGGCTTTTTAGTGGGCTTTTACATTTTTATGTATTTTATAGTTTCCTATTTTGTAAGCTGTCCTGAGCCTTAGGGGATGCCTCAAAACTGTACCATCACAGATAAATTGAGTGATGGAATTCAGGCACAGGTACCAAGTTTAAGGGGGAAATGCAAAGGTTTTATTACTTTATCCCTTAGGGGCTGCCCATGCTTCCAGTCTTTTTTTCTTCTTTTTTAGTCTTCCCTTTATCCCCTGCTCCTGTGACAACTTGTTACACTAGTGCAGACCCCAAAAGAAATGTCACACAAATCATGTTTCTCTCCCCAGTCTTTAATATCTGTAATATATAACCACGTGTGGAAAACATCTTTTTAATTTGTCAAATGCAACATGTTTATTGAAGACAAGTAATTAGAAATGGCTGGGATTTTGTTTGTTTTTTTGTTTTTCACTTTTCAAGACTTTGGTCTCTCTCACACAACATTCACAGCACAAGGAAGAAGCTCATGGAGCACAGTCCACGCTAGGGATGGGCAAACAGATCGCGGTTCGGGTTCGGCCGTTCGGTTCGGCTGCGTTCAGTTCGTCTGTTCGGTTTGGATTTGTTCGGTTTGTTCGTTCGGTTTGTTCGGTTCGTTCGGTTCGTTTGCCGAGTTCGGGTTTGGCTGTTCCGTTCGGTCATCCGAACAGGCTGTTCGGTTCGGCCATTCGGCCATTTGGGAAGTGTTGTTATGGTTTGGTTTTTTATATATATATATATTTTTGGTTTTTTATTGGGTTTTATATGGTTTTCTTTTGTTCTTTATTTGGTTTTTTGGTTTTTATATGGGGTTTTCTTATTTTTTTTAATCTAATATTATATATATATGTCTACACTAAATCTAACTGCTATTAACTAATCTAAATGCTATGAACTAAATGGATTATCTAATAAGTACACAGACCTACCTGTCTCTTATACACATCTAGATGTGTATAAGAGACAGGTCCTAAGACTAGGTGTATTCAGGAAGGAAGAAGGAAGCTCTCTCTGGTTATCTCTCAGACACAAAGAGATAAGAAACCTCCTGGGAGAGCAGATTGACCAATCAGGTCCTAGCAAGAGTAGAACAGATAGGATGGGGGAAGGGTTCCCTGATCTGTCTGTCTACTCCTGCTGTTTCTAGCAAACAAACAGGATGAGGTGCTTAGGGGATGGATGCAACCAAAGGAATGTGTTTCCAACACCTCTTTCAGCAGAGAAATTCAAAAGACCAGTATTGCCATTCAAGCCACCTCTTACCTGGTTGCCTGCTGTAAGGGGACGGTGCCCACAGCAGCTTCGGGTTCCCCTACCTGGGATCACCCCAGCCACCCCCAGGCTGCATGTTGCAGGCCTTCCCAAGCTGATGGCATCTTCGGTTGCCCCGGCAGCTGATCCCCCTGGTGGAGACTGGCCCTCATGTCCAGGTGTGGCACGGAGTGGAGGATCTGAGCCTGGGCCATTCTGCCATTCTGCACGGCTCTGGGCACATTAGGGGGCGGGTCCTTAGGGATAAGAAGCCGGTGATGCATGAAGACAGCACCAGTAATCAGAGACAGAAGCTGGCTGCTTGAGAGCTAAGTGTTGCTTTGCTTGATTATTGACTGCCTTGTGTTTGTGTTTCCTTGTATTCCTCCCTGTCTTGTGCTTGTGTTGTAGTTATCTAGGAGTGCATTCGTATAATTGGGTCCTGGTTATTTTCCTTTCCCTGGGGTGTGTACGGGCAGCGTGAAAGTGGGTGGTGGGTGAGTGTGTGGGAAACCTCCCCCTCCTTCCCTGGGAACTTCCCCCTGCCCCGCCCGAGCATGTGTATCTCCTACCACCCCTTGTGCAACCTTTGAGTCCTATCCCCTTTTCCACACCTCGTTGCACTATTGTCCCTTACCTACCCTCCTGTGTGAACGTGAGTGAGAGTGTGTAGATAGGGATCCCCATGGGCTTGGGGCTTCCTCCTTACTCTGCGCCCAATGATGATAAGGGCCTAGTCTCTTTGAGGCTTCAAGGGCCCACCTACAATCCTGACGAGCAATTATTCCAGGGTTTGCCTGGTCAGAGCTTGGGTATGTGCGAAAGGGCGTGTGTGGATGAGGGTTGTAACCCCTTTCCCCTTCCCCCACTGACAGAATTACTGGCACCAAAAACCCTTCCTCCTTTTGGGGGCGGGCTTCACCCACTATCATGGATATAGTGAAGGAAATCAGGGATTTAGTAAGGGCAGTCCAAAGTATTGCCATGGAGATGAAAGATCGCCAAGAGAAACATGCGCAGCTAGCCACTGCCATGGGGCACCTCACAGCTGGGACCCCCGTGGTTCCCCCCACATTGGCTGTCCTGGCCGCTGCAGCTTCTCCTCCTCCCATACAGGGTGCCCCCACCGCTGCAGCTCCTCCTGCACTGTTCGAACCAGCCGCTATGGCTCCTCCTCTTCCTAGTGGTTGAACGCCAGTGTGAGAACCCAAGGGGCCCCATACTGAAACATTTTCTGGAGATTGGAGGGCGCTTCAAGGGTTCCTGGCCCTCTGTGATCTCACCTTCGTGTTCAGCCAGGAACCTATACTTCCGATGCCCTCAAGGTGGCCTTTATTATTGGCAATCTGGGGGGCCTGGCCCTTGAGTGGGCTACCACCTTGCTCAAGGGAAAGAGCCCCCTCCTCACCAATTATGCAGACTTTGTTAGAGAACTCACCTTTTTGTTCAACTACCCCCATCGACGGAAGGATGCAGAAACCGCCATTTTATTACTCAGGCAAGGGAAGGGTGGACTTCTGGAATACGTCACTCAATTCCAACAGTTAGCCTTGGACCTGCAATGGCCCAATAATGTCCTTCGCGTCATGTTCCGTCGAGGTTTAAGTTATGACATCAAGGATCAGCTGTCCTTCACTGCACTCCCTGATACCTGGGGAGAGGTAGCTAGTTTGCCTCTCCAAATTCAAGACCGTCTGCAGGAGAGACATCGGGAGAGATGCCAAGACCCGTGGGAATTTACCCCCCACCTTCTACCAGGAATCGTGACCATAACAGAAGGAGCTGCCACCTCGGAACCCAAACTGATGCAGCTGGGGGCCTCGCGAGGTCCATTAGCTCCAGAAGAACGAGAACGACGACGGAAGTCCTGGGCTTGTTTTTATTGTGGAAATTCTGGCCATTTCATTCAATAATACCCGTCACTGCCATCCCCAAGGCGAGGCTTGGGAAACACCAAGGGCCGGTAAGGACAGGGCTCCTCCCAGCCTTAAACAGCACCCTGGCCACTCCTCCAAACCCCGCACCCATATATGGGTCCTGGTTACCGTGGACACTTCGCCTCACCACTCCCAAGTGGTGTGGGCCCTTATCGAATCAGGGGTATGAGGGAATTTTGTAGACATACACTGGGCCCGGTCCAGTACCATACCCTTGGAGGACAAGCCATGACCAGAAGTGATCCACTCAATTGATGCCCCCCCACCCCGTTTCTGGGCCAGTGACTTTACAGACAGTGCCGCTGGTGTGTACCATCGGAACCCACCATGAACATCTAATTTTTGATGCTGTGTGTACCCCTTTGTTTCCTGTAGTGCTGGGCCTGCCTTGGCTGCAGCAGCACAACCCTCGCATTTATTGGTACACTGCACAGGTTCAATTTACCTCACCATACTCTTGCCACCATTGCAACCATGGGCCACTGGCGCCAGTTCTCCCAGCAAAGGGTCTTTGTGGAAGCAGCCCAGACGAGAGCTTACCCCCAGAATATCAGGATTATGCGGATGTGTTCAGCCCCCTCCAAGCCGCCGACTTACCACCACATTGGCCGTACAATTGTCAAATCAAATCAAATTTATTATAACGTGACCATAGGTCATTGTCGGATGTACAACCACAAATAAAATGACAAACATCACAAATACAGAATTTAAATATGCAGATAGCATACTAGCATAAAATCTACAGGTTTACCTTACAATCCTTATCCTAACCACAGTCTCAGTCCCCATTGGTCCTAAGGCCACTAGGCATGATGCTATACTCCAAGATAGAAGAGGAAAGGGCATAAAACTCAATCTGTTTCTGTTATAGACTTTAGACTTTTAATTTATACCCTGCTCTCTCTGCCATTTTTGGGCAGATTCAAGGCGGCTAACATCATCCATATCAATATACAATTTACAAAAACAGTATACAATATACAATTATCAAAAACCATATGCAATATGCAATTATTATTAAAAAAAAACACAACCCATACAATACATATCAATGCACAACATCACCTATCATTATCACAAACTAGAAAAACAAAAATCCCACACAGGGGATCACAAAAACCCATAACCCCCCAACCTAACTATCAACTCACTATATCCCGCTCTCACCGGGCCCCTCAATATCCTTTCTATTCCCCTACTGCCACGAGGGGACCTTTCCCTCTCTACTCTGCTCTCACTAGAGAGAGAGAGGAAACTTCAACCTTTAACTCATCAATAATATTACACATTCCCCTCCCTCTTATCTGCCAAACACAACTAGTCCCAAAGCATAATATCAACAAAAGGAGGCAAGGATAAATATCCCACAAATCTAATACTCATACCATCTCCCTCCCACAAATCTACTGACCCACAATATCTCAACAAAACTAATCAACATAATATCCCCCCATGCCCCTATGATCCCCAAAGGGTCCCTAAGGGCCGCACCCTTTGGCTGTGGCCCTTCGGCCTGAAGACCACAGCCTGTGGCCCCCGCCTGCGGAAGAGCCACAGGCGGCTCCTTTTAGTGCCCCTGAGGCACTTCCGGTTTCCAGTTCAGGTGGGGGTGGGGTTTGGGGTTCCCCTTCCCCCCAGTCCTTATATGGATGCTCTTTTCCTACAGGTGTCAAGTGGGGAAGCCATCGGGGAGCAGCTGGAGAGGTCGAAGCAGCTGGCACAGGATCGGGCCCGGTGGAAACAGCAGCAGGAAAGCCTAGAAGTGAGTCCTGTCCAGGAGCCCCAGGCAGCTCCCTTTAGTGCCCCCAAGGCACTTCTGGTTTCCAGTTCGGGTGGGGGTTGGGGTTCCCTTCCCCCCCAGTCCTTACATGGATGATCTTTTTCCCACAGGTGTCAAGCGGGGAAGCCATCGGGGAGCAGCTGGAGCGGTCGAGGCGACTGGAACAGGATCGAGTCTGGTGGAAGTGGCGGCAGCGGCAGGAAAGCCCTAAGGAGTCCAAAGAATATCTCAATCTATTAGCAGCTCTGATGGTAAAGCTGGGTACAAATCTTAGAAGGGCCTAGAGAATGGGCCTAGAGAAAAGAAACTTTCTCCTAATCTCCATGGCAGCTAGAAAAAATTTCATAATTTGTCTAGTTGTTTCCGGGGAGGAATCAGCAAGAGCTGCTTGGGTCATATAAAAGACCAGTGGCACCTGTCCACTTTAAAATAAAAGAGTCTAGGTACTTTACGCAGATTGTATCATATAGGTCGCACTCAAATAGGACATGGCAAGTGGTCTCAGCTGTCGAGGCATCAAAAGTGCATAAACGATCCCCATAGGGAACACCCTCAAAGTGCCCCATGAGTATATTCATGGGCAAGGCATTAAATCTGGCGCAAAGGAACAGATGTTTCTCCCTAAATATAGCCACCATTCCAAAATAATGTGCAGCCTGGCCCATCAGGGGGGCCAACTGGCTATATCCCCGGAGATGATGGGAGTCTACCACTTGCGCCACATCTTCCTGCCTGCCTATGTCCCTCACCCTTGAGATTATCTCTCGCTTAGCCACTCCATATGTTTTCCCCTCTAAATACTCTAACGAGAGTCCACAGCAAGCCAAGTATCTAGTAATGGCAAGTTGCCATGGACTCTCAAAAGCATCAGAGAGGGCCAGCCGTGTCAGGTTGTTATCAGGTGCCCTGCTTGCTTTTAGCCAAAATAGGGCCGCCTGCTCCCAGGCCACTGCTGCCCAGGCTCGAGTGCCGGCCTCCAATCTCCTGGCTGCTGCTACGGTCCCATCTGGGGCCTTGGTTAGTTCTCTTATAAATCTCGTTTGGAGAGAGTTCAAGTTTGTATCTGTCATGGGGGCCCATAATTCTGCTCCATAGCGGAGGAATGCTCTTACCTTTATTTCGAACACCTTAAGTGCCATATCCAAATTCCTTCTCCCAGTCCCTGCAAACATCCTAAGTATTGTAAGCATCTGTCTCTTAGATGCAGCTTCTTCCCTCTTACAATGCTCTTTCCATTTCCTATTGGCAACAAAGTGCAACCTCAGGTACTTATAGGTCTTACTTTGTTGAAATAAAGCGCCATCAACTGGCCATCTAAAGATCCAGGTGCCTCTTGAAAAAATTACTACATTTGATTTTAGGTAGTTGATTGTAAAGCTATTATCCTGGAAGTAGTCCAGGATAGTCCGCAGCTGTCTAAGCAGCCCTATCCTGGTCTGGGATAAGATCACTAGGTCGTCGGCGTAAAGAAGGATGCCCACTGGATTGGATGGGGGGGGGGGGACATCTCCTGCTTCATCAAAGGGATTAGGTAATTTATGAAACGATTCAGCAGGGCTGGTGCAAGCACATAGCCCTGTTTCACCCCCTTTGTGACTGTAACATCCGGAGTAAGCAGGCCGTCCGCATTTACTTTGACTCGGGAAGTGGTGTCTGTATATAAGGGCTGAATTAGCTGAAGAAGCCTGCTGTCAGTTCCAAATGAGACAAGCTTACTCCATAGAAGTGGCCTATCCACGGAGTTGAATGTCACCTTCAGATCTAGGAAGGCAGAATATAACTTCCCATTGGCGTCCCTGTATTTTTCAATCAGATGGTGTAGCTCCCCGAGTCGAGCTCCTCCTCCCTCCCCCTTTCGGTTGGGGTCCCCCAAGGCTCCGTCCTTGGCCCTCTCCTCTTCTCTATTTACACCCTGTCCCTTGGCAAAATTATTGCTTCCCACGGATTCCACTACCATCTCTACGCTGATGACACCCAACTCTATCTTTCTACCCCCTCTCTCTCCTCTGACCTCCTCTGTCAACTCACGCCTCGTCAACTGCCTCTCTGATATCTCCGCCTGGATGTCCCGACGTCAACTCAAGCTCAACATGGCCGAAACTGAACTCCTCATTTTTCCTCCCTCTTCTTCCTCTCCCTCTAACCTGCCCATCTGCATCAATGAAGTCATCATCCATCCTGTTCTCCAAGCCCGTAGCTTGGGCTTAATCTTCGACACGCACCTCTCTTTTAAACCTTACATTGACTCTGTTGCCAAATCCTGCTGTTTTGTCCTCCATAACATTGCTCAAATCTGCCCCTTTCTCTCTACTTCCTCGGCCCAAACCCTTGTTCATGCCATGGTTATCTCTCACTTCTATTATTGCAACCTCCTCCTTGNAACTCTGCTGCCAAGGTCATTCACTCTGCCCATCGCTTCAACCATGTGCAGCCTCTCCTCTTCTCTCTTCACTGGCTCCCCCTTCCTGAACGTATCCTGTTTAAACTCCTGGTATTCATGTTCAAAACACTCCACAACCAAGCTCCTCCCTACCTCTCAGACCTAATCTCCCTATGCACTCCAGCTCGTGCTCTCCGCTCTTCCTCTGTCCCCTCCCTCACTCTCCCTCGTTTCTCCTGCTCACCTAACCGCCTTCGACTCTTCCCCCTCACTGCCCCCCATGCCTGGAACTCCCTCCCTGCCCACATTCACCTTGCCCCCTCCCTCCGCTCTTTCAAATCCCTCCTCAAGACCCACTTTTTCCTTGCTGCCTTTCCCAACGCCTGCTAGTCATTCCCATATACCTACTGTCTGCCCTCCTCAGCAGACTGCTGCAACCAACCTGATTGTAACCAAACTAAGCACACACACCTGAGACTTCGCATCCGCTTGAATGTTTGTTTGTCTTCTCCCCTGTCTCTCCCACTGTCCCCTCTCCGTCTCCCCCTCCTTGTCTTTTAGATTGTAAGCCACAGGCAGGAACCGCGTCTATTTCTATGTTTTGTACAGCACCAGGTCACACATCTGCCGCTATATAAATGTTTATTATAATAAAATAATAATAATAATAAGGCAATGTCCCACTGTAGACCTTCCTTTTCGAAAACCCGCCTGTTCGGGATGCAGTACCGGTTTGGTTTCAACCCATTCTATGAGTCTGGCCAGGAGATATTTGGCGTATATCTTGCCAATTATGCTTATTAGACTAATCTGTCTATAACTTGCTGGGTTTGTTCTAGGGCCCTTCTTATATATGGGAATTACTATTACCTGGGTCCAGCCCAAGGGAAGAATCCCCGAGCTGTTGATACTGGTAAACAGCTGGGCAAGGTTCGGAAGCCACCAGTCCTGATTCAGTTTAATAGCCTCCACCTGAATCAGGTCTGGTCCAGGAGGTTTCCCATTGGAGAATGTCTCCAAAATTTGGCACAGTTCCTGTATGGAAACCGGGGACCAGTCAGAAACAGCCTGGTCTGGGAGTCCAATTTCCACAGATGGCATACTCCTTCCACCTATATCTTTTCTATAAATTCTACCCAACATGTGGATACTATAAAGGTGAGATGGCCAGCTCTTGGCCCCACGACTGTTCGATTTATTATGCGCCAAAAGGTTTTAGAATCCTTGGTGCTGCTTGCTGTCAAGAGGTTCTGCCATTTTGCATCAATATAAAGGTGCTTCTTTTTCCAAAGAAGGATCTTATATTCCTTCCTCTGCTGGAAGTACTGGTCCGGGAGGGAGGATAAGGCCCCAGACCAATAACTTGTATATATTTGGGTTACCCTGCTCCTGACCCGTTGGCATTCAGAATCAAACCATCTCTGGGATGGATAACTAGAGGATTTGCGTTCTACTTTTGTAGCAGCCTGGAGAAGTTGCAAGCCCAGAAAGGAACTTATTCTGTTATATGCAACAACCGTTCTTCCATCCTCTGAACTATGAACCAACTGGTTTCTCATTTCTGCGCATGTGTCTGAGGCCAACAGTGCCTCCCAGATCTGACCCAGTGTACTACCCACCTACGATAGGTAAAAGGAGTGGAGCTAGTCTGCGGCTGTACAAGGGCACCACTCCCCCTGAGATCCTCCGGAATCTGGAGACTCAAGGTCAGTGGCAGAAGGTCAGAGAGTGCATTAACATCCACCTGGAAGTAAACCACGCTATCGTATAGCTCGGGAGTAACAAGGACATAGTCCACCACGCTGCACCCCTAGGGGCCAATAAATGTATACTCCCCTTCAGTGTCTTGATGACCTGTGCCATTAAGCAAAATAAAATTTAGGCTCGCCATCATCTGAATGAATCTTATGCCAGAGGGGTTCATCTTCAGGTCCTTGGAAGCCCTAGCCTGGATGGACGATGCGAGATGGTACAACATCCAGCTGCGGGGACAAAATATCATCCCCAGACCCAGTTCTGGCATTGAAATCACCTGCCAGGACACAGCGAGCCTTGGGGTGGTCTAATATGGCCTGGCTAATTGCTTTCTCTAGCTTTGTCCAGTCTTATCATTGTAAGTGCCTGCATTCCCAGGAGGGATGTACACATTCAAGAACATATATTTGATCGTCCCCAGGGTAAACACCATCCCCAAAATAAAAGGAGGGTGTCTGATCTCTGTCAGTGCCATAAATCCTAAACTGTCAGCTACCAGGGAGGCCAAACTGCCGCTAGCCTTACCTCTCATTGCCGTCGCTACGGCCGAAAGGGAAGCAACAGTATACCCTTCTAATGAGATATCATCCACAGTCCATGTCTCCTGGAGCAAAAGGACTGATACTGTCTAAGATAAGCAGAGAAGTCACCAGTGTCTATATGTGAGTGCCACCCAGAGATATTCCACGAGCAAGCGGAAAGTACATCCCCTGGCTGCTGTGAGAGTCATGATAAATTATTAACCCAGCCCACCCCCACCCCCCGGTGGGTCCAAGAGAGAGCCAGGCCTATCCTGCAATGCGGGAAAAATGCCTTTAATCTCTAACCCCGTCCCTTGGGCAAAATCGCCCAGCGGGCTCAGAGATGATGAGTCCCCCGCAGCCCTAGAAGGGCTTTGGGAGTAGCTCAGGGGTTCATGACCCGGAGAGGGTTCTTGTCTGCTAGATGCCTGCTGCAGGGAGGTTTGAATGGAATTCACTGAGTCCATCCTCATCTCTTGGGTATCTAAAGCAAAACTCACTGGCCTCTAGGACCAAGACCCCTATCTCTTCTGTTAGCGCTACCAGCTCCTTGGCTGATTTTACTACTGCCAATTCATTACCTCTAACCCCTTTTCCCTGAGCTGGCAAGCTAGATAGCTTCCCAATGGCTAATTTCTGCAACCTTTCATTGATAGGAGAAGGTCCCAATGAACTCTGTTCATCTCCCAGGGGCAACTTGCTTCGCTTGGGATATTTATCCGTGGGACAAAAATTCGAGTCTACGCCCTGAGCCTCACCCTGAATGGTATCTTCCAGGGGAGGAAACAATGATGAGCCCCCACACCCTAATACTTCCCCCACCTGTATCCCCCAAGAAAAAAACAGGGGTATGTGCCATAGCAGATGTGGTACTATCTCATAATTCTGAAAATAAACTATAAGTCTTTGGCAGTTCCCTCGTGCAGGAAGTAACTAGTACCTGCCGATATGTCTCATGGGAATCTAAATACCCGTTATGTTAGAAAGATGGCACTGAATATCCTTCTTAGTCCTCCAGCAGGGTGAATCACCATTGAGGAGTGGCCTAATGCAAAAGGAAAGGACCCCGGGCACCACCCTCAAATTATCTTGCAAGGTCCTGCGAGGCATTGTATCTCATGAGGTCATGGTATTGGGGAGAGGCCCAATAAAAGATCTTTTTGGTATGGGCAACTCATTCCCCAAGCTTGTATCTGGCTGTGATGGTTTAGGCAGAGGCACTGATGCCTCTTGCCTAACCAATACACCCGACCTTAAAGGGCTTTGTCTATTCATATTCTGGCTGTCCCTCCTCATCCTCGTCTCGTGCATGAATTCAAGTACCACGTGCCACTGAGTTTCCTGTTCTTTTAATAGACCAACTGCAGAAGTCAGAAGAGATATCACCTCCTTTAACTGGCCGCTAATCCAGGCGTCCCTGCCCTCATCTGGCTGGCACATGGGAACCTCTCTCTCCTCGGGAGGTTGGATGCACGCCATCTCTGATTGCGATGATGTAAACTTACTATGAGGCACTTGTAAGGGCTCTAATAGTGGACCTTGATCTTCTTGTATTGAAGTCTGAGACCTCAGTCAAATCCTCGCTCGGGGCCTTCCTTCCCCTGCCCTTGGGGGGGGGGGGGCTTGCGCGGTCGGCATAAAGTCTGCAAGAAGTCTCTGCTTGGAGAGTGGTTTGTCCATAGCCTTGCTTGCCCCAGTGCGCTTCCTGGTTATCATTTAAGAGTGAAGCAGCACCCAAGAGACCTTTGGAGCTTTTCCACACCTAATCCAAGCTCTTAGTGGGCAGTGCCCTCACCCTATGCTGGTGCCTAAGGCCACGTGCAGCCTTTGGGCACGCCGCCCCGGTGCCGCCGGAGTCCTGTGCAGGCTTTTAAACTCCCGCTGGGGCATCCCCTCCCTCTGCGACTGCACTCCCGGGGACCGCTGGGCTCACCAGGTGGAGCAATGTTTCAATCAGTCAGGATCCCGAGTGCGCTGCTTGTCACCAATTAGCTCCAGGATGGGGGGAATGGATGACTAACCCCTCTAGTTCTCAGAGCCCGGCTCCTCCAGTCAGACAGCCCCAATCCCCCCCAGCACCAAGCACAGCTTGCAGCTCCGTACAATTGTCCTATCAACCTCCTGCCCAGGACAGAACCTCCGTTCGGGTGAATTTATGCCCTATCGGCCCCCGAATTGGAGACCTTGCAGAAATACTTAGATGAGGAGCTATGTAAAGGCTTTATTCGCCCCTCTTCCTCCCTTGCAGGAGCCCCCCTCTTCTTCGTTCCTGAGAAAGAGGGAGGACTTCGTCCGTGCATAGACTATCGAGGACTCAACCTCATAACAGTCAAAAATCACAACCCTCTATCCCTCATTCAAGAACTGCTCTACCGCCTTCAGGGAGTACGGATCTTCACCAAACTGGATTTACGCAGAGCCTACAATTTACTCTGAATCCGCAAGGGTGATGAATGGAAAACCACATTTCACACGCATTATGGACATTTTGAGTACTTAGTGATGCCATTCAGATTAGCCAACGCACCAACAACGTTTCAACACCTCATTAACAATATCCTTTGGGACATCCTCAATGTCTTTGTCGTCGCCTATTTGGATGACATCTTGATTTACTCTACATCACTGACACAACATATCGCACACGTCTGTCAAGTCTTGCAACGCCTCCGGAGCCATTGGCTCTACTGTAAGAGAGAAAAATGCGCATTTCACTTGACGACTGTGAGCTGTTTGGGGTTTGTCTTGAGCCTGGAGGGCATTACTATGGATCCCCAAAAGGTGGAAGCCATTTGACAACGGCCAGCTCCACAGGCAGTGAAACCCCTCCAACGCCTGTTGGTGAGTACAAACTATTATCGGCAATACATCCCTAACTATGCCGAAGTGACATGGCCCTTGACCACCTTGTTGAAAAAGGACCAATTATATGTGTGGGGGCCAGACCAACAGCATAGCTTTGCGTACCTAAAACAGACCTTCCTCACCGCCCCCATACTTCAACACCCTGACTGTAGCAAACTCTTTTTCATGGAAACCAACGCTTCCAGTGGAGCTACCAGGGCTGTCCTGCTTCAAGATTCTCCTGATTTTCAACATCGTCACCCATGAGCATACTACTTGAGACAACTTACGCCAGCAGCACGCAACTATGCGATCTTCGACCGCGAACTTCTCGCAATTAAGGCCACCTTTGAGATGTGGCGTCACTATCTTGAGGGAGCCCTTCACCCCGTGACAGTAATCACTGACCATAAAAGCCTCACATATCAACAAACAGCTCAAATCCACAATGCCCGCCATGCCCGATGGGCTCTATTCTTCACTCGATTCTCCTTTCCCTTACAATACTGCCCCGGGAAATTAAACGTCTTAGCTGATGCTCTCTCCAGGTACTATGAGGATCGAGACAGCTGGGCACACACACAGGGGCCTATCCTGGAAGCACGAGTTTTTGCTGGTACTAGCCTTACTCTTGAACAGCTTCAACAGGGTTCAACTAAAGAATTTGACCCTGTAGAAGATCCTGTCATCAGAACCCCGCAAGGATTACATTGCAAGAATGGACGTATTATAGTTCCCCCATCCTGCCAGTCCAATATCTTATGGTCACATCACGATTCTCCCCTAGCAGGTCACCCAGGAATAGATTGCACTTACAAGTTGATTACACGCACCTTTTGATGGCCAACGTTCCGCGAAGACGTCCAGCACTTTGTCCAGACATGCCCTACTTGTGCACAAAACAAGAACCCTCGTATGGCCCCTGTGGGACTTCTGCAGTTTCAGACTATTCCACAAGGCCCTTGGCAGCGCGTAGGTCTTGACTTTATCGTTGAACTCCCTTCCTCAAGGGGATATACCACCATTTTGATGGCAAAAGACCATTTCACGACATTTTATTGCCTGTAAACAATTACCCACCATCCAGAAAACAGCTCGACTCTTCATTCATCATGTTGTCAAGCTGTGTGGGTGACCTCAAGAGATACGAAGAGATGGGGACCTCAGTTTATATCCCACTTTTGGAAGGCTCTCTTCAAGCCCTTAGATGTCACTCTGAGTCCTACGACCGTCTACCATCCCCAGGCCAACGGGCAGGTTGAAGGCATCAATCAAAACTTAGAGCAATACTTGTGGAACTATATTAGTTACCTTCAAGACAACTGGTACGATTGGTTGCCACTAGCAGAATTTGCATATAATAACGCCCCCAACGCATCCATAGGCAATTCCCCCTTTTTTTTTTTTTTTTTTTTTTTTTTTTTTTTTAGAGTTATGGGTTTCATCCACCCTTGGGAACTGTGGCTATACAAACTACTTCCGTCCCTGCTGCTGGCGCCCTACCACAACGAATCCAGGAAGTCCAATCCCTGGCCGCGCAAACCCTCGCTCAAGCTCGGCAACAGTACAAATTCTATGCTGACCAGCATTGCCGACCCACTCCATCGTTCCTGCCTGGTTACCTCGTATGGTTAGACCAAAGACATTACCCATCCCCTCGACCGTCCAGAAAACTGGACCACCGTTATATCAGTCCATTCCCCATCCTATGCAAGGTTAATGAGGTCACCTATACCCTCCGGCTGCCCACCACAATGAAAATGCATCCCACATTTCATGTTTCCCTCCTTAAGAAGACTGAGGGGGTGCCTCCTGTGCCTCCCAGTACAGACACGTGGACTCCTCTCGCTATGGCCCCTGAATACAAAATAAGAGCAATCCTCGACTCCAGGTTTCATAGGTGTAGACTCCAGTATCTGCTTGACTGGGTGGTATACGGTCCCGAAGACCAGTCCTGGGAACCAGCCTCACAGGTTTCAGCCCCCTGCTTGGTGCGGCTCTTTCATCTTCATCATCTGAGCCACCCACTCCCTTCCTGGGGCCTTGGTCAGGGGGCTCGTCGGGGGGGTACTGTAAGGGGGCAGCGCCCATGGTGTTTTGGGGTTCCCCTATTTGGGATCACCCCAGCTGCCCCTGCGCCACCTGTCGCAGGCCCACCCAAGCTGCTGGCATCTTCGGTTGCCCTGGCAGCCAATCCCCCTGGCAGAGACTGGCCCGCACTACCAGGTGCGGCACGGAGGAGAGAATCTGAGTCTGGGCCGTTCCGCACGGCTCTGGGCACATCAGGGGGCGGGTCCTTAGGGATAAGAAGCCGGCGCTGTGTGAAGACAGCACCGGTAATCAGAGAGAGAAGCTGGCCACTCGAGAGCTAAGTGTTGCTTTGCTTGATTATTGACTGCCTTGTGTTTGTGTTCCCTTGTATTCCTCCCTGCCTTTATTTTGTGTTGTAGTTACCTAGGAATGCATTCTTATAATTGGGTCCTGGTTATTTTCCTTCCCCTGGTGTGTGTATGGGCAGCGTGAAAGCGGGTGATGGGTGAGTGTGTGGGAAAACTCCCCCTCCTTCCCTGGGAACTTCCCCCTCCCCCACCTGAGCATGTGTATCTCCTAACCCACCCACCCCCCTTGTGCAACCCTTGGGTCCTACCCCCTTTTCCACACCTCATTGCACTATTGTCCCTTACCTACCCTCCTGCATGAACGTGAGTGAGAGTGTGTGGATAGGGATCCCCATGGGCTTCGGGCTTCCTCCTCACTCTGCACCCAATGATGATAAGGGCCTAGTCTCTTTGAGGCTTCAAGAGCCCACCTACTATCCGGACAGGCAATTATTCCAGGGTTCGCTTGGTCAGAACTTGGGTACGTGTGAAAGGGCGTGTGTGGACGAGGGTTGTAGCCCCTTTCCCCTTCCCCCCACTGACACCTGCCAGGAAAAACACTTGAGAGGACAATGGGGAGATGCTGAAATGACAAGAATCTAAGTGGAACAATAAGCAGGAGAGCTTCCATTAGGAAGAATTTAGTTAGGTAACTCCGAATTAAACGAGTTACCACTCAGGAAAAAGATCTTGGAGTCATTGTGGACAATGCATCGATATCCTCAGCTCAGTGTGCGGCGATAGTCAAAAAAGCAAATAAAATGTTAGAAATCATTCAAAAGGAAGAGAGAATAAAAATTAAAATATTGTAATCTATCTATCTATGTGTGCGTGTGCGCGTGCGCGTGCGCGTGCGCGTGCGCGTGCGCGTGTGGTACAACCGCACCTGGAATATTGTGTGCAGTTCTGGTTGCCCCATCTCAAAAGACATAGTAGAACTAGAAAACTTACATAAAAGGGCAACAAAGATGATCAAGGGTATGGAACGACTCCCGTATGAAGAGAGGCTGAATAGGTTAGGACTCGTCAGCTTGGAGAAAAGATGACAGAGAGGGGATATGATAGGAGCTTATAAAATAATGAATGGTGTGGAACATGTAAATAGGGAATGGTTATTTACCCTCTCTAACAATACTAGAATAACAAAATACTCCATGAAATTAAGTGGCAGCAGATTTAAAACAAATTAGGGAAAGTATTTTTCTCCTCAGCGCACAAATAACTTGTGGAATTTATGGCCAGAGGAAGTGGTCAAGGCTCTAGTCTTGGTATGTCAACATTCACGTCGACACACCTTCCACGCCCTCTATCTCCCGCTTTCTTTCCCTGACCTCCTCCTCTGATCTCCGACTCTGGACTGATTCCCCCACCCAAACCGATGGCCACTCCCTCGACCTCATCTTCTCACGAAATTGCTCTCTTGCTGACCTCTCCTTTGATCCCTGCCATAATTCTGATCACTTCCTCACCTCCTTCAGCCTCTCCCACCAACCTCCCTCCTCCTCTCCCTCTCCGCGCCCCTTCCGCAATATGCAGGCTATTAACCCCATGGAGTTTGCCTCCTCTCTATCCCCCCACCTCCCCTCCGTTTTCTCCTCCTCCTCCCCTGACTCTGCCATCTCCGCTCTCAACACCTCTCTCTCTCCTCAACCCTTGACTCTCTTGCCCCATGGAGTTACTGTCATATACTTATACATATACTTACTGTCTGCCCTCCTCTGCAGACTGCTGCAACCAACCTGATTGTAACCAAGCCAAGCACACGCACCTGAGACTTCACATCCACCTGAATGTTTGTTTCTCTTCTCCCCTGTCTCCCCCTCCTTGTCTTTTAGATTGTAAGCCAAAGGCAGGGACCACGTCTACTTCTATGTGCTGTACAGCGCCAGGTCCATGGCTGGTGCTATATAAATGTTTATAATAATAATAAAGAATAATAATAATAATAATAATAATAAATACAGATTGGATTACATCTTGGAGAATAGGCCAATTAATGGCTATTAGTCACGTAGGTTTTGGGGGGACATAACCTCTTACAGTTGGGGACTCACTGGAACAACAGGGAATGGATTGTCCAATGTGACCTGTTGGGTACTTCTCCCAAGAGAAAGAGATTGGCCACTGTCGGAGACAGGAGGCTGGGCTTGATGGACCATTGGTCTGACCCAGTATGCCCCTACTTATGTTCTTATGTTCTGTCCCTCTTTATGCAATGCAAATTTTGGGAGGTGTATGCGTGCATATAATTATGCAAGGGGGCAGATCTTATTGGCTGGGGGTGGAGCCTCACCTGCTTCTCCATAAGGCTTGTTCCTCTGATGACTCTAAATATTGGGTGGTATATGGTGTGATATTATTCTGACATTAATTAATTAATTAATTAATTAGCAAGGGAAGGAGTCAACTCTCTCCCAGTGCCTTCCAAAAATGTCAAAACACATTAAGAGATAGCCTTTAGACTAAAACCCTGATGTTGCCTTTTCTGTCAAAATGACAAGGAGTGGTAACTCTAGTCGTGGAGGATAGATTCATTAACACCTATTAATCAAGCCGATATAGTGCATCTAGTGCTGACCCCTGTCTGAGATGGGCTAGTTGACAAGATGGACCATTCCACTGGCTCAATATGGGAGTTCTTATGTTCTTAGTGGAGTAAGGTGCCCTTCAGTATTAGCTAAGATACAATAATGTTGCCCTTAGGTATACCCAGTGCTAGGGTGTGTTTCCCCTATGTGGCCAGCCAGTGTGGGTGGTCTTTGTCCCACTAACTTTAGGACAGGAGAACCCTGGATACGAATTCTTGTCTGCACTTTGGAAAGAGGCATGAAAAGAGCAATTAACCTTATGAGAGAACGTGGTCCAGTAACGTTTCAAGACAGCTGTGCACAGAGACACAGAGCAGAAGACACGTTGCTCAACAGTCTGAGAGACTCTGACTCTGCTCTGCCAGATACCAACCGTGATCAACACCCTTCCCCTCCTCACACCCCAAAAAATGGCAGACAAAACATCTTTGTGATTCTCTCCAATGCTGTCCCTTGCACATGGGAGGGAATCCTTCAAAACATGCAGGATGACTCCGTATATAACTGGTAGGCCTGGGTGTTGGGTCTACACTAGCATGGGAATGGCTGCTGGGTAAATCGGCTTAAGAAGGAGGAGGAGGAGCTGGCTTAACCTGGGTTTGGGAATCACACAGAGTTATTGTGTAGACTCAGCTGCTACATGTGGGGGTAGGGTGGGCTGGTCTGCTTCCTTCTAGGAGAAGGCTGTATGCCCTTCCACCCACCGTGTGTCTGTGGTGGTTCCCCTATTCCTTGCTGTGCACTTCATCAAATGTAAAGTGGGACCCTCTCCTCCCCCAGCCCTGTCCTTGCACAGAGATTTTCCACTTCCAGCTACTGATTCCTCTCTGGCAGGGCATTAGCAGAGCCATGGGTGCTCTGTACGTGTGGTGTTGCTGTCCACCCACTTGGTACCTCTTTGACTTTAAAAAACAAAGATAAAAAAAAAAAAGATAACCCCTTGTGTTGGGTTAC
Organism: Sphenodon punctatus; assembly: GCA_003113815.1. Lineage (NCBI taxonomy): Eukaryota > Metazoa > Chordata > Lepidosauria > Sphenodontia > Sphenodontidae > Sphenodon > Sphenodon punctatus. Next base: position 1,707,110 of record QEPC01011914.1, on the reverse strand, counting down.
AATATGGCCCTCATTGCTGCTGTGCCTATCCTGCCCCCCTAGGCCCAGGGATGGGGTAATGTGCGGAACTTCCCATAGCAGCCTCCTTGGATCGTTCCATAAACTGCCGTGACGCTTAGGCAAATCATAGAATTTTTTAGTTGGAATAGACCTCAAGGGTCATCTAGTCTAACTCCCGAAAAGGCTGCTTATAATATTCATGCCTACCAGAAGCATGCTGTGGAGATCTGATTCAGCTGGATGTCTCTGTGTCCCCTCCCCTGCAGGTAACTAGCTGTCTATCTCCATAAGGCTGAGCAGCCCAGAAGGGCAGCACCCTCTGGACGGCGGCCAAAGGGTGCCGCCAAAGGGTGAAGAGCCATTGGTGGGCCGTTAGCGGGCGGTGGAGGTGGCTACCAGCACATCTACAAGTTCCATCCCAGCTCCCCCCCTCTGTAACCGGCCCACCACGATGCCTGTCCTTATCTCTCACCCCCTCTCCCCCTTCCCCCTCACCTGCTTCTCCCCCTGCTTCTTTCGCCTCTCCTTCTGCCTCCCACTACGCCTGTCATTTCTCTCCACCATCCCCACGCCTCTTCCTCCTCCCCACCACCACTTCACGCCCCCTTCCCCTAATCTTATCCTCATTCCCTGTCTACCCCCTGATCAACTCCCATCCTCCTGTTCCCTCTGGAACTGTTGCTCCTCCGCTAATAAAGCTCCCTATATTCATGATCTTTTCTTCTCTCGCTCCCTTCACCTTCTCGCCCTTACTGAAACCTGGATCTCCCCCACTGACTCTCTCACCCCTGCCACCCTCTCCTACAGAGGTCTCTCCTTCTCCCACCAGCCCCACGCCAAAGGCCTCTCCCTGCCAGTTTCAACCCCTCCCATCTCCCCCCTCTTTCTCCTTCCCCTCCTTTGAGGCTCACTCCGTACGCCTCTACTCCCTTCTCCACCTCTGTGTTGTGGTTATCTACCACCGTCCCAGCTCCCTCTCCTCCTTTCTCTCCAAGTTCAAGTCCTGGCTCACCCTATTCCTCTCTGATGACATCCCCACACTCATCCTTGGTGACTTCAACATTCATGTTGATGCACCCTCTCAGCCTTGCATTGCCCGCTTCCTCACCTTAGCCTCCTCCTTCATTCTCCACCTCTGGACAAGCTCCCCACCCACACTGATAGTCACTCTCTTGATTTCATGTTCTCTAGGAACTGTTCTGTCTCTGGTATATCCTTCGAGCCCCAGCCCATATCTGACCATTTCCTTGCCTCCTTCAACCTCTCCCACTGCTCCCCCTCCTCTTCCCCATCCCTTCCGCAATCTGCAGGCCATTGTGCCCCAGGACTTTGCCTCCTTCCTCTCTCCTCGTCTCCCCTCAGTCCTCTCCTCCTCCTCCCCCGATTCTGCCATCTCCACCTTCAACTCTTCTCTTGCCTCCTCCCTCAACTCCCTTGCCCCCTTCTCCGCCTGCCCAGTTCACTCCCATAATCCTCGCCCTTGGCTCACCCCCACCATTTGCCATCTCCGCTCCTGCACCCAGGCTGCTGAACGCCTTTGGTGCAAATCTCACTACTGCGCTGACTTCCTCCACTTTAAATTTTGCCTCTCATCGCTCAATTCTGCTATCTCCCTCGCTAGACAGCAGTACTATGCCTTACGCATTGAGTCCTGTTCCTGGGACCCTTGCCGCCTCTTTTCCACCTTTGACTCCCTTCTCCAATTTCCCTGTCCTCCTCCTCCCTCCGCTCAGGATCTTGCCCTCTTTTTCACCTCTAAAATTGACAAGATCCACCTGGATATCGCTTCCAAGTCCTCTCTGCCTACCACTCCCCCCCC
>QEPC01011914.1:1694940-1705191 GCA_003113815.1 Sphenodon punctatus | reverse complement strand
CCTCCCCTGCTCCCCCAACCGCCTTCGTCCCTTCTCCTTTGCTTCCCCGCACACCTGGAACTCCCTCCCTGCCCTCCTCTGCCTTGGCCCCACCCTCCACACCTTCAAGTCCCTCCTCAAAACCCACCTCTTCCGCTCCGCCCTTCCTAACTCCTGCTAATCATCCTCACCCAGGATTATCCCCCACCTGTTTATCTGCAAACTCCCAACTTACTGTAACCAAGCCAAGAACCTGTACCTGAGTTCCTGCATCCTCATGAATGTTGCATCTCTTGTCTCTCCCTCTGTTCCCCCTTCCCTGTCTCCCCTCCCCTTGTCTTTAGATTGTAAGCTCTCGGGCAGGGACTGTGTCTATCTTATTCTCTGTAAAGCACTTGGTACATCGCTGGTGCTACATAAATGCTAATAATAATAATAGTAGTAGTAGTAGTAGTAGTAAGTAGTGATTAGCGCAGCACAAGTAGTCCTGCTGCAGAAAGGGTTTTTCGCCTGTGGGTAAATCCCTTTGCTCCCAATGTGCTGCTTCTTTCTAAATGGAAAATGGAAATGTATGTACAAAAGCAATGTGAGTATGGTTACTCTGGAAAGATTAGCTCCAGAAACGTCCCTTCACTCTGGGAGAGAAGATGAGTAAAGCAAGAAAAGAGACAGAAGGAGAAGTGTTTTGTTCTGGAATTTAATTAAACTCACTGAGTGAAAACAAATGAGCCGATAGCCCACATTGCGCCACACTGGGTGGGTGTCCACCTACCCACTCATTAGATGTTCACCCCCACCGGACATACAGCCCCCCACCTACCACCCACACAGCCCTCTCCCTCATGGCGGGATCTCAGGACACGCAGAGCCCACCATGCAGGTGAATCTGGACTATTGTGTGCCCATGTATCTGTGTCCTGTCAATTAGGTTGCATGCAGCCTCCTGCAAATGCAAGTCCACCAGCACCACAGAGTCATGGGTGAAAAGCCAAAAGCACTCTGGGGATTGACCACTTCCTGCACCTCTCTCTGCTCGCCCTCTCACTGGTGCCTTAAAAGCCCAACGCATGCCAAAATTCTGATGCGTCTTGTCCCAGCTCCTCCTGGTTTGCACTACAGACCCAACACTCTTGTGAGGTCTCCCGGGGTTGGGGGAAGAAGGGGGAACCCACAGACCTGTACAGCAGCTACTTCTTCCATGCAAGGGACTCCTATGCGGAGCGGGTGCTCACGCTTAGACTAAGAAAAGAGTTCCCTCAGGCTGTAAGGTGGCCCACAAAGTCTCGTTAGAGACAGGGCCGTATCATCATAGGGAATGGGATCAGTAGAAGCATGTGCAAGCCCCCTCCTCTGCCCACAGGGGGACAAGGTCCCTGCCCACACGTCCACCCCCCACACCCTTCCAAACCCACAGTGACAGGGGAGATGCACCTCGTGGGGGGAAAGTGCGGAAGGGAGAGAGACCCTAGGATGGGGGAAAGAGGAACAGGGGAAACTACCACCAGTCTATAGGAATGACAATCAGGGGCTACAGGGAACTAGAACTCACAGTGAACACAGTAGACAACACACTCTTTCAGACAGCCGCTCACTCACCCGACACTCCACTCGCACACGCCATGCACTCTCCTTGCACTCTCGCACTCTCCAAGTCGTAATAGGAATCTTGGTCTCGCACCACGCTCTGAGGGGGGCCAGCTTCACAGTAACACTGATCGCTGGCAAGTGTAGATAGTGACTGCCTGCCTTAAATCCCCTTGGCTCCGCCCCATTGTGCTTGCAGACGCGCTGAGCATCTCAACGTTGCTCCTGGCCCCGCCCCCTGCTCCTCCGATGCAGTGATGTTTTCCCCCGCGCTTCCCTGCACTTGTTGCTCTACTTCCGGGTCCCGGGGAACGCCGCCACCATCCTCCCCTGCTAGTGATGCCTCGCTGTTTGCATGTAGGTCGGGCATGTCATTCTCTGGGGTGCCGTTCTGGGGTTCGGGATCCTTACCTTTCCTACAGGGCCCCACTCGCCCCCATACCCTGACAACTCTTCACAAGCGGTTACATTTTAAGGAGCAATTTTCACAGGCTTTACATCACCATGTCCATGTCTCAGAATGACAGCCAGGCAACTATGGTAAATTAATGCAATGGAAGAGGTTGGTTGGGGAGGCCTGCCTTTACACAGCTGCATGAAAAATGCTCCTTTATTGGTACATAATTATGTGGATTTTTTCTTTACTATTTACACAGTTGACCAGGAGAGCACTAGGGAGCAGCAGGATACTCCCCGGGACACAGGAGCACTGTAGGCAAAAGATTGTGTGTTGGCGGAGTGCAGAGAGGCACCATTGCGGGATGGTGGACTGGCAGGGTGAGGATGCCGGACAGTGATCACAGAAGGAGAACTGTGTGCCCGGAATATCCCACAGCAGCACCTAGACCAACTGCTCATTCTCACTTCACTTTGGGCAGGACGTTTGGCCAGTAGATTGGGTGGGAAGGTCAGGTGGGGCTGAAACACTGGGGTGGGAAGGTGTGAGAGGGACATTCTGAACAAACAGCTTGCCACTGCAATGAGTGCCGGCTGATCCCCCAGCAACAAGCACCCAGCTGAACATGCACTATTCAGAGATTTCATTGTGTCATTCCAGCAAAGAAGATGAGAAAGTGCAAGCCTCTTGCATGCCAGGCCTATGGGCTGGGGAGGGAGGGAAAGGAACCATGGTGAGACCACAGGAAGGGGGGAGAGGCACCATGGTGGGACGGTGGGGGAACCATGGCACGCCTGAAGGCAGGGAGGAAATCATAAATTGTGCTGCAACATTTCTGTACTGGCCACAATCATGAGCCAGTGTGGTGTAGCAGATAAGGTGCTGGACTCGGACCTGGGAAGCCAGGATTTGGATCCCACCCTAGCCACACACACCTGATTTCTCCCAGACTTCAAAGCCTAGGTTCGGTAAACTCATGCGCAGGGAGTTTAGACACGTCCCCCCACCCCTTCCAGAAGTTGCCTGGGCACCATTGTAGACAGTGGTGCCCGGTGGCTTCTGCAGGTTTCATAACCCAGACTTGTACGTCCTCTGCTACCAGGGACTTACAAGCCCAGATCACGAAACATGTGGAAGTTGCCTGGTGCTACTGATTACAACAGTGCCCGGACAACTTCTGCGGGGCAGGGTGAGCATCTAAACTCCCCACATGTGAGTTTACTGAACCAAGACTTTGAAGTCTGGGAGAACTCAGGTACATGTAAAGGCACCCTTTGATTGTAAGCCCACTCGGCAGGGACCTGTCTCTGAAAATCTGTGATTGTAAAGTGCTGTGTATGCATTGCCTAGTAGTGCTATAGATATGATAAGAGTAGCAGTATGTTGTTCACTCCTGTAGATGATTGGTAAAGGGAGACTTCTATGAGCTTTTCAGGAAACCTGTAGGCTGGCGGTGAATTTAAAGAAAAAAATTTCTGCCCAGAATTATTCACCACCCGCCCTGGTTTCTCCAGTAAACTCCAATACTGTTATCTCAATAGCTCCAGTAAACTCCTTATATTGTTAAATAAAATTAAATTCAAGTTAAAATGTATATTGTTAAATAAAGTTGTTATATTTTTCATAATCCATGGTTCCCGTGTTTATTCTGGGAAAGGTGGCAGGTCTGGGGGAATGGGGTCAGTGGAGAATGGTGGTATGGCATAGTAATAAATGCTTTAGGGGTGGGAAGGGAAGGTGGGATGCACTGAAAATGAGGGGTGGGGAGGCCATGCACTGGCACTGTGCTATGTGCTGCGCTCCTCTGGCACTGACTCACCAGATCTAACTGGGGGGGGGGTAGTTCTCCAAAATGGCCCCCCCAGTCTCTCAGACGTTGTGGAGGTGGCAGTGGTTAGCAGGGGAACGGTCTCCAGTTTGAAATGAGTTCTGGCCACAATTGATCTCCGGCGCTGGTTCAAAAGCCCCAAAGCCCTCTCCACAACAGAGCGGGTGGCACTGAACTGCCTGTTGAAGTACCTTTGCTCCAGAGTGCTGGCAATGCTGTAGGCCTTCATAAGCCAGGGCTTCAATTGGTAAGTAAGGTCTCCTAGAACAACAAGCCACATGAGCACCCCCTCAAAGCAGGTTTCACTGTTGGGTCCAGACTGGTAGAAGATGCAGGCATCGTGGTTCTTACTGGACCACCCAGCCAGCACATCCATGAAATGGGTATGGAGAAGAACCTCTTGTGGTTCAAGTAGTTGTCTTTGTTATGGGGGGCAGATGATAGTGATATGGTACCCATCGGTCACCTGTATACAGTTTGGGAACCCCTCCTCCCTCTGAAAGACCTCCATCACTTCCACGAGGTAAGCCAACTGCACCACCCAGTCCAGCAGCACTTCCACTATCGTTGCTTAAACCTCTACAAGGATGGCATCCACAGTGGAGATTTCAACACTGAACTGCTGGGTGGCAGACTGACATCAGTCTGGAGTGGCAAGTTTCCAGACTGTGATGGTCACGCACTTCTCCACAGAGATGGGCAACCACATCACCATGTTGTGTTTCTCCAGTTGTGGTCTGATAATCTCGGTTATCTGCAGCACAAGGCAATGGGGAATCCTAAAGTTAGAGATCCATTCAGTGTCTCCCCAAGAGGACAGCACATTCTCCCTCCAGTCTATGCTTTTCTCCTTGACCCACACAAGCCTCTTGGTGGGTACAGCAATGTGCAGGGCAGTGATGTCTGAAGCCGCATCTCCTGTCAGGTACCTCTCAGCATACATCAGCTCCCCTTGCAGGGCTTCCATCCTCCCCAGTGCCGTCCGTTGTCACCAGAGGAAAGTAAGTGCCTGGCGCCAGAGCAGGATGTGGTGCGCCCCACTACACATTATCTGAATGGAACTGATCTTGTCCATCATTACCCCCAACCCTATAAGCTGCCAAAACACACACAGAGAGATACTCTGTTGCCTTATTAAAATGATGTTCTTGCATTTACTGATTCACGTAAGTGAAGTTGGGTAATTGAAGTTATTGTTGCTAATGAATCCTCTTGAATGCCTAAATAAAAAATATCATTGACTTCTTTAATAGCTTTAATACTAGCCCATCTTATCATGGTCATTCACAATCCCCATTTAATTAAGAAGATAATGTGTCAGGACAGTAGCAATAATAACATCCTTAATACTTGAACACAATTAGAGTGTGAGTTGCTCAGATGGCTTTGGATATTAAGCCAATTAATTAATGAATTAACATTGCTGTACATTTCCTGCAGTACAGATATCAATTACTTAGCAGAATCTTTTCTTTTCTTTTTTTTCTTATTTGCTGCTGAACAAAATAGCAGATACATGCAGTATTTCGTACTGATGTGTTCCTTAATCATATGGAGGGGGGTTAACTTTAGTACTCATGAGAAATATTTCTCTGAGCAAACACTAGAGTCTAAAGCTTTCACTTTATGGTGTAAGTATTATGTATATTATTATAAACAATGTTAGTGCAAGTTTTCTTGCATGGATGCCCCAGCACCTCACTGCCCCATATGATCACCAGAAATGGAGCTTAGTCATGTACATGTGCCCTGGTAAGACAGAAAAAATAGTGTCTGCTGCAATGGTGTTCTTTGTGAGATGGAGACAAAACAGAACATGGCATCATTAGATCAGTTTGTATAGGTCACTGAGCGGCAACTGGATGGTAACACATTTTGATCACTGTTGACCTGATTCCAAGATGAGTTACATAAGTGAATCAGTCAGGGTTTTCACACAGGGGAAGCACATGTAGGACTCTGTGCTGGCTTCCCCCATTGGTCTGAAAGGTTTGCCACATTAGCAAACCCAAGCATGGTAACCCCATGCTATTAACGAAAAGGTTGTCTAAAAGAGCCCTGTGCATCTCTTGCACGTTTGAATTATTATATTTTTTATACAATACTGCGATTTCTAAGCCAACTTCAGGACTGTTAGGAATCTGACCTATGACTTCTGAACAACAAGGGTCGGCAATGCCATAGCTGTCACGCACCCTGCTAACTTAGAGACCTCATACTCATCTACCTTCCCTACCCCGGAAGTTTGCATGTACATTACTTGGACTCCTGAATGCAGCAGTCTAGGCTCAAAGGTTATCCCCTTCTAACAGGGGTATAGCTAAGTTGGAATGGGCCCTTGTGCAGAGGATGGAATGGGGGACCCTGTCCTCCTTCCTAGAGGCAGGGAACAGAGCTGCACCAGGCAGTGTGGGGCCCCCAGTCTTATGAGCCCTGGTACAACTGCACAGTTGACATAATCTGTCCCTATTGCACTGACTGTAATTGAGACAGTAAGCATAGACTCCAGAGGTTTCATTTTAACAGATGCCTTTACCACAAACAACAACTTCCCATGGGTCCAATTGCTCCCAACCAGTTCCAACTGGATTTAGAGTTGTTCAATCTCCAAGATTGTCCCCAAGTCTCCAGGAATGAAAAATTCCTCTCCAGAACAGTGCTGAAACCGACCAAGGAGAAAAATCAAAGGGAGTTCTCAAAATAAATATTTAACAGTGAATCAGATTTACTTTGTTATCAGGTGCAAGGAAGTTTCATATATTCCTGGAGACTTATCCCACTGGTTCTTATTTCCACTGGGGGTTAACTGCTCCCTCAGTAATAAATACATTTTGGAGTACATCCATCCTTAAAACTATTACAGCATGTGATGAAACCTCCCAGCATGTCCCACCTGCATTGCTAACCCTACCTGTATTCAAAAACACTTCTTTTTATTAAAATTTGTTTAAAGAGATAGTCAGTTCTTAATCCACCAGATGGTCCACCTGTCATGGAGAATTTTACCAAATAAAAATCTCAGAATGTGACCATAGACATGCAATGCTTGCATTTCTAGCAATTTGAAACACTTAACACCATCACAATAGCTGATGAATAGGAGGCTTTTACTCTGATCAACTCGAGGCCTTCTTCATTTTTCCACTCTTTCAACACACACACACGATTGTAAGGAAAAGATGCGGGGAGAGCTTTCATAGCAGTATAAGACCCAAGAAATTCAGAAGCAGTGCCCTATGGAATATTTTATCGTATTTTCTTTTAAGCCTGTTTCATTTGAGTTCATCTGACTTTGCCCAAAGGGAAACTCACCAGGAACATCTGGCATTGAAAAGATGTGCAGAGAAGGGAAAAAACTGAAAGTCTTCATGGGTGTTTTCTTGAATATGATTTGGGACTTGTCTGCTAATTTTACCCACAGTCATATTCTAGCTCTCTTCCTCAAGGGCAGCATAATCCCTTTTCAAAGAAATTGATGCTAGCACTGAGACTAGGCTAACAGCGCTCAGCCCACTTGATTTTAAATTGGACAAGCTTTTTGCTCTCCAAACTGGACCAGAATTCCATTCAGGAAGCAATAGAGCAGCAAACTACAGCAACAAAATCAACCGTACAAACAAATATAAAGAATTCATGTACCAGAGCAAATGCAATGTTGAAATTTCATCAACATTAGGACTATCAGCCTTGGAAGCCAGGGCTCAACCCTCCTACTGGAGGAATCCTGGAAAAGGCACAACTGTATCCTTATAGCCAAGCAACCTTGCGTGTTAGCAAACACGACGGTGGGCTACTTTAGCCTGCTCTGTCACGCTTTGGCTCGGACCTCACTTGCACTTTTGTTGCACGTAAGTATGCAGATGTGTGGGCATTGGATGGGCTAATGGGAGCAGGACTGGGAATGAAGAAGCAGGGAAAGATGGAGAAATGGGCAGGGCAGAAGGGAGGGGTGGGATGGAAGCTGGTGATGGCAAGACTGGAGAGCTAGGGAATGCAATGTAGCAAACAGGTCAGCATGGAGAACAAACAAGGGGAGTTGGGTGTGTGTCTTATACACAGACCCAGACCCTCCCCACTCTCTCTCATTCACACACAGAAAAAAATATATAATTATGTCCACTCTTGAGGAAGGTGGGTGCTTATTTCCCACTTCTCCTTCCTGACCATGGGCAGGGACTCATGTTCACTGCATTTTCTGCACTGGTGGCCATGGGGAATATGCAATGAACACAGATCTTTGACCATGGGGAGCTAGAGAGAGAAACAGCCCTCTCCTTTCCAAGGCCCTTGGCTGAGCCTGAGCCACTATTACGGCTCCAAACTGGAGAGGGATTACCATCTGGGCTAATCAGAGCTGAGTTGTGCCTTCCTCACTTTCTCTTCTTCCCATCTATCCTGGAAGGCAAGGTGAGCAACAGTGGGCAGGGCTTGCTTCAGATATCAGCAGCTTGGGCTTGTCAGTGGGAAGGGGGAGATGAGGGGTCCAAGCCAAACACACGCTCCTTAAGACTCTGATAGGCTGCACACAGGGTTAAAGATTCCTTCAGGATAGAGTTATGGCCTAATGACTCCACAGAAGGCAGGCGTCTATCATCATAAGGATCAGAGCTTTCGAAGAACCACTGGCAGAGTGGTAGGTACTGTCTAGCACAAGCATGCAGGGCTAGGTGGGAAGAGGGAAGAGCAGAGCTGCAGGGGGTGAAAAGAAGGAAGGGAAAGGGGTCCTGGGAGCAAGGGCAAGAACAGGGCTTTCATGGTCCACAAGAAGGACTAATCCCAGGGAGGGGGGAAGCAACACACTCCACACATGCAGCTTACACCAGTCACTCACTCACTCACTCACTCAAAGACAGGGAAACAACAAGGGCAAAACACTTATACTCTCGACACAAGAAGGCAATAAGAAATAGGGATCAAGCACAAGTAGCACAATAGCAAACAAGTAAAGCACACTTAGCTTTCATGCAGTAGGGTCAGCTTCTCAGACTCTGATTACCTTTTAAGAGGCTAGGCTCTCATTTCCTTTTATTCCCTAAGCCCCTCCTTCTTTCCTCATTGCTCCAAGAGCCTTGCAGAGCGCCACACCCGGTTGCTGGCCCCGCCCCTTCTGCTGATCTCCTGTGCTGCGGTTTGTGGCTGGGGTAGGGGTTCCTCATGGTCTGGTGGGGGGATGTTGGGGCTCCCCCCCAGGCAGTCAGACTCCAAGGTTCCAAGGGGGACCCCAGCCCATCTCGGGGAGCCTCTCCGGCCCCGGCACTTCTGCAGGCGGCTGACAAGACTGAGCTGCATGTGTGAGGCAGAGTTGGGGCCACAGGAACAGGCAAATGGAGGCCATGCATCCCCTATCCGTATGAATAGGGGTGGCCACCCATCCCAGCAGACTGGTCAGCCATTCATAGGCACTCCACAGCTGTACCACTCAGCGGCCACAGACACCACCACCATGGCCGTGCTCATTTAAAAACGCCCTCTGTCTTGCTTGACTGGGATGGGCAGAGATGTCCTTCCACAATGAGGTTTAATACAAATGACAGAGATGAAAAATGGACAAGGAGAGAGACATCTAAAGGACAAGGAAAAGACAAGAGTTTGGTAAGGGGTGTTACAGGTGACATCGGTTCCTTGTTAATGGCTAACAAATTCATTGGCCCTTTTCAAGCGAGATGCCCCGATGCAACGCACATGTGGGTGCCTGCATGTGAATTCGTGGGGGAGTCCCGTGTGACCGCCACAGCGGGTGGGTGGGGGGTGCGTGCACGCTCCCGCACTCCACCCATCTCCACCCATCGCCCACGCATGGAGCCATCAGCCAAAATGGGAATGGCTCCATGCGTGGAGATCGGCGGAGGTGGGTGGAGATGGGTGGAGTGTAACGGCCACCCATGCTTCGCACACCAACTATAGCGCAAACCTATCCCCCACCCCACCCCTCACCGCTGGCCTGTTTGAAAAGGGCCATTCATTCATTCATTCCTGACAAAACCCAAAGCAATGTGACATCCTTGCATAGAGAGCAATGTCTAGCTTAAGTCACTAGCAATCTTTTGATAACCACATAATTGCTGATCACTTAGTGGCCCTCTTTGATGTACATACTTTGGAATTTGTTGACTGCCTATTCTTATAATACCTACTAACCTGCCTGGTTTCGAACTGCAGCACAGAGTTCTTTATGAGATTTATGAGAGATTTTTCTAATGTTTAGGAAGATTTGATGGGAATGTCTCCCTTTCTCAAGGTCGATTTGCTGTTTGAGACAGTGAAGAACACACTGATTTTTGCAGGTAGAATATTGCTCTCTTTAGAGGAAAGTCTTTTTTTTTCCTTTGGGAGCTAAAAGAGTGCCTTAAAACAATTTTGGAAATGAGAAATTCATGACATTTATTTTTTAAAGATCTTGGAAATGAATCACCCAGAAATGGGCTTTGAAATTCTTTGCCAATCTCTCTCTCTCTCTCTCTCT
>QEPC01011914.1:1642513-1691495 GCA_003113815.1 Sphenodon punctatus | reverse complement strand
AACCTGCATTTCTCATAAGTGTTCTCTAAAATTTGCATATCTGGCCAGCCTATGTGATTCTCTTGTAGTGTCTTGGTTCCCTGTCATGGTCCCTTTTAGCGTGGGGTGTTCGTATCTTGTCTTTTGATGGGTTTAACTCCTGTTCTGCAACAAGTATCCTCTATCTGCTGGATTGTAATCTCTTGCTATCTCCTGGTTGTTTGCCATTTTTTTCCTTGTTCAGTATCCTGATCCTTGTTGGGTTCCCTGTATCCCCACCAGGCTGAGTACATGTTTTACCCTGACCCTTGAATGCCTGTTAACCCTTGACTGCTTGTCCTAGTTCTCCTTTCCCTCTCCCTTAAGCCCTTGTACAACCTTTGTTCCCTATCCTGTATTGTTGGTTCTTGATTGCTTGTCACAGAGTGTTTTTAGATAAGTGGGGGGAATTCATGGGTTCAAAGAACTCCTGTGATCCCTCCAGATGTGTGTGGGGGGGGTGCTTTTAAACAAGCACTCCGCTTGTGCAACCATGATGGAGGGGAGGAGGGGCTGGAGCATCGTGCACTTTCCCCAGCTGCTCTGACAAACAGTTGATGGGGGCAAGGGGCCCGGAGTGGGGTGCACTTTTCCCAGCTGGCCCAACAAACAGCTGATGGAGGCAGGAGTAGCGTGCACACTCTCCCCAGCTGACCTGACATGTTTGTTGGGGCAGGAGGGGAGAGCATGTGTTGCTCCGGTCCCCCCACCCCATCCATTGTTTGTCGGGCAGCTGGGGGAAGCACAAGCTGCTCCGGGCCCCCTTCCCACATCAGCTGTTTGTCAGGACAGCTGAGGAGAGTGCACAGTGCTCTGGTGCCCTCCTTCCATTAGCTGTTTGTTGGGGCAACTGGGGTGACTTGTGGGACATTTAAAATGTGGAAGGATTAGTAAAACCTCACATATCAAGGGGCATTTTTAAATGTGACACATTCTCCTGCAGTTTAAAAATCCAGCTTGGGGAAACCCCCGCTTTAGATGCTGCTCACTGGGCCAGACATTTTGAGACACGGACTAGGTAAGTCCCAGATAGCTGAGGTCTTACCAGCCTGCATCTCAAAACTTCCAGGAGTCACCCAGTGCCACTGAAATTTTGAGACATGGACTGGTAAGACCTCAGCTATCAGGGACTTACCTAGACCACGTCTTAAAACTTCTGGGAGTCACCTGGCACCACTGTTTCCAACAGCACCCGGACGACTTCTGGACCAGTGAGGAGTATCTAAATCCCACCACCGCCCACGGGGGTTTCCCCAAGCTAGATTTTTAAGATGTGGGAGAAATGTCTCACGTTTGAAAAAACCCAAGGTTACCCCCTAGTTGCAGACAGCTCACAGCAGAACCATTTAAACAAGCAGCTAAAGTAATTTGCATATTTAGCTGTAATCTCGCGGCTCTACATCTTGTTTTAAAAACACCCTTGGTTCCCCTTCCCCATAGCCATGAGTATCCATTAGTCTCTGCCTTTTGCTTAGCTTGTTAATCCTAGAATGCCTTTTTACCCTCTTGTTTTTGTGACCTAGTTTCCCCTCCGTATAGCCTTAAGTTCCCTTCTGGATATAATCCTCCCCTCTCTAGTCTTAGGCCACTTGGCCACGTTACCACGTTGACGAATCTCCTGGTGAGGAAATCTCCCGTCAGGGGGTTCGTACGGCACACTGTGCATGTGGGCACTTGTAATCAGCCACGTCCTGTGATATGTTTTCCTTTCAATTGTCAGGGCTCGAAATTCAGCCCTGACAATCGAGGGGAATAGCCGCAGGATGCGTCTGATTACAAGCACCCACACGCATAGTGCGCCGTACGATTCCCCCACTGGGAGATTCAACTGCACGGTAACATGGGCAAGTGGCCTTCGTCAATCATAGAGTCTTTAGCTGTCTTCCCTGTCATAGCTCTTACTCCCCTTCTGAATAGTACCTCACTTACTCTAGCCTTGAACCCTGCAGTCCTATCCATGTTGGTCCTCATAGCCTGAGTTTCCCTTCTGAGTAGAACCTCTTGCCCCTAATCTAGTCCCTGTGTGTATCTGGCTGTGTTTTCCCCACTCTCAATGTGTGTGCATAGGCTCTCTGTCCCATACGCCTTGTCCGGTGCTCTGTCTGGTGCAGGCTATTCTCTGTAGTGTCTAGGGAGCCCTCATAAGTGGTACTGGAGTTGCCTGGGGACCTTAAAAGGATCCAGTGATGATCTCTGGCCTCAGCATTTGAGCCTGCCATTAATCATATTGAGGAATATGCCCTTAGGCTCCAAACCCCTTTTTTTCCTTCCCCCATACCTTGACATACCCACATTTTCAGGCACAGTTTTGGGTTCCCAAATACCATTTAAGTACATGAAAAACCAAAATACCAATAGCCGATATACTGAGAAAATCCTAAAAAATCTGGCACAAATTATCCTGGATTTGTCCAGAATTTGGAGGTTTTTCTAGTATTTCAGTGTACCAACTGTCAGTATTTACGGTACCCAATCAAAAAAATATTTCGAGTACAAAAAATACCCAAAATATTCTGTTTGCTTTGAGTACCAGATATTTGATGGGTATACCCATTTTTGTGGGTACTCATTTCAGCTGTAGGCATGACTAATCTTGTGATAGCAGTAAGTTTCCCACCCATCTGTGTTTTGACCAAGACTCTCTGAGCTCATTGGGAAACCCTGATTTCTCTGGGTCAGCCAAAGGTGCCTGAGGCTAACCCAGAGAAATTAGGAATTCTGGGGGTCACCACATCAGAAAGGGGGAAGATCATAGGGATTTTTCTATTGTAGAGTTAGCTTTCTGTTGAATAACACACAGCAGATGCTTCTTCAAAACAGAACTTTACTAAGAGCTCAGAAGACATGCTTCCATATTCTACAGATTGCATGGGACAAGATGGAGGACAGAAAGAGAAGAGAGGAGACAAGGGGGGGGAGGAACTATTTCATCCCCTGACCCTCCCCCTACTGGACAAGCTCCATATTAAGCTTGCAGGACTTGCAATGGGCTTTTACTTGTGACTGTTGTACAATCCGACAACCCTTCTCAACAGTCACTAGTCAAACCTACTAGGTTCATTCTTCTTAATAGCTTGCAATGGCATTCCCCTGCTAGTGTCTTCATTACAAACACATCTGCTGTCATATCCGCTGTAGGACAGTATTGCAGATCTATGAGTCCTTGTTCCTGTGAGTCGTTCAGGAAATGGTATTTTACATCAATGTGCTTGGTTCTGGGGTTGATTCTTTCTGTTTGCGCCAGCACTATACATCCTTGGTTGTCTTCCAGGATCGGCATGGGTCTGTCCAATTTTTTCTACAGATCATTCAGAAGGTGTCACAACCAGGTAACTTCTTGGCTGGCGTGTGCTGCTGTCGGAAAACCGCTGTTCTGCTATTTCGTGGCACTGGCGGAAGTAGCGAAAATGGCATGTTTCCACTATTTGTGAAGCCTGTGGAAGTAGCGGAATGAAATTAGTGCAACTGCGGAAGTAGCGGAATGAAACTAGTGGAATGAAAGCCTCTGCCACGCCGTACCACTAATTGCAGAAACTCTGTTTCCAGCAAAATTAGCTACCGTTGCGAAATTCCGCTACAGCCCTAGCCAAGATGATTGTGCTGGATGGGCAACCCTTCTTAATTGTAGAGGACAAGGGCTTCCAGTGGCCGATTGGGTTCCTGGCTCCCAACTTTAAGCTGCCTTCCTGCTCCACCCTGAGTTGGACTGTGGTGTCACAGCTGTACAGGGCTTTGAAGGAGCAGGTGAGGGAACAATTGGCAGGGACTGGGGGGGACACGGTCCACTTCACCACCGACCTGTGGTCCTCCAGGAACACCCAGCACACCTACCGGGCAGTGACTGCACGCTGGTGGCAGGACCCAGAGGCAGCTCTTCGCAGTGGCAGGAGGGGTCCTGAAGCAGGGTGTAGGTGGGCCCTGGTTCAGGCACATGTAATGGACAGCTCCCACACCTCAAGGAACCTCGAGGCAGCCCTGTCTGCCATGGTGAGGGAGTGGGTCACGCCAGGCGCAGCCTTCACCAAGGGGTGTGTAGTTACGGACAACGCAGCCAATATACTGAAGGCAGTCCATGACGGGGGCTTCACAAGCATACCTTGGCTGCACACACCCTCCATCTTGTGGTCCAGGATGCTCTGGGATTGGGGGAGAAGGGGATTGGGCCAGGCACCCTTATCTCCCTGGTCGACTGGGGGAGGAAGCTGGTGGGGTTCTTCAACCATAGCGTGAAGGGCAGCAAGCTCCTCCAGGAGAAGCAGGCCGAACAAGGGTCCCCGGTGCACCAGCTGGTCCAAGATGTCTCCACCAGGTGGAATTTCACTTTCCTGATGATTGAGCGGCTTCTGGAGCAGAAATCTGCCCTGCAGCAGGTGGAACTGGAGACAGACACTGAGGCACCTCCAGGGTACAACAGGGAGGAATGGGAGATTCTCGCTCACACGGTCTTTGTCCTGAGACCATTCCTAGCCATGATGGAGACTGTGAGCAGCTCCACCGCCACCCTCAGCCAGGTGACCCCACTGGTCCATAGTCTCCAGAGGAGCCTGGTGATGCTAGTGCCAATGACCCCCAGGCCTATATGCTGTCTGTGCCAAGGTTTCTGTGCCCTGGAAACCTATGTCTGCTGGTACCAATGGCCCCCAGGCCTATATGCTGTTTGTGCCAAGGGTTCTGTACCCTGGCAACCAATGTCTGTAGATGA
The DNA here is from genome assembly GCA_003113815.1 of Sphenodon punctatus. Lineage (NCBI taxonomy): Eukaryota > Metazoa > Chordata > Lepidosauria > Sphenodontia > Sphenodontidae > Sphenodon > Sphenodon punctatus. The sequence goes on along the minus strand of QEPC01011914.1, from coordinate 1,686,775 downwards.
TAGTTCCCATGGCCCCCAGATCAGGCCTATATGTCGTCTGTGCCAAGGGTTCTGTACCCTGGCAACCAATGTCTGGTGATGTTAGTTCCCATGGCCCCCAGGCCTATATGCCATCTGTGCCAAGAGTTCTGTACCCTGGAAACCAATGTCTGATGATGCTAGTGCCAATGGCCCCCAGGCCAGGCCTATATGCCATCTGTGCCGAGGGTTCTGTACCCTGTCAACCAATGTCTGGTGATGTTAGTGCCAATGGCCCCCAGGCCAGGCCTATATGCTGTCTGTGCCATGGTATCAAGAAACAGCCACTCCAGCCCCAGGACCCGCCATCAGGGTTCTGGGGTCTATATTACTGGCAGGGAGGGCTGTGTCCAATATCTACAAGTTGCCACTCTAACCCCAGTCCAGGACTCACCCTCAGGGTTCTTGTGCCCTGTCATTCCGCTCATGGGTGCTGTCATTCCACCTTTTCTTTACAAAACCTGCTGCTCATGGCGAGAGAGAGAGACAGCGAGAGAGAGAGAAATAAGAGAGAGAGAGAAAGTCTCCCCACTGCTAGAAGGAGAGACAGACATGATCCCACCTATGCTGTCACATGCACTATATGGCCAGAGAGAGAGAGAGAGAGAGAGAGAGAGAGGCTCCCTGCTGAAACGAGAGATGGGGGGTGGATGGGGAGAGGTAGGTGTATCCATCTCAAGCTGCCACCTGCCAGAACCAGGAAGAACTCCCATCTGTGCTCATGCGCCTGATCGATGCCCATTGGCCATTGCCCACATCCAGCAGCAAACCTACCAGAATGAGATGGACTATATCAATATAACACAATGTTTTATATGTGCCTACCTGCCTGCTTGTGTGCATTCCTATACCTGCTGCTATCACCTATCACTTGATTGAATGAAATGTGCCCATCCATGCACTAATTCTAGGGACATAATTATCATTAAAATCACATATGCTGTCATTCCATTGTACCTGAATCAGTCATGCCCGCCCATCCCAGGAACCATCAACAGGATTCTGGGACCATCATTCCAGTCACTGGGGGCTGCATTCCATTCCACTGCATCCAGAAGCCCAGTGCCCACACACCAGCCTGACCCCACCCCCCCAGCCTACTCCTCCGCACCCACCTGCGGATGCCCGCTGAAGCTACTGGAAATAAAAGCCCCTCCGACCACCAGCTCCCGCCACCTGCTGCCAAGGAGCCTGTCTCTCTTTCTTTCTGGTACACCCACACAAACACAATCCCTGCCCCTCCTGGGGGGCTGCCAGCAAGTTGAGACCCTGCTGCTGCCTGGCACATCTTTGGGTTAATACCTTAACTACGCTACATGTGGAGTCAGTCAGATGCTGCTGGTAGGGATCGACAAGCTGTATGAGATTCTGCCACCTGCCAGCCAGAACTTCAGCACATAGGGATAAAAGTTTGGACAGGTCAAATGAAGCTCGTAACAACAAATATAACAACTTTTATTAAAACTATTTAAACAAAAACAACAACATTATAAAACCAAAACCAAACATTGAAAGGAAACTTAAGGGGTACTACTATTAGTCTTTGGACCTGCCCCCTGGAACTTGGGGGAAAGGCGAAAGGTGGCGGGCGCAGCACAGGGCTGAGGGGCGGTCACCCTGTGCTCTCCCATTTCATAGCCATGGGCAACAGCAAACTCCAGGGCCCTTTCCAAGTCTTGATGCCACCTGGAGACCTCCTGGTGGTAGAGTTCCAGCCTCTCCATCTCGGCGGAGACATACTGGGAGTACGCCTCCACCTGCTTTTTCTCCACCTCAAGAGCCTGGAACTTTTCCACCAGGCAGTTCTCCATGGTGCCTACGCCTCTCATCATCTGGCGGCCAGGGCTCTCCACTTTGGCCTGAAAGGCCTTGGCCACAGCAGACTCCCAGGCCCGGGGGACTCCACATCGGGGCTGGAGAAGGGGGAAAGGTTTACATGGCATCACTTCCGGGTTGCCTTCCCCCCCCTTCTTCTGGCACTGATGCTCAGGCTCCATGGCCATGCCAGAGTCCTCCTGCTGCCTCACCATCAGTCCATGGAGCTTTTCAATATAGGCGATCAGTACCGATGTGGTCCCTTCTCTCTGTCTCCTGATTCTTTTGCCGCAGGTCTAAAGAGCATAAAAAGATAGGAACATAAGAAGTGCCATACTGTGTCAGACCAATAGTCTGTCAAGCCCTGCCTGCATTCTGTCACCACAAGTGGGTGGACTGGGTGTCCAATTTCTCTCTGCAGGGGACTTCATTCCATTCCTAACAGGTCATAGGGCAATCCATTCCCTGTTATTCCAGCCCCCGTGCCTTACCTTGCAGATGACGATTCCGTCACCCTTCTCATAAAACCTCCAGACATCGGACCTTGTCTGCTGACTGTCTGGGGGTGGCACTGGCGAGTCCGACCTCCGCCTGGGTGTCCTGCGCAGTGTGGCACCAGCGCTGACATCCAATTCCTCTCTGAAACAGAAACACATAAACAACACCTAAGTAATATAATGCATTTATGATAATGCCTCTAGTCCTCCCTCCTTGGGGTGCTAGGGATGGCAACGGGAGATGGTGACCCTGGCTGGCATGTGCAAATCCTGCCCTCCTTGGGGTGCTAGGGGCTGCTAGGGATGGCAAATGGAGAGACCCTGGCTGGCACGTGCAAATCCTGCCCTCTTTTGGGTGCTAGGGATGGCAACCAGAAAGACCCTGGCTGGCATGTGAAAATCCTGCCCTCCTTGGGGTACTGGTAGGGAGGGATAGCAGTGGAGAGACCCTGGATGGCACGTGCAAATCCTGCCCTCCCTGGGGCGCTAGGGATGGAAACTGGAAAGACCCTGGCTGGCATGTGCAAATCCTGCCCTTATTTGGGGGTACTAGGTAGGGATGGCAACTGGAGAGCGGAGACCCTTGCTAGGAGGATGGCTGGCAGGCACATGTTTGGGTGGGGGTGCTGCTTGTGCTCATTCCTGACTGCTGGAAGAGCCCCCCACACTGCAGTACCCTCTCTCTCTGTGGCAGACATTCACTGCTACCCGCTGATGCCCACTGTTTTTGCCTGACTGATGTCCACCACCCACGCACCCACCCGCATGCCAGTGAGCTCGCTCTAATGGATAGAACCTTAAGTTTCTTGTCCTCAAAGTAAAAAAAAAAAAAAGTTTACAAACCTGGCAGCAGTGGCAGCAGCACCTCCTGTGCCTGCCGGCTCTGGCTTCTCCTCCACCACCAAAGGACCAGCAGCAGTGGCAGGAGAAACCTCTTCCTCCACCACCAGCTCCACCACCTTGACCTTCCCCCCAGGCCTGGCATTTAATGGTGTTGGTCACCTTCTTCTCCATTTTTTTTTTAATTTTATTTTTTTTAAACAGACACTCCTACCGTCACACACCAACACTCACCAAGACACCAACCAGCCAAACAACACAGCCAAACCAAACACAAACAGCCAAAACACACGAACCAAATAGCCAGCCCGCCAAACACACACTCTCTCACCACACAGCTCCGCACGCACTCGAATTTCCGGTTTCCGACGCAATTACGGGATCTCACGATACCTTTTTCCAAACACCTGAACTGAACTGAACACGACCGAACCAAACAGTCAAACCTGAACGCAGCGACCAAACCGAACGGCTAAACCGAACGACCAAACCAAATTGGACCGAACCAAACGACCAAACCCAAACTGTAATCTGTTCGCCCATCCCTACTGCTGCTCCTGCCAGCATAAGACGCATCTCTCTTTACCTCAGTGAAGTGGACAGTCTCGACGTGGGCAATCAGCCCCGATGTGGTCCCCTGAGTCCCCCTCTTAATCTTTTTGTCGCAGATCTAAAGAACATAAAAAGATAGGAACATAAGAAGTGTTATACTGTGTCAGACCAATGGTATACCAAGTCCTGCCTGCATTCTGTCTCCACAAGTGGGTGGCTGGCCAGTCTCTCTCTCTGCAGGGAACTTCCTTACAGGTCATAGGGAAATCCATTCCCTGTTGTTCCAGCCCCCATGTCTTACCTTGCATTGTGCAAATCCGCCTTTGTTGGTATAGAAATACTTCCATACCACAGACATTGTTGGCCTGGTTTGGCCCTGTGACATCTGCCTTGATGGGCTTTTGGCACCAGCAACATCATCATCACCCTCTCTGAAACAGGAACACATAAACACCTACATAGTTTCATGCATTCATGGAGATGCCTCTAGTCCTTCCCAGACCAATACCCATTCTCCCACACCAAGTGGATGGATGGTGCTGCTGCCTACTCATCTCTTTCCCATTCTCCCATGTACAACACCACCACCTGGGGTGCTTTAGTGTCTACAAGTTGAGACTCTGGCTGTTACTGCTGCTGAAAGAGCCCCTCTCTCTCTCTGGCAGACCATGAAATAAGGCACATGCAAATCCTGCCCTTCCTGGGGTGCTGCTGTCTGCAAGTTGAGAACCCTAGCATATCTCTGGGTGCTGCTGCTTGTGCCTGACTGCCCGTCAGTGCCCACGCACCTGTCTGCCTGCCTGCTCCTTCTCTGTCACCCGCTGATGCCTGCTGCTGCTACTGCTGCTGCAAAATCCCCCCTCTCTCTCTGGCAGACCATGAAATAAGACACGTGCAAATCTTGCTTCTCCGCTGCCACCGGCTGATGCCTGGCGCACTGCTCATGCCTGACTGCCCACTCACACACACACCAACAAGTTCGCTCTAAAGGATAGTAATCTTCTTGTTCTCAAAGTTATATGGAACAATAAATAAATAAAAACAAATTTTACAAACCTGGTAGTGGCACCTCCTCTGCCCTCCTCCGTCTCTGGTGAGGAGTCCACCTCCACCACCTCACGAGATGGTCCATCCTGGGCCTCCATGATTGGTTCATCCTCCACCTCCACCATGACCTTCCTCCTCAGGTTCTTCTTCCTACCAGCGCTGCTTCCTTCACCTTCCATTCTCAGATTCCTAGCACAGACACACACAACCCACACACACACAGCTAGCCACAACAGAGCAAACACACACAAGTTCACAACCAAGCAGCCACACACAGACATCATACAGCCGATCAAACTACCATTTTCAGGTTTTGGTCTCGCGAGATCATGATACCAAATATCAATATCGATAACAAGAACGTTACCAAAACCAAAATTTTTCATTTGAAACCAGTGCCAGTATCGATAATGTCAATAACAAAAATGACATTGTTGTTATAATGATAAAATGACACATTTTAATAACAATAATGATAATGAAAAATGACATGGGGCCCTGGTGCACATCCCTAATTCCCCAAGTGAATTTACCTCTGGTGTGATAATGCCCCTTTTAGCACAAGGCAGTAGCCGGAGCCAACATCTTAGAGGAGACAAAAGCCAGAATGGTCCTTGGTAGAAGGGAGTGAACATTTGTGGGGATTGGACACATGATTGGCAGCTGCTGTTGGGGGGGCGGGGGTATTGGGTTGAGCTTTTGAGATAGGCAGCAGCTAAGACTATAGCGTGCTTTAGGATTCAATTCCTTTTCATTTTTAGAAAGAAATTGATTAGTCAAGTGCTGTGAGTTTGACCTACCTAAGCAACGATGTCTGTGACACACTTGTGCTTTGACTTTTGTGCCGTGTTCTGTATTTTGTATGTGTGTGGGAGTGGAGAGAGGAGGGGCTGCCTGGAGGAAACAGTTCTCAACAGCATTGACACACATTAGCAGTGAAAAAAATATTATGTTTTTAACCCTCCCTGTTTTTGGAATACATTGGAATGGCACTTCTGTGGCTAGCGTTGCCACCCTCTGGGTTTGACCTGGAGTCTCCAGGTTTTCATGCATCATCACAGAGCTTCAGGTGAAGCCTCTATTTTCCCAGGTTATCAGGCACAACTAAGTAACCCAGGGGGGAAAAAATTTCAGGGGATGAGACCATTCGGAAAAGGCTGTGGGGCAAACAGGCACTCTTATATATATACACACACCTCTCTTTCTGATGTGATCTCATGTGATCAGCATGTGTATAAGAGTGAGCTAGGCGATATAGTGTGTCTGGACTTTCAGAAGGCATTCAATAAGGCATTCAATAAGGTCCTTCATGAGAGATTCTTGAGGAAATTAGAGTCATAGGATAGGAGGCAGTGTCCTATCATGGATCGGCAACTGGTTAAACAATAGGAAGCAAAGAGTAGGACTAGATGCTCAGTTTTTGCAGCAAAGACAAGTAACTAGTGGAGTTCCCCAGGGATCTGTACTGGGACCGGTGTTTAATCTATTCATTAATGATCTGGAAAAGGGAGTAAAGAGCGAGGTGATCAAATTTGCAGATGACACAAAGTTATTCCAGGTAGTTAAAACACGAGTAGACTGTGAAGAATTGCAGGAGGATTTGCAAGACTGGATAACTGGGCATCTAAGTAGCAGATGTAATTTAATGTGGACAAGTGCAAAGTGATGCACGTAGAGAAAAATAACCCCAACTATACGTATACAATGCTGGGTTCTAAATTAGGAGTTACCACTCAGGAAAAGGATCTTGGAGTCATTGGGAACAATACATTTAAACATACTCAGCTCAGTGTGTGATGGTGGTAAAAAGAAAAAGCAAACAGAATTTTAGGAATAATTCAGAAAGAGATAGAGAGTAAAACTGAAAATATTGTAATACCTCTATATAAAGCAATGGTACAACTGAACCTGGAATGTTGTGTACAGCTCTCTTCACCCCATCTCAAAAAAGATCTAGTAGAACTAGAACACGTACAGAAAAGGGCAACAAAAATGATCAAGGGTATGGAACAGCTTCCGTATGAATAGATAGGTTGATAGGTTGGGGCTCTTCAGCTTGGAGAAGAGATGATTGAGAGGGGATATAATAGAAGTTTATAAATTCATGAGTGCTATGGAACATGTAAATAGAGAGCAGTTATTTACTCTCTCTAACAGTACTAGAACAACAAGACACTCCATTAAATTAACTGGCAGAAGATTTAAAACAAATAATAAGAGGAAGTAGTTTTTTACTCAAGGCACAATTAACTTGTGGAATTTGCTGCCAGAGGAAGTGATCAAGGCTAGTAGCGTAGCTAGTTTTAAAAAGGGATTGGATACATTCTTGGAGGGTAGGTCGATTAATGACTATTAGCCAAGTAGGTTTTGGGGACATAACCTCTTACTTTTGGGGGCTGGAACAACAGGGAATGGATTGTCCATTGTGACCTGTTCGGTACTTTTCCGAAGAGACCGAGTTTGACCACTGTCAGAGACAGGATGCTGTGCTTGATGGACCGTTGGTCTGACACATAAGAACAAAAAAAGTGCCATACTGGATCAGATCAATGGTCCATCTATCCCAGCAACCTGTCTCCAACAGTGGCCAATCACAGTGGCTTGGGAGAAGTATCCAACAGGTCACAATGGGGGATCCATTCCCTGTTGTTTCCCCCCAGCTCCCGTCATGTTCCATGATCCTGTCTGGCTAATAGCTGCTAATGGACCTATCTTCCAGAAACCTGTCCAAACCTCTTTTAAACTCAGCTATAGTACTGGCCCTTACCACAGCCTCCGGCAGTAGATTCCACAACCCAATTATACGGTGAGTGAAAAAATATTTTCTTTTATTTGTTTTAAACTTGCCACCCATGAGTTTCATGGAATGTCCCCTAGTTCTAGTACTAGCTGAGAGGATAAATAACTGCTCCTTGTTTATTAGTTCCAGACCACTCATGATTTTATAGACCTTTATCATATCTCCTCTGCCGTCTCTTCTCCAAACTGAAGAGTACCGCCCCCACCTACCAAGCCTCTCCTCATATGGCAGCCCTTCCATGCCCTTGATCATTTTTGTTGCCCTTCTCTGTACATCTCTTTTGAGATGGGGCGACCAGAATTGCACACAATATTTGAGGTGTGGTTGCACCATTGATATGTATAGCGGCATTATGACATCCTCAGTTTTATTCTCTATCTCCTTCTGAATAATTCCTAACATTCAGTTTTCTTTTTTGACTGCTGCTGTGCACTGCACTGTGAATTTCATTGTATTGTCCACAACCACCCCCAGAACCTTTTCCTGAGTGGTAACATCTAGCTTAGTACCCAGCATTGTGTATGCATAGTTTGGATTATTTTTCCCTACGTGCATCATTTTGCACTTGTCCACACTAAATCTCATTTGCCATTTAGACGCCCAAGCACCCAGTGTTGTAAGATCCTGTTGCAGCTCCTCAGAGTCTGCTCGTGTTTTAACTACCTTGAATAACTTGGTGTCATCATACCCAGTACAGCACAACTTATGTTCTTATGATTTCACCCCTGTGAAGCCACGTTCTCAGTCAACGGGTATTTTCAGACATGACGGGGCTGGTATTGGCCCCGTCATGGAATCGCCCATTGATCCCCCGCCGGGATCAAAATGGCCATCAAATAGACATGCCAGCTGATCCCGGCGGGGATCGGGGGAGGGGCCGCATGGCTCACCGTGTGGCCACTCAGCCCCGCCCCCCCACTCCCCCGGCTGCCCTCCGGGAGACGGATGGGCGCCACGGCCAATGCGGCCGCAGCATCCGCCGGCCCCCCTGGCCCCCCGGAGCATTAACCATGGCCCGGAATCTCGCCGCTGATTCCGGGCCGTGGTCAGTGGACAGACGATATGGTCCCCTTGATCGGGGGGGGGGATCACATTCAACACGCAAACGGAGATGGTCCGGCCAGGACCTCCGTTTGCGTGTTGAATGTGATTCCCCCCCATGATTCACAGGAGTGAACATCTGGGGGGGAGCATCTGTTCCCCCCAACAGACGTGTCGGGACCACGATCACCATGTGGGTATTCACCGTGGTTCACCGTGATCTCGTAACGTCTGAAAATATCCATCATCAAGAAAAGTGGCAACCCTATCTGTGCCTCTCCTAAAGGTGTGGGTGAAGTCTCTGATCCCAGTTCAGTGTGCCATTTCTATGCAGAACACCCATTCGTGGCAATGGCATTTCCATCCACTGAAGTTATACAAGTTCAGGCCTTTTATACATTCAGTTATTATGGGGCCATATCCCATTGTCCGTTACTCAGACTGCAAGAGTAGTTTGACTTAAGGAAGGATTTCAGAGTATGAACCATGACCAAGATAATTTACCAACTGGTTCCTTATATTTTCACTTGTAAGGTAAGTTGTAGTATTTACCTAAGTGTGTCTTACCCGCCTAAATCATTGCCACATTTACATCAACTCTGTACCTTGTCATCTGATAGAGGATGTTAAATATATCCTTTTATTTGGCTGGAGCAACATTGCCATCTAGTGGTCATTTTGACTCTCTTATAAAATGGTATAACTGTCACTATCGGTGCCTCTGACCTTTCATATTCTCAATTATATTTATATTAAGTCATTACATTACTGAAGTACATTTTTTTTAGTTCTCGGATAGAATACATAAAGTTCAAAGGGACAGGAATCTAAAATGGAGAACATTCAACTTAGTATTGGCTTGATTGGATATTATCACAGAGAAAATTCAGTTTCATTATCTTGTAAAGGGGTTTGCAGCACAGAAAATGTGTGTTGTCTGCATTATATTCTGTATATGGCACCAATAAATAAATCTACAGTATAATAAACCCTTAACTACATAATGTCACCACCATTCTGACTTGCATGAGTTTAGTTTATTTACTGCACAATCCTGAAGCTGCTATGCCAGTACTACTGAAGTGAATGAGGCTAGTTTGAACGTGCAGCAGATTTAGGCTGCATTCACACCTTACAGCGGCGTGGTGGCAGCACTCTCACAAGGAGAAGATGCGGCTCAAAATCCAGCCCTGTCATTCACGAGTATTTTTGTGGCAAAACCTCATTCACATCAGAAGTTGTGACAGCATCGGCTTCCTTCCCCCGCCACGTCTTCTCGCGGGAGTGCCACTGCTGCATCACCGTAGGGTGTGAATGGAGTATTAGTATTTCCCTTTTAACATGGTCTGAGCATCACATGAATTTAGTCTTTCTTTAGTTTAGTGCTGTCAAGCACAAACATTTGAATAGCACAAGTCAGGAGCCAAAAAAAATCACAACTGACTTCAAAATAATGAGACTTGGGGTATTTTCAGACGTTACGAGATCACAGTGAACCACGGTGAACCATGGTCAATCCTGCAGCGGGGCCAAAGCACCCCAAACATCTGTTACGCGGGCGCCAGATGTTTACCACAGTCAATACCCACCTAGGGTCAATATCAACCACGCTTCCAGACCTCTAGTCCGGACCATCGCCGAAAGCGTGGTCAAAGAGATTCCCGACGGGAAACAAAAAAAAGTAATGTCTGAATGGCAGCCACCGGCTGGAATCAAAGAAAATGATTCCCAGCTGGGGACAAAGCACACAACGTCGCTGCCAGGCAACCAGCAACAACACAGGTCGTGGAGGGAGATTTAAAGGGCACACAGCAGCATAGAAACGTGGTGGGATGGAGCGAGGCAGAAGGGAGAGGAGAGCGGTGGGAGAGAGAGCAAGGGAGGAGGAAGAGGTGCAGGCGGAGGAGGAGGTGGTCGTGCTGCACATGGAGGAGGTGGAGGGGCAGCAGCACCAGCACCAGCAGCACCAGCAGCTGGGACAGGCCGTCCTGGGGACAACGACTGGGCCATGGGAGGAGGCACCCCGGAAACGGGTAAGGGGAGCGGAGCCATTGGCACAGGGGCACCATGGGGGGCAGGTGGCCAACCGGCAGGAAGGGGGGGGAAATGGAGCAGGCTTCAGGACAGGGGCAGAACAGCAACCAACCAACCCCTCCCCATCCCGCAGACACGAAAATGGGCCTGGGAGCCTGAGCCCCTGGAGGAGATGGGCGCACACCAGGCGGAGGTGGAGGAGTGGGACCCAGCATAGGAGGAAGAGGAACCGGAGGGTCCACAGGGGAGAAGACCCTACCACAGAGGGGGGCAATGGGGGCACTGGGAGACCCAGGACTTCATCCGCATCTGGGGGACCATGGAGCATCAACTGGAGTTCGCTCTCAATCAGCACAACGAGCATGTGTTCCAGGAGATTGTGCGGGAAATGGAGGCAGTGGGGCATCACAGGACCATGGCACAGTGCTGCTCGAAGGCCAAGGAGCTAAAAAGGGGGTACAAGGCCATACGGGAGAACAGCCGGCGGTCCAGGCATGGAGCCTGGACCGCCCCCTACTATGATGCCCTGGACCGCATACTCCACATGAAGGACTCCAGTTGGCCGTTGAGGTCTCTATAGGGAACATGGGGGACTTTTGGGCCTCCCTGAATAAACTAATCAGGCCAAGGGGGAGATTTAGTGGGCAGGTGCCTACGAATCCCCAATGGGTAAAGTTCTTTCGGGACCTTTATGCAGACCAGGAGGTGGAGTGTGTTGACTTACCTAAGTGGGATTCTATGGAAACATCTCGAGCCTGGGGATTGGAGGACTTTCCAGAGACTAAATTAACTGACCTGATTATGGGACTTAAATCCAACAAGGCCCCCGACCTGAATCTCATTACAGCGGAAGTCCTCCAGGTGGCCCCAAGTTGGTGGGCTGCGATGTTAGCTAAAGTGTTTTATGCGGCAATTGGGGCGGGGGATATTCCCAAGTCTTGGATGCATAGTATCATAGTTCCGATATTTAAGAAGGGGAGTGCCCAGGACCCTGCCTGTTATCGGCCGATAAGTTTATTATCCACAGTGGGGAAATTGTTTGCTAAAATGCTTCTGGATCATTTAGAAACTTGGGCTAACATAAATAAGATTATTCCCAATGAGCAGTTCGGCTTTTGTCCGGGTCGATCCACTACAGATTGCTGCTTCGTGCTTCTCCGCGTGATTCATAAATATCATAAGATCAGGAAAGGGTCAATATATTTAGCCTTCGCAGATCTTAATAAGGCCTTTGACTCAGTACCCAGAGCATATCTGTGGGCTAAATTAAGGTCTCTGGGTATTGATGAAAATCTATTAAAAGCAATTAGTGATCTCTACTCAAACAATGTAGCAAGGGTCAAGGTAAATGAGACCCAGACTCTGACCAAGGATATTCCAATTAGGAGAGGGGTACGCCAGGGTTGTGTTTTAGCGCCACTGCTTTTTAATCTATACCTTTCAGATCTCTCGAAGGCTCAGTCAAGGGAGGATACTAGGGGTGGGAAGTTCGGATTATTCGGTATCCGATATTGCCGGTATTTTGCTGTACCGGCAGTATCGGATTAATCCGGATATTGGGGGCACCGGTTCCCCGTGCCGGATTGTTTTACATTGCGGCCATTGAAATGAATTCCCGCAATGTAAAAAAAGAAAAAGAAAAAACCCAACCACTTTTCCCTCCCCCGTCCAGGCTGTGTGGGTGGAAGAGGGGACACCCCCTACCCACCCTGCCCAGTCAGGATTTTTTTTTAAAAAAAAATTCCCTGGAGCCCGCACCAGCAGGTAGGTACTAGGGTGATCCCTGGGGTGGGGGGTGGTTTAACACACACCCCACCCCAGAGATCACCCTACCTCCCACCCAAGGATCGCCTACCTTTGGCGCTCCGGGTGGCAGCGGCAGCAGCAGCAGCGGCAGCAGCGGCAGCACGGCACTCCGGGCAGCTTCGGCGCTGGCTGTGGCTGCCGGCTTCAGCACTTACTAGGCCTTCCGGGGAACTTCCAGGTTTCCCCAGAAGGCCTAGTAAGCGCTGAAGCCGCCCGGAGCACCGTGCTGCCACTGCCGCCCCCCACCCGGAACGCCAAAGGTAGGCGATCCTTGGGTGGGGGGATAGGGTGATCCCTGGGGTGGGGTGTGTGTTAAACCACCCCCCACCCCAGGGATCACTCTAGGATCTAGCTACCTGCTGGTGTGGGTTCTGGGTCGCCGGCGGTGGCCCGCAACCAGGGACTTCGGGAAAACATTTTTTTTTTAAAATACAGGCTGGGCAGGGGGTGTCCCCTCTTCCACCTGCACAGCCTGGGAGGGGGAGGGATTGTTTTTCCCCCCATTGATTTCAATGGGGACACTGACAGTTCCCCATTTAAATCAATGCAATCGATCTGGCACCAGTAAACCGGTTTTAATCCGGTAAACTGTTTTTTTGCTAACCGGTAAGACTGGTAGCCGGTTTTTTGCCAGATGTCCCATCCCTAGAGGATACTCACCCCCCCCCTCCAGTAGTGGGCGGGGTTAGTTTGGGTTGCCTGCAGTTTGCCGATGATGTAGTCTTTTTAGCCCAAACTGAAGTCGGCATTAAAAGAGCCTTGGAGGCATTTCTTAAATATTGCCAATTGAATGGATTGGCGCTGAATGTACATAAGACCAAGATAATGGTGACAGGTAAAAGGAAGCTCCCACCTAGCTGGAAAACAAGGGCTGGTCAGATAGGGCTAGTTAACTCCTTTACTTACCTGGGAGTCACCCTGACCAATCGGGGCACATGGAATCATCACATTCTGAACAGGGCAGCGATTGATTTTCAGGCAGCCTGTGCCTTGATTAAGGCTTACCAACTCTCTAGTGGGGTGAAAGCCTCGACTTTCATGGAAGTTTATGATGCAAAAATTCCACCAATGCTGATATTTGGGATGGATCTTATCCCGTTTGCAGACACGACACCCCTTGTCAGGATACAGAATTGTTTTTTTAGACGGATGTTGGGTGTCCCTGCGAGTGTCCCTGGAGTTATACTTAGGGCTGAATTGGCCAGGTTCTCGATAGCATCCCTAGTTAGCAAGGCCTATGTGAGATACTAGGTAAGATTGTTAGCACAGCAAGAAGAGTCGTTCCTGCTCCGTTGCTTGGAAGATGAGCTTAGTCAACAGGGAGTGCAGGCATACCCATGGCTACTTTACCTAGAGAGGTTATTGAGAGGAATGAGGTTCTCCTTTCAGTATTTTAGTGGGGTTACGTTAACATCTATTAGATCACAGATCTGGGTTAGAATTCAAGATATTGCGTCCCAGGATGATTTAGCTCGAGTAGGGGCATGGAGGGTGGCTCCCTTGCTTGGGTTAATTAAGGATCGGTTCCTTTTTGAACCCTATTTAGATATTCTAGTGAACCCTAAGCTTCGCAGAGCATATACCTTGCTAAGATGGCAGCTGAGCAAGACCGCAGTAGTAGAGGGGAGGTATAAAAGTACCTCCCGTGACCAGCGGCTATGTTCATGCTATAAAATGGAAGTAGAGACCGTCGAACATCTTTTATCAAGATGTCCGTATTTTGAGGCTCTTAGGTCGACCTGGCTATTTCCGTTATTGCCCCGCGGCCTTACGTTTGAATCTATTAATTGTTATGTCTTTTTCTTGGGGCTCTCACATAAGGAAGCAGTATTGGCTATAGCTTCCGTTATTTATCTTGTCTCCAAGAAAAGACATCTGATCCAGGAGCGATTGGCTAGACAGCTCTACCCACACCCTATTGGTGCGGTTGGGTTGGGGTAAGGTACCTACTGCCAATAGAAGCATACCCGTTCCCTAGAAGAAGAGGGCCTATATTCAAGGGGGGAATTTTACCATTCAAGGGATATTTCTCTATTCTGGTTAGGGAAGTACCATGGGGAGATTGGTTGTTGTTGTGTCTGACATTGTTCGATTAACACAATCAATGAAGGTTAGCGTATGCACCTTTAGTGAAATATCTCAGTGAGGCTTTTCGAACTATAGTGTCGCAATGGAGTATTCGGTGCTTAATAAAGCATCGAACTGAAATGAGCAAGGATGGGGTGCCCAGGGACAATAAGTATTTAGTCAGAGTCTAGTTTTATTTCAGGGGACAAGCTTGGCCGTGGCAACCCCCGTAGAAGAGCAAGGTAGCGCTTCTCGCCTCATGCTCTTCCTTGGACGTAGCTATAGGAGTTGGCGGTAAGGGATGAGCAACTATAGTGCATCTTTCCCCAAAGTCTTTATTGTACTCTTATTTTGCTCTTATGCTGGTCTATGAGGTTTTCACAACACAATCTTGTGTGGCTAGGGGGAAAGCCAGCTGATTAAATGTTATATATATTTTACTGATTTATATATATACAGTTAGCAATATTATTTACTTTATATTAGTTTTTTGTATATCTATTTTTACCTTTTGTATGTTTTTGTTTGGACCATGGCGAGAGCCAGTGCCGTTAATAAACTATGATGATGATGATCAGGGTCCATCAGTCCGCCTCGGTCACCCACTGTGACCTGAGCTGGGCCAGGGAGCGCCTGCGGCAGTGGTGGGCTCTCCAGGCCCATGCAGCACACCAGGCCATGCACACTCACAGGCGGGCGCCAAAAGGTGCATCGCTGCGGTCAGGATGTGCAGCTGATCGGTGCCCAAGCAGAACCACTTGGCATAGAGTGCTAGGTGCATCCTGCAGGCGCCCAACCTGTCCTGCTCCATGGTGCCGCCTGGCCCAGTTGGGGTGCAGCCGCCCCCGGGTCACGACCTGGCAACCGGTCGGGGGCACCTGTGTCAGCCCAGGGCATCCCCCTCCCAGCTGGCCTGACCTCCCCCTGCTGGGCAGGTGGGCCGGAGTGGAGGGGGCGACCCCTTGAGCGCACCTGCTGCCCCTGCCTGGAGCCTTGCGCACGGCCCAGCGTGCGCCCAGGTGTGCTGCCTGCAGCTGCTTTCCTGCTGTCATCAACCTCCCTTCTCTCTGTGTTGGCAACATTGTGTCCTTGCCGGCCTGATTAGTATGTCGGCTGTCCTGTCTGTGTGCTCAGTTCCTGTAGCTGTGCTGGGTCCACACCCCACGCCTCGCTCTGTTGCCATGCCTTGCTGCAGCCAGTGGCCTTATTGCTTGGCCTTGGGGCTCACCCGGTTCCCCTCCCGCCCCTCTGGGGATTGTGGGGGGGGGCTGTCCATGGTGTCAGTGCTCCTTGCTTGCTGGACCATGACTGGCTGTGCTTCCATTGGGCTCCCAGCTCCTGACCCCCATGGGGCCCCCCATACGTGGTCCTTCCGCAAGACCATGGCCCTGTGTGAACTGTGGCATACCCCAGCTGTGTAGCTGCTCCTGAGCTGCCCTGACAGCCTGTCGGGTGCCTATGCGAGCCTGAGATCTGGCTTCCGTTACTTTGACTGTGAGGCGAGCGCCCGGGATTGCCGGCTGCATGCTGACATGCTGGGGCTGCTTCCTTTTCCCGATGGGCGCGTTCCAGAGATGAGGTGCTCGCATGTGGCTTGGTCCTCAGCGGAGACTGTGTCTGCTCTGTCTGTGTTCAGCCTGGCCGCCTACACGGTCTGTCTTGTGGAGGGGGGCCCTGCCCTGGCCATGTCCTACTTTGGCTGTGTTCATGGGGCCCGTGAGTAACAGCACTCTCGTGGGGCAGTGTATCACCGACTGTTGGATCTGGGTCACCTTCCATGGCCCCCAGCTGCTGACTGCTGCTTATCTGAGCCCTTCGCAGCAGAGCTGGTGGCGCTGTTGGGTGTGTGGTCCCGTTCCGATGTACAGTTGGGGCTCTCCATGCAGGATCTGTTTGAGGCTTACTACCTGGTCACCCACCACATGTCCATGCTGGGGTACCACCGGGGCATGCTCCATTGGGCGTACTTCATTCACTTGGCGGGTCACCTGGCCCCTGGCCCCTTGGTGGCCCCCTCCAGCTGGCTGTGAGTCCCTCTGTGCCTTCCAGGTCCCTGTTACCGGCCCCACTGTGAGCTCCTGCCTCCGCCCTGGTGCCTTGGTCCATTGCCTGCTCCCTCCTTGATATCCCAGCCATGCTGCTGTGCTGCCTGCTTCCCGGGGTACTGCTGTCCCTGCCTGTGGCACCGGGCCCCCTCTGGGGCCCCCCCTGCCCGCCCCTACAACTGGTCCTCCCCTCCGTGGCTGCCATATCTGGTGTCCATGTCCTGCTCTCCGACCCACCCCCCTGCTTCCCTGGATGCTGATGACCATTCTTGGATGCCTGTGCTCCCTCCCGCACCACCACCACCCATGGGTGCCTGTGTGACCTTGGGGTTCTGGGGCCCCCGGACTGCACCTCCCGGCTTCTGAGGAAGAGGGGGGGTGCCATTGGACCGACTGCACGGCCCCATCTCTCCCGCCTGCCCTCCATGGCACCCTTGCCAGCGCTCGGGTTGCGTGTGTGCCTCCTGGACTGTTCCCAGACCACTACCTGTTCCGTGTGGCCTCCTGCAGTGCCTGTGCCCCAACCTTCAGGGTTACCCCCATTCCTGGACTGCCTGTGTTGCTGGGGGGTTGCCCGTGTGGACTGTGCTGTTGTTGGGGTTCTGCCTGCCTTTGCCTGTGTCCTGCCCTGCCCCATGGCCATTTCCCCGCCCTGTCCAGCGCCCCCCTCCTCCCCCCCTGTGTCCGTTGTGCCATGTGTTGTCTGTCCCGCTGTGTGCCCCCTTCCCTTCCTTTCCCGTGTGGGTGCGTGTGAGCCCAGGCATGTGTTTGTGCTGTGTGTTCCACTGTGCCCTCGTTGTCTCTGTGCCTGTTGTGTGCAGTACCTCGGAGGCTCTTCTCCCTCTTCCCCCTCCCTTCCCGTTTCCCTTGTGTGGGTGTTCCCTTTTGTCCCTTTTGGCTTCGTTTGCCCTCAGTCAGCCATGTCTGTGTCCTGCCCCTCCCCGGTGCCTTCTGGGTGTTTTGACCACAGCCGGGAATCGGCGTCACGTCTGTTGCGCAGCCCCAGACCGTGGTCTGGCGACCCGATTCCCTGGCATGGTCCCGCTCCTGTCACGTCTGTTCAGGACTTTTATTGACCGCAGGGGGTGGTTGATTGGTTCACCACTGCTGGGAATTCACTGTGGTGAATTGGAGCCGCATAACATCTGAAATCACCCTTGGAAAGAAGTACATTTTATTTTCGTCTGGTTTCTCAGCCTTTGCCTTTTCAAGCTGTTCTTTGCAGACAGGAGGGCTAGAAGCTTATTCTTTCTAAAGCAAAAGCTGAGGATCACACCTAATGAGAGGGGGAAAATGGAAGTATGATTGCACCAGGTCTGCAAGCTTGAGGGTGGAGAAAGCAAAAACAAGATTATTTTTTTTACTCTACAAGCTTTTTAAAATATACATTTAAAACATGATGCGTAAAATAATAATTTCAAGGAGCAAGTAACATAGGTGTAAATAAAGTACCAAGATGGTCTCCAGAAATTGGTTTTGAAACTTGTGATGGGAGAAAGGGGGTCTTTACCAGTACTAAACAACCTCATTTAATTAATTTAGGTACAGGATGAGAGCTGAGGGTTCTGAGCTCCCTTCAGAAGACGCTCAGTATCTCACTATTGGGCACCTCTTTTGAACTGGATTTGACCAGCCAGCTTCAGTGAAGGGTTTGCCTGAGTATGTGCTACATCATACAAGGGGGGTAGTATTTTAGGAAAATGCTAGCGGTGACTCAGGGAATAGGGGCAGTAGGGTTTCACCACCAGGCTTCTGGGGGCTTTTCTCCCTCCCAGAGGGAGGGAGGGAGGGAGGGATCGGGTATATGACAAATCAGCTGCTGGGCTCACCCACAGGGGAAGAGGGCATATCCACATCTGTGATGGCACACAGGACACAAGCAGCAAAAGAGAGCCTGCCACTGCCAGGAGCATACTGTAGTAGAGGAGGGAAAGTAACCAGTGCACAAAGCCGCTTCTCCAGAATCCAAGAGAGCAATCCAGGAGATATTCTAAAGAGAGAGAAAAGGGGTCAAACCAAGCATTGGTTGGACTAGGGATGGAGGAAGGGCAGTTGCTCCCCCTATACCTTATCAAATGATGCTTCTGCTCTTAAGTTGTTGAGCATTCCCTCCCTAACCCTACAAACCACTTAAACACATGCATAAGTTTCCATTAAGTTTAGTTCCATTGATTTTGATAGGAACACACATGTGCTTAAAATTCAGTACATGATTTAGAACATTGCCTGGTTGGAACTAAAGGTTCAGCACATCACAGGATTTAGCTAACAGGCTGCCAATATACTTCAGAGGAAAGTGAACTCATTCAGTACCTTACAAGTTAAGGATAAATGATGTGGTCAACACAATCCACCTTATGCATAGGTCAATTAATAAAAGAATATTTTTCACACATTGCCATGTCAGTTTTATCATGGAATGCCAAGAGTTAACACTGTAGGCCAGATTAAACATTATTATTTTACTGATTTTTGTTTATAGTTCATTCAAGCCTTTGAATGTATAGAATATGTTTGCTGGCTCTGAGTTAGGCTGCTTTCACAAATGCGGGAACATGTCTCTAGTACATGGGGAGAGGGAGCACACATGCAAATCAAGTGTGTCTTTGATCACGTGGAAATGCGCAAAGGTGCATGATAAAGGCCGCATTTGCAACTGTGGCGGCAAGACCCGTGAGGGAAGAAGGCGGCAGCGGGGAGATGCTGGAGAGCAGAAGAAGAGCCAGTGAGAATGGGGATGTGCCGCGGCTTCTCTCACGCATGTGAGGACAGGAATTTGCACCCTGACATGCACAAGGGAAGCTACGGCACATCCCCATTCACACCGGTTCTTCTTCTCCTATCCGACTCCTCCCCACTGCCGCCTCTTCTCTCACGGGTCTCGCCACCGACGCACTGGGGTCAGGTGTGAATGCGGCTTGAAGCTTTTATCCACGTTTACAAGGATGATCACAGCTCAATCACCCTTGTAAACATGCATAAAAGCTTCAATCACACACCTCTGGGCATTCCCAGATGGTCAAAGATGTGCCTGATTTGCATGAGCATCTTCTCTCCTGTCTGTTCCCACACATGTGAATGCTAGGGATGGGCGACCGAACTGAACTTCCGAATCGAACTGGATTTTCGAACTGAACCAAACTGAACCAAATTTCCGAACTCAGCTCTGTTCGCCCATCCCTAAAAGATAATATTCCATTTAGTTCAATGGGGTTTGAATTTCTGAACTTTGTTCGGAAGTTCGGAGTTCGAACTGAACTCGCATAGCTCAGTCAGCTGAACCGAACTTCCGAACTGAACCGAATTCAGTTCGGTTCAGTTCAGTTCAGATGCATGGCTTCCTCTGGACTGGTTGTTTAAAAAAAAATAAAAAATGAAAAGTTGGGCATGCTCAGAAGGGTTGAATAGCCATTTCTGAGCATGCTCAGACCTTTCCAAGATGGCGCCCGCAGCGTGCTGGCACTGCCAGCGCCATCTTGGAAAGGTCTGAGGATGCTCAGAAGGGGCCATTTGGCCCTTCTGAGAATGCCCAGCTTTTTTTTCTTCTTTTAAACTTACCCAGTCCAGAGGAAGCCACGCATCGCCGGAGCCCCTCTGGAGGGTGAGTACTATACCCCTCAGTCCCTGTTAGGCCCCAACCCCCTTAGCACCCCACCCCGGAGCCTCCACTAGGCCCCCACCCTCCCCCTTTTCCTGGCCTCCACTGGCCTATTCTCTCCCTGGCCAGCGGGGGCCAGGGAAGGGGGAGCAAGGACCTGGCATTGGCTTCTGGCCCTCTTCACATCATTGAACCACAGTTGTATGCCCCCCATAGTGTGTAGTGCTCCATGACTCCCATCCCCATGCTTTTCAGCCTAATCCTCTGCAGGCATCTAGTGTGATGGGTTGTGCTAGTGGCTGGAGAAGGGGCATTATGACCCTTTTCACACAGACACTCTAACACTGATTAAATGGGTGTTACATTTTATTATACATGTTTCAGGGCTTCAGGTGTGATCTATGGGTGCCCTGCAACATGTATAATAAAATGTAACACTCATTTTATCAGTGCCAGCGTATCTGTGTGAAAACGGCCCATGTCACATCCCCTCCAATTCCTATACAAGGACCCCTATGCTTGTGAGTGGAGGCATTGCACTATCTGCTCCTTTAAGGACTGGAAGGCTGTCCTGCAACATGAGGCTGGGTGGGTTTACTGACACCTTTTCCTTAGCAGTCAAAGGTTGTTGGGTGATGGCAGCAGCTGAGCAGAGCTGGATGTATGACACACTTCATTCATTTCCTGACAGAGGTCTAAACAGGTAGAAGAGACACTCTATACACCACTCTTGGGCCCTTTTTAAATGGACTCAGGAGACGCCGCAGTGCGGGGAGGATGGGTGGAGGCAGCGGGTGTACGGCACATGTGCAATCTGTCACACAGACGCACACCCATGTCTACCTATGTCCACAAATGAAGGTACTGCCATTTTCCCCAGTGCCTCCATGCATGGGTGATGGGTTGAGCGTCAGAGTGCAGATGCACCCCCACTCGTCTCCACTGGCAGTCACACAGATGCCCACATGGGCAAGGGGGGGACATCTCATGTGAAAAGGGACTTTGGTCTTGGACTGGTAACTGAAATCATTGGTTAGACACCTTGGTGAGGGCTAGTAAAGGATTTCCCCCCCTAAGTCTGATTGGGCACTATGACTGGGTTGCTCCCCCCCACCCCCCACCCTATTCCTCCACCCCATTTTTTTTGGTTGAGGAAATGCAGGGTGTGTCTGAGCTTTGGAATACAGTTCAGAGGGTGATTGGGCCATCTGGAAATCGGGAGAACTCCCAGTGGGCTATTGGGTTGATGGACCGGTTTAGGCAGGCAGGGGGCCCCTTGAAGTGGCCAAGCACTGTTAGGAAATGATCAGTGGGAAACAGCCCAATTCAACCAGGTAAAACTGCTTACGAACTCTAATCTACTTGCTGAATAACTCATTTGCAAGGAGATCCAAAGCAAACGAATGATAAAGGGAACACTTTAATATGTAAACACCTGGTGGGTTTTGTTGTTAATAATGTATGTTTATATCAGATCCCAGATAAGGAACACTCAGGAAGGCTGAGATGATGACTCTTCCCAACTTCTCTGTGTACTGGAACAGAGTTTCTCAGGGCGCTTTTACACGTGACAGGGAAAGGGTGTTGTACAGGTGTTTTAAGGGTGTAGTTAGTTTGACACGGAGGTAACACTCATACATATTCATAAGAGCTAAGTGGAGGTGTTCAAAAGGTGTTCGAAACGTGTCAGAATGGATGGTGTGTTGAGTCGTTTTGCTTTTCAGATGCCTGTGTGTTCGACTCTTACCTTTAATACATGCGCTATTCCCTTCAACGTCCCAGATGATGTCCCATCCTCCTTAGCACTTATCGCATGACCAGGAACATCTGTCGGCTTGCGTTAGTATGTGGAACTTCACATAGGAGGCAGTACTTGTTGTGGTTGACAGATATTTCACCAATCACATTAAGACTTTGACTTTGACTTTGACAGTTCCCTCACAGTGGAAACTGACAGCTTGGTGACAGGAGAAGTTGTGCCTTTCTCTCTCTGGTTCTAGGCTTCATTATTTTTCTCAAGAGACTGTCAGAATAATGTGCAAACAGCCTTAAACTTGCTGCAAAATCAAGGAAGAGCAGTGGCTGCATTCAACCATACGCGGCAGACTTTTTCTCTCTACT
Source organism: Sphenodon punctatus (assembly GCA_003113815.1). Classification (NCBI taxonomy): domain Eukaryota; kingdom Metazoa; phylum Chordata; class Lepidosauria; order Sphenodontia; family Sphenodontidae; genus Sphenodon; species Sphenodon punctatus. Next base: position 1,664,494 of record QEPC01011914.1, on the reverse strand, counting down.
GCTGTAGAAAATGGATTCAGTTGATCAAACTTCAAAGGTTTGTACATTTGTACCTAGCTCGCCCCTCCCTAAATACATACAGCGGTACACCTTATGGTGCCTTTCCAAGAAGGAATGGGATTCTGATGACAACTATTATGTATCTTCTTGATGGAGTGGAGATGTGGATTGAGAGTGTTGTGTTGGTTAAGCCTACCAATAGATTCCTATGGCAAACCACAAAATCACCCATGTGGTGGGAGACTATAGCCCTAAAGTGGAGTGACGAGCAGTGGGAATAGAATTTTAGAATCTCCCATACAGTGTTTGAACGGCTGCTGGTGGATTGCATTAAGCACAGACAACAGAAAAGGGACACACTCCACACTCCCCGCCGCCCGCCCTCTGGGGAGACGGGCGGCTGCCACGGCCAATGTGGCTGCAGCGCTCGCCCGCTTTGGCCACGGGCCGGAATCCCTGTGGGGATTCCAGGCCGTGACCGTCGTCCAAAAGTGACGGTGGGGTTCATCACGGCGGGGAATCACCTTTGCCACGCGGCAGCCGCTGGTCCCGCCGCTTCGGCCGCTCGCGTGACGAAAGTGATTCCCCACCATGGTAACATCTGGGGGGGAACATACGTTCCCCCCAACAGACGTTCCGTGATCACAGCCACCACAGGGAATTGACTGTGGTTGACTGTGATCTCGTAACGTCTGAAAACACCCTTTATTAAATGACTTTAAAAGTTAAACTGTATTAAGAGCCCTAGCGTAGGCAGTCACTGAATGATAATTCCTCTTCCATATTAGATATCTAGACAGGAAATGTGGTTTATATCCATTTGTACATAGGAACCCATGTTTTGGCAGAATGAATCCTCTGTGTTTCTGGTCTTGAGGGCACTGCATGTAGAAAACAAGGAAGGGAAAGGAATGCTGGGAGTGGAGATCTCTACAAATTAGCTTACACAAGTCTGCTCTGGCATATCCAGACTTACAGGGCTAGTTGTTTCTGTGGGTTTATTCCCCTCATGAATGATTGGATTCTCTTTTTTAATCCAAAGCTATTGGTTTGTATTGTTTTCAGAGTGCTAAATCTCTGGGGTAGCCAGAAAACTGTAAAATGTGCTCTGCTTGAGCTGTGTTGTGCTAGCAACGCTCTCTTCCCTTTTGTTCTCTGTAGATCTGGACAGCAGGGTCCGCTTGAAAGTCTTGCTGATCCCTGGTGTGGACATGAGACTTCATGAAGATTACTCAGCAAGGCATTGCTCAGATCAGCAGCTTTGCCATTCTTCACCCCATGAGCAAGTCCGGGGGTGGTCTGCCTAAAGACACCCACTGTGCTTTGTGGCTTTCAGCCCCACATATTCCCCACCCCCACCCCCTGCATACAGCCCTGACAGCACTAGGTTTAAACAGACCTGGCAGCTGCTTCAGCCCTCATCTGCCCACACGACATACAACCCCCGTGCCATAGTGCTGCAGGTGGATTGGCCACCATTTTAGGCTGCCACCTGTAGCAGCCCTTCCTCTGAGTAGACGGACTGCTGCTCCAACCCTGGCTAGTGCCCTGGCCCTGGCCAGGATTGAGTGGCTCACTCCACTTGTGGGGGATGTTCCAGAGCACTAGCTGTTCTGGAGCATCTATTCCACCTCACAGCCATCCATCCAGATCATCTGGGGCTGAGGCGGAGCAGAGGCATGGGTGCAGTCCATGTAAAAGCACCCAGTGTTTTCTCTGTTGTGGTTTTTCTCATGAGAATAGGCTAGAGTTCTATCAGGTACCTCCTGATAATACTCTCATGGGAATAGGCTAGACTACAGCCTATTCTGGAAAATACAGCCCCATTTTCTCATGTTGGGATCAATCAAATATTGCGTGCAGTTCTAGTCGCCCCATCTCAAAAAAGACATAGCTGAACTAGAAAAGGTACAGAGAAGGGCGTTCTGGAATCCTCTATGAGAAGAGATTATTCTCTTGTAACCTAGGCTGTGTTGAGGACCTGCTTCACACGCTATTTGCTTGTCCCCTCACAAAGCATGTGAGAGAGCGGTATCTTACACCTAGGCTTGCTTCAAGACCGGGCTCTTCTCCCGTGCAGTTGCTAGTGTATTTTGCCTCATCTAAAGCTCCTGTCCTCATTATTAACCTAGCCTTGACGGCCCGCGAGATTTGTAGGCACCTTTCTTGAGCTTCTCCTGCTCTTTGGGCATGACTGGGCAGCTCATTTGGGTAGATTGCTATTCTGCCCACTTTAGTTGCACCCTCACATGATAGTGGTGGTCAGTGTTTTATCTTGTTATGTTGCTCAATTATTATGTTGGAATAAACCGCCCCCTAAGTGGAGGGGTTTTGATCCCAGTGGCCATGCCCAATTGGGGCATGGCAAAAGCGAGTTCTCCTAATAAATTCCTTTGACTGAGCTGCAGGGATCAAGCATCGCCAGTGTAAGCCCCGAGAAGGGCGAGGCCTTGCATCCTAGGGCAGGGGCTCCTGTGATGGCCCCCTGGCCCTGGAAAACACTAGCCGCAATACCGGGCACTGATCATGTCCAGGGAATGATTGCATTCCAGATGTATGTTAAATCCTGTTACAGTTTATGGACAATGGTTTATATGTATGCATCTCAATATAAGTGATTCCTTGATGCATGCAATTGTGGGTATTTTCAGACGTTACGAGATCACAGCGAATCTGCACATGGTGAAAGTGATCCTGTAACGTCTGATGGAGGGAACGGAAATTCCCCCCCCCCCGATGTTCATCACGGTCAATCGCAGCAGGGAATCACATTCACCACGTGATCGGCTGAACCCGCGGGGCCAGGGCCGGTCGCGTGGTGAATGTGATTCCCCACCATGATGAACCAAGCTGTCTCATCTGGACGGCAGTCACGGCCCAGAATCCCCAGAGGAATTCCGGGTCGTGGTCAATTCGGGCGGATGCTGTGGCTGCATTGGCCACGGCGCCTGCCCGTCTCCCCAGAGGGTGGGCAGCAGGGGAGCATGGGGGGTGGGGCCATGCGGCCCCACATTGCACCACGTGACCCCACCCCCTCCCCGATTCCCCGCCGGGAGCTGCCACCACGTCTGTTCACCCATGATGCTGTGGCCCCGGCGGGGAATCAAAGGTTTGTTTCCGTGATGGGGCCAATTGGCCCCGTCATGTCTGAAAATACCCACTTTTTCTGTTCTGTCTTTTTGTAGCATGTATGTTTGTGTTTTAATTCTGAAATGGCTATGACGCAAGCTAATGCCAAAACAAATAAAACTGAATTGAATTAAGAGGAGACATGATAGAGGTCTATAAAATCATGAGTGGTGTGGAACTAATAAACAAGGAACAGTTATTTACCCTCTCAGCTAGTACTAAAACAAGGGGACACTCCATGAAACTCATGGGTGGCAAGTTTAAAACAAATAAAATATTTTTTTACTCAGCGTATAATTGGGTTGTGGAATCTACTGCCAGAGGCTGTGGTAAGGGCTGAGTTTAAAAGAGGTTTGGACAAGTTTCTGGAAGGTAGGTCCATTAACAGCTATTAGCCAGACAGGATCATGGAACATGACAGAAGCTGGGGGGAAACAACAGGGAATGGATCCCCCATTGTGACCTGTTGGAATGCTTCTCCCAAGCCACCGTGATTGGCCACTGTCGGAGACAGGATGCTAGACTAGATGGACTATTGGTCTGACCCAGTATGGCACTCCTTACGTTCTTATGTTCTCCATATGAGTATTGAGAAGCATTCTTGCTTTCATGTTCTCCCCTTCCCCACTTCCAACCATGCTCCCATTTTTGCTTGGCCCTGGTCCCAATCCTGCATCCCAATCCTGCTGTCTTCCCAATGTTGCAGATGCCCCGTACCCTCTGAACCCCTTATATCCACCCCATTCCTTCCGAGAATAGAATAAATTATACGGTCAACACAATTTGCCTTGTGTCGAGGTTAATTAATAAAAATATATTTTTCCCACATTGTCATGACAATTTGTTCACAGAATGCCAAGATTTAAGACTCTAGGCCAAATTAAACATTGATTGATATTTTGTTTAGAGTGTACTTGTGCTTTTTATTGCTCACTGACATTGAGTCAGATGGTTTTGAATATTCTGACCAGAAAGCATCATTTTTAAGTTCAGTAGAACACCCTGATCTATAATACATTTGTTTATTGCCTTACAATCATCTCTAACCACTGGTAAACAAACATTCATATTTTTCAATGATGAGATACATCTATTTCAGGTTTCCAGAGAGAGAATTTCAAATTATGAGATGATAAAAACATTTAGCATAAAAAAGAAAGATTCTGGCCCCAGGGAAATCTCTCATATCATGCTATTATAGCCATCTATTTATCCAGTAGTGCCTGATATGTCTTGGTCTGTAGCCTTGTCAAATTGTACAAGGTCCCCCAGGAATCGACAAGTGAATCGACAGTCCATAGTCTATGTTTTGTCACAGCTACAAATATCTAAATTTCAAAGAGAGCCCCATTTTCTCATGTTGGGCTCAACCCCATGACCCGCGGATCCCTATGCACAAATCATGTGTGCACGCATGTGTATGGTTTATGCACAGCACAATGTGCTGACAATGAAGATGCACACAGCTGCGCATGGGATCCATGGAACATAGGATTGGGCTCATTGTCCTTTGACTTGCCAACCCTTGTTTGAACACAATTTAAACGCTTCCACCTTGGTCAGTCTGGGTGTAAACAGAAGGCCAGCTGCTCTGCCTCTGCCCCGCCTCACCCCTGGGTGGCCCATCCATTTAAAGGCAGGCCTCCAGCTATGCAGGGGGTGCAGAGGAGGGGCAGACTATGCCTGCTCTGGAGCAGCTCTGCTAGTGGTGCTCTGGAACCTCCAGGAGCACCACCAGTGGCGCGAGGCACCCAAATCTAGGACACCAGCAGCAGGGAGGTCTGCAGTCCATCTGCTCGGTGGATGCCTGCTGTAACTGGACTCTTAGCCAGGAGTTGCCCCAGGCAATGCCAAAGAACTGTGGGTGGCAGCCTAGAGCAATGGGTGATCGACCCGCAGCTCTATGGTGTGAGGGAGGGGACTCCGCGTAGATGGACTGTGGGCCACAGCAGCTGCCGAGTCCGTAAAAACCCAATGCAGGCAGGACTGGATGCGGAGCTGACCACCCTCAGAACAGGACCAGGGGTGGCTACCCTAGATCCATCTGAAAAACCCTCTTTCTCTGTCCCTGATGGCAGATTGTTCAGTAAAGCAAAAGCATCTAGCCATGCCCAGCACAATTCCAGCTGGAAAAGCTAGAGTCGTTTCCAACGGGGTTACTGTGATGAGAAAGCTTCTTCATGATTTTAAGAGGCTAGTAGCCACAGCATGACCATAAAGTGGATGTCTAGACAGTCAGTAATACACTGGAAGTTCTCATTTAATACAGAATTCAGTTTTTAAGTATCAACTAAAGACATAAGCCAGTTTGGTGCCACAAGCATAATGGAAATAAAAATCCATCACATGGTATCCACAACCATCTGTCTTCAGATAATAACTTTCCTGACTATTCCAATAGTTTGATATTTCAACGGTGTCCTCTGGAAACCATCCAAACTTTCTTCAGTTCCCCTATAGTTAACAAGTAAAATCAGTATCCTATATTTATCATGTAGTTCCAGGCTAGGCATTTTGGATTCCTTGATGTTGTTGTGGATGTACAAGCCAGTCAGAAAATTGTTGCAAATTATTTGTAATTCCATAATGAAACAGGATCACCTGGGAGGGCTAGCATCCAGCTGAGTGGCCTAACGATGCATGATCCATTACATCACATCCATAAAGTTGCCAAAATTGCATTAAGCCGAGCGAAGAAGCATGAGTTCTATGCTGAGTGACATAGCCAGCGTGCACAAAGTGATTAAACATGTCTACACAAATGAATGATGGAACTCAAGCTTCTTTATTTTAGCACACTTCATACAGACTACTGATGAAACTTCATCATAAATACCTCCTATGGAAAATAAAGACTTACATTTTTAAAGTAATCATGCATCTGTATAGGATTTTATGCACAAAGTATAATGGGTGTAAACAGATGGACAACAGCCCCAGAGGTGCCCAGGGACACTCCCATCACCCCCAAGTGTACCAATCAATTTGAAGGGCAGCAAGCAAGACTCAAATTATAAGGGACAAGGTAGGGGGGTCCTCAATGAAATCATGCCCCCCCCATAGACTTCTAACACCAGTAGCTAAGGGGGGGGTGTCAAAAAGTTAGGGGGGCCAGGCCCCCACTGTTCCCCTTGTAATTCAGGCAGTGAGTCACCAGTTGTGTAACACAGGGCAGGCTGGGGCAGTTCGGGGTCTGCCCAGCATGATGTGCTCCAGAGCATGCCATGTGGAGCAGGCTGGCTAGACCCAGGGCAGAGGCCAAACACGGCGCTGCTGTCCGTCTTTTGCGGGGACCAACAGTGCACCTCCGCACCCATCGGCTCATTGCCGTGTTCAGCACCATGGAATTATGAGTGCCAGCCTAGGGCATCAGGTGAGCACCTGGTGCAGGGGGGAAAGGTGTCACATGGGTGGACAACAGTCCAGGGACACTGCTGGTCTCTCTGATATGTCCCCAGGTGGAGTTGGTAACTGGTGGCTGCAGGGGTGGGCCTCTAGCACAGCTCCATGTCCATCTGAAAACACCCAATGTCACATTACATGTATGCAGCACAAGCTTGAAGCTGTTTGGCGCAGAATGCTGCCTTTTAGCACTAACATGAGTCCCATTCACTTCAGTGCAACTTCTTGCATTGGCGTAGTTGGCTAGCGAAACTAGTAAGCACTGCAGCTCCAGGTTTGCACTCATACCAGTTATGTTCAGATCAAAAAAATGTTACAAACACAAGTTCTGCTACTTTAGTATATAAGCCTCTTATTAGTTAACCAGGGTTAAGAAGAAACTTCCCCTTCTCTGAGAGTTCATTCCAAAACTGGCCATTATGGGGAGTTTTTCACCTTTCTCCGAAGCATCTGGAATTGGCCACAGTTGAAAACAGGATATTGAATGAGATGGACAACTGGTATGATTGAGTATGGCAGTTCCCTATCTTCCTGTAAAATTTTGGCAGACAACTCACTGAAGAAACAAGATGGAACGTTCCAGACTTCGATTCTTTCCCCTAAATCAGCAACAAGTTGGTAGTCATTTTCAAATGGGTGTGCATTCTCCATTTCCTTGCAAATAAAAATAATTGCTTCATTAGCAGAGAACTTTTAAGTAAGGAAACCAGATGTTTCAGCATTCATGCTACATGGTGATGGAAGATTTCATAATGCATAGAGCATTCACACATTCATTATAAATCAACATGCTCCCAGACACAGCAGATGCATACATCTGTCACTGATGTAAATAGTAGGGATGTGTGAACACGTTTCGGATGTTCGGAGTTCGGGCCGAACTCGGCCTGTTCGGATGACCGAACCGAACATCCAAACTGAACGTTCGAACAGTTCAGAAAAGTTCAGATGAGTTCGGATGAGTTCAGGGGCAGTAAAAACGTGACTGGGCAGGAAAAACATGTCTGGAAGGGGGAGGCCGCTGAGGAGCAAACTTCCTGGCACCAGGGGTGGAGACCAGGGGTGGTTTCAGGACCAAATGATACTGATACCAAAAAAAAAAAATGATTTTGGTATTTGTATCAGTATCAATAGCGCTATTTTTGGATGTTCGGCTAAGTTCGGCCAAACCAAACTCCACCCAACCGAACAACCAAACCCAAACTCGGGTTTCAAATCAAACGACTGAACATCAAAACAGCCGAACCGCGTTCTGTTCGCACTTCCCTAGTAAATAGTTTCCATCAATGTGATTCAAAAGAAATGGATGTTACTAGACATAAAACTAACCACTTCCTTTGGGCATTAAACACACACTCACCTGTTACATTTGTTTGTGTGAACACCGTTTCTGACACCAGTTTAACAGTCTGTTCTTCTGGAAAGCATGGTGGTACACACTCTATGGACAAACCTGCCCATAGTCCTTCCAGTGACTATGGGAAGGGCATGGGAGGCTTACCAGGAGCAGCAGTGGAAGCAGAACCATGGGAACAGGAGCAGCAGAAGCAGGGCACTGGGAGCAGTGGAAACTATTATAGGTGCTTTTACACATGACAGTACTGAGCATCACCATGCTTTCATCCTGCCCAGAGTGAGGGCCCTCACTCCAGGCAGGATTTGGCCCAGCCACTGAACAAACATGATGGCAGCCAGCCAGGGAGTGGATGGGAAGATGCGCCCACACAGCCCCGTCCCCATGCTGCTTACAGTGGCCCATCCCCCTCCCTGACAGGCCACCACGGTTGACTATGAGGCCACCATGACTGCCCAGAAGTGCCACAGCCCCAGACAGGGTAAGTGTAAGCAGGCCATCAATCATGATGGCCTGCTTTACCATGGTCCGTGCCACAGTAGCACGGTCATGGTAGCATGACTTGGCCATGCCTGGGCCAGAGTCACAGCCCAGGCTAAGAGCTACCATGGCCCATGCTATGACCCGAGCCAAAATTTGGTGACCGTTTTGCACGTGACAGCAGCACGGATTTCCACATGTGGCAAAGTGGAAATCTGTGCTATCATCCCATCTGAAAACAATGTATGTTAGCCCAACACTGAGAATGAAGGCGGAGAGAGGAAGAGAGAGATAGGTGGACACGATGGCTGTATGTGAGGAGGCTGAGAAGGTCCCACAGAAGAAGCAGTTGTGTTAATCCAGCATAAAGAACTGAAGTCACGGGCTGCTTCAGGGGTTTGAGGAAACCCTAGAGGGGGAGTGGCTGGATTAAAAACTAGATTGAGGAGCTAAACTTGTAGCGAGCTCAATGAGGGGCCTATCTCAGGAGAGGCTCAATAGAAAAAACTTCTTGAAACTTCACAGTGCCTGAAAGACTCCAACAGAGAAGTGGAACAGGACTAACAGCTGCCAGCAAGCTGACCACCCAGGGGATGGCTGGAGAGGATATGCATGAATCAGGGAGAAGGCCTGATTGAACTCCCTGGTGGAAACTTGTAAACCAAGGCAGGAAATTAACCCCTTGGAGTACTGCTTGGGTGAGATCAAAATTCCCTTTTTGAAAACTTGGTAGACTTTATCTAGCTTTTACTCAACACGCAAAGTGAAAAACTAAGTACTCATGTTCTCATGAGAGTAAACAATTTGAGATAATACAGTTTCTTCCTCACAGAAAGAGAAATGAAGAGAAATGAAGAAAGAATTACAATGAAATGAAGAACTGTGTTAACTAACAGCATACTTAAAGGCAATAAAACTTTACAAAGAGTGTCTCAATGAATTGCCTGCAATCCAAGCAACAATAACGGCAGGCCAGTACACAATATTTATACATTAAGATCTACATGGACCACTTAAGATTAGATTCTGATTGGCTTCTTATCTTTGATGAATCACAAGATATATATCATCATCATCATTTATTGCTTAGCCATAGCCATTGCAAAGTACAAAAATAAATAATCAAAAAACCTACTTTCGTTTACAATGTTTCTATAATACATATCTTACAATCCAAATCATAAATAATTAAATAATTAATTTATAAAATTACAACCATACAAAGTAAAACAAAGCAAAGTAAAACAAAACTTAATTTACATCTCAGTCAAAATACAACTGGGGGACGAGTTGGGAAGCAGCAGATATATATCTGATTGGCTAAACTCAACTAGGTTAAGATACCCTGCTTACACGTCATTGAGTCTGAGTGGCTTCTTATCTTTGATGGATCACAAGATATATTTCTGATTGGCTAAACTCAACTAGGTCAAGATACCCTGCGCTTACACATCATTGAGTCTTATAACAGGACGATGTTTTGGATATTTTTATATTGGCACTTGAGCTTTCTCACTAATTCTCTCCAAGTTGTCCTAGGCTTCACCTGGCCTTTTCCCTAGTTAGCCCTGCTCAATAAAGCAGAGCAATCCAACAGGCCGTGTACGTGGTCCACTGGCACAATGCTTGGCCAGGTGGTGGGCACACATTTGCGCATGCGCACCCCCCACATCGTACGTTAACTGTACCCAACGTAAGCACAGTTGAATATTGGGTGTTGGATTCCACCCACTATCTGAATTCTGCTTAACATAACACCCTCTTTGGAGAAACTGAGGCACAGAGTCTACACTGGGAGGGGAAAGTAGGCTCTCAGGACCTTTGGAAGGAGGCACCTCCAGTATCCTTGAATAACAGCCATCCAACATTTAGTAGGTCCTGCTCCTGGAGGAGGTGAGTGCCACAAACTATCTGAACAGTGCACCATACCATGTTTGCCTCTTCCATCTTATTGTTCATGGTTTACCCATCAAGGACAACATTGTAAAAGCCAGATATCAGTAGACTTTGGGAGTCCTTTTTGTGGAGCGGGGAAAGTTGGGGGAGAGATTTGATTCGTCTGATTTTGTTTAAATGTTATTGCTTGTTCTAGTGTGTTATACATTACTGTTGTTTTAGAATTCATAAGTAAAGTGACTGGCATATTTTCACATGATCTATAGTTAAAATGTTACCTGTGTAATTAATGGTTTCTGGGTCCATGGATAGTCCTTTGGGTAAAGAAATCCTTGGACCAGTTCTACTGCTGAGATGAGAGACTGATTACACTAATTTGCAGTCAGTTATCTTGTCCTTTTTGCAAACTCACTCCAGGCAGAATTCAGCTCAGAGGGTGGGGCTATGTGTCCGTATGGCCCCACCCCCGTGCTGCTCATGAGCAGTCGACCCCCCCTCCATGACATGTGGCCACAGCAGCCTATGAGGCCGCCATGGATGTCCAGAAGCACCGCAGACCCAGACCAGGGTACGTGCAAGCGGGCCATCAAATGTGACGAACCACTTTACCCCAGTCCAGCATCCATTGCACAGATCGTGGCAATGCTTAGCCCAGGCTGTTCCTCAGGGATAGTCCTGAGGAACAGCACCCAGGCTAAGCACCACCATGGCCCAGGTCAACAGCTCACAGCTGCATTCAGCCGTGATGACAGCACCATTTCCACACTTGGCAAAGCGTGGAAATCCATGCTATCATCAGAACTGAAAACACCCATTGCTTCCTCCCTGTCATTCCATCCACCTCCCTATGGCAGCCTTCCTGTCATTCCAACCAATGCCTTGCCTTCCATGCTCTTCTCGTAGCCTCCTTCCTGTCATTCCAACCAATGCCTTGCCTTCCATGCTCTTCTCGTAGCCTCCTTCCTGTCATTCTACTCACTCTTCCTGGCTTCCTCCATAATTTCATCCAGTTTCTTGTCATTCCACCCGCTCTCCCTACCCCTCTTCTTTATCATTTCACCCATGCCCCAATCCCCCTTCCTGTTGGGATGCAGCTCCATTGAATTTATAGCTCATTAAAGCTATCATCACTTGCACATTTCCAGTACTGACATTGGTACTGCCTCCATTCCAGTGGGTCTTCTATGTCATTAGTTTTAATAAGTCAATTAGTAATTTCTTAGGCCCACTTAGCCCTGAATCTTTTCAGTAGCTAGCAACACCCCTGCTAATACAGCCAACAGAATCATGAAGAAGTGTACAGGTAGAAGAAAGCTGAAGGTTCCTCTCTCTACCTTTTCATCTTCTTAGGAGTCAGTGAGGAAAAGAAAGGGATAAGAAACGGCTGTACAGAAAAGAGAACTGTTAGTCAGATTCCTCAACAATTATATTTACATTTCAAAATGGGGTGTAACAGGCAAAAAGGTCAAGAAACGCTGGCCTAGATAGGGAGGCTCTGCTAATGTTGATTCTGTGGGATTTCTGTACTTTTTGCTCCATCAGGAGACTTTTCAAGATGCATCTGGTGACTTTGCCTGGGTGGCCTTTTGCAACACTGTAAAGAGGAAAAGTGGGAGAGCAGGCATCTCTGACAGGGCTCTGAGAAAGAGTTAGTTAACTAACAACCAAAGCCAGGGACTGAGAACAAGTGACACTGCAGAGGCTTCTGGGCAGCCTGAGAGCTATGAAAGCAACCAGCACTGAAAAGGAACATAGGAACGTGCTGTCATTGGTAGCTTGGAGTGGGGACTCCATTAGTGGGACGGTGCAGCTAGAACTAATTTTTTTAAATGCATGGTTTTAGTGGGCAATTAAATTTGGATAGTAAGAGATTCCAGTTTTACCCATTGCCACTTACCAGCTCCCCAGCTGAGCTCACCAGAAATTGGTAGCCTTAAAATCGCTGCAGCAAAAAAACCATCACAGAGTAGATTCTGACAGAAGAAAGCATAGCTCAGTTCATACACCCACTATCATTCTGCCTCTCAGCTAAATACTTACCCCGTAGCTATCCATACATCACGTCATAGACACATCCCTGTTGCATTCTGCAAGCTGCACTGTCACTCAATGCAGAAGAGGCTCCATCTGGGTTGTAGTTTGGCTTTGTCACGAGTGAGTAGACCGCTTCATTTCCATGTATTCCAATGCTACTGCTTATTGCATACGGGGAACCTGTAACATCACAGAGTTTGTGAATCTCACAATTTAAATAAAAATATCAATAAAAAAATAAAAAAAATAAAAGTAACAAAGGGGAAATTAAAGAAATGGCTTCTACTGATCTACCCTCCTCGCCAAGTGGGAGAATTTTAGCCTGTTCTATTTAGTCCCAATTTAAGACCTAGCTTGGTTAAAGTCTAGAGTCCTCCATGTTACTAAGTAGGGGGAAAGAACCACAAAATTACCTGACTCATGTACCTTCCTAAATTCCTATATGGTTCTTAACACTGGCACATGAAGCCCTCCCAAATATTCAGAAATTGATTTTCTCACTACTCCAGTGAGCTAGAAAAGCAGTGCTATCCTCATCTGAAGAACACGCAGACTTTGAATCCACAGTTGCTGTATCCCATTCTGCAAGACCATCCATCCTATATAACTGTACTTAACCTTAAATGAATAACTGTACTTAACCTTAAATGAATAACTGTACTTAACCTTAAATGAATAACTGTACTTAACCTTAAACAAATAACCTTGATTCGGTTAGCAAAATTATTTGGCCCAAAGCTATGGCATGTTATGCCATTTAAAAGTTTAACATTGTGCACAGACAATCTGTGAAATCTATAGATGACTTTCAATATTATGTAGACAGTCACTTCAAATGTATTTATCAAAAGGTTTGTGCTTACATTCATCTTCTGGCATTTCAGTAGCATCTTGAGTTCTTAAAAAGATAAAAATGATTGATTATCATTTCTATTAGCTATAGGGAGGGAGAATGGAGAGTTAAAATGATTACTAATATATCCGTTGTTATTTTCATTGACTGTTGTACCTTTGAAGTTGTGTGACTCGTTTTCCTGCAATGTGTAACAAACAATGGTCAGTTTTCAATGCTTAAAATAATTCTGCAATTCTTATGTAGTCATTTCACATTACTAGGTAACTTCCTTCCTACCTTCTGAATGTCTCCTCTTCCAACAGATGTACCATATTACTCCACTGATGATACTAATCCCTGCTAAAATTGCAATGATGATATACTGCCACCAATGCTTAGGAGGGGTATCTAAAGAGATGGACAGAGAGTTAGGGTGAGGCCACATGAGCAGTGACATGGCAGCCAGATCCCCATGTGACCTCGTAGTGGGCAATCACCTCCACCACACTGCAGGGCCAGTGTGGGGATCCGGTCAGATGGTTGCAGGGAAGCTGGGCAGGCCTGTCAGAGCCGCTGCCATGACCAGGGCAGGCCATGGTGCCAACCACACTAGCATACTCCTGGCCCTACCCACCTCCCTTCCATTGACAGACCTAAATTCCCCACCCCACCCCCCCGGCCATGATGTGGTCGCACACAAGGGGCGCCAGTGTCCATTGTTCACAGCCCTGCTGTAGAGCTCATCACACAGCATGCAGAAGAGGCCCAGATACACGGTTTGCTCTGCCCTGGGTAGCCTTCCCCAATGTGGGGTAAGGATGCCCCACAACGCATCCTCAGAATTTTTCTGATGATGTGTCATGTAGCAAGCAGCTGTTCATGCCACCCTGGGGCGGGGGGAGCATCTGGTGGCCACCGGCCACATGGTGCACTGCATCACGTGGCCCAGCTGCCCATGCAGGGAGGGGTAATTCTACCCAAGGTATGGCAACCTCCCCTGCCTGTCTCGTGTGGCCAAACCCTTAGTTAATTGTGCAGCATTGCACCAGTTTGGAAAGAAAACCCTTTATTATCATCATCAGCTCTGATTATGACTGTTGTTTGTTACAAGTGATTAAACAAATGAGATCAGGGCAATCCAAATCCCCTGGCCACCCTACAGAGGGCCACCACAACCACCACACATTGGACTGGCGTAGAAGGCAGTTCAAGCGAGTAACCCTCCCTGGGGAATCCAGGCTTGGGGGCTGCCATCACAAGTCACTCCACATCACGGGTCAGCCAATGAGCTGTCCACATGGGGCAGGACTCCCCCACTGCACAGTAGGATCGTGGGAGGAGATGCTACCAAATAGCTGATTGGGGGCCTGGAGGAACGTGCTCACCTGGGCCACCAAACAGCTGATCAGGAGGGTGGAGGAGCATGCTCACCCAGGCTGCCAAACAGCTGACTGGGGGGGAGGAGAGCTCTCACTCGGGCCACACCAATCAGCAGTTTGGTGGTCTGATCAACTGTTTGGTGGCACAGGTCAGAGCCCTCCTCCGGACCTCCCCCAATCAACTATTTGACTGCCTGAGTGAGCACACTCCTCTGGGTCCAATCCTCTCTGGGGCCAATCCTCAAACTGCATGGCTAGGCTAGGAGGGGCCTAACGGATGGGAGGGTGCGTGGTGAATTTTGGATTACTGTAAAATAGTGCTGGTGATCAAAACAGAAGATAATTGGTTTTCTATGAGCTAGCAAACTTTGAGAAAATATTGTCATATATCTGTAAGCCGTATTGCCATATTGTTGTAAGTCGCCCTGGGCTGCTTAGAGCAGGAGGGGTAGGATAGTAAATGATTTTATAAATAAATAAATTTATAAATATCTTGCAGTAGCAATATAGTACTATGCATATTTTCCACTTTGCTGATTATTGTAGAGTATCATATTGCAATATTTTTGCTGGTCTGATTCAGCAGGGCTGTAAACTCCAAATATAGGCCCTTTTTAGACACATGGGGTTGGTGTGTATCGTGGTCCATGTACAGTGGGTTGGGGAGGGTGTAGATGGGTGCACACCTATCTACACCCACTTCCACCCATCAACACTTACTCCCTAAGTGGGGGATGGATAGAGGTGGGTGTGCCTGCATGTGCACAGGAGTGCGTACACACGCACGCACACCCACCACCCACCCACCCACGGCGCGGTTTACACAAGACTCACATACACATGAACAGTCAGATTTCTGGGTGTTCGTGCGTGGGTACCACCCATGTAAAAAAAAGCCATAGATGTTCACATTTTTATAGGGTCTCTATGTTGAATTCCATTCTGATGTCCATAATCAGCTAAAAGTGAAACTGTAGAATTAAAAATCTCTTGCTATATGTTTTGTTTGCACAAGCAGGCAGTAAAATATTAAAATATTAAAATGTCATTTTGTGTCCAAAATTAATTTGGCCAATACATTAATTTGATCAATTCATTCAAAGAAATGCATTTAGACTAAGTAATGTGTTTTCATCCACGTTTAGTTCAATCAACAGTGCTTTCTAGGCACTTCATTAACAATAATTCTACACCACCTTTCAGACTGAAATGCTGCTATTAGTGGGGATTCTATTCACAATGAAGCTACAGTACAGAAGTAATCCATGAAATATTGGTGTACACTGACTCTTTTAAAGAAAGCAAATGAGCTTCCTCCTGAAACAATTAACTGTCAAAAAAGTAACTGTTAATTAATTTTTAAAAATTAATTTGATTTTTAGTTGGGAAAATTAAAAGCACAAACAAGCAGCAACAGCAGTGCATGACCTATAAAATAAAATTATAAGGTGCTAAATGATAGTGTTGGGGTTATTGGGGTTATTTATTATTTTATTTTAACTATTTGGACAGATTGCATGTAGGTGATATTTCCGAAAGCTATGGTGGGTGCCTCCACACAGGCAGGCCACTTTCAACTGTCCAGGGGTCAATGCACCACACACACAAGCAGCTGTCCGGCTCCACCCCACATCCCTTCCCAGTCCTCCCACTATCCAGTCCCCGGCCGTGACAAGGCCATGTGAGACTGGAGCTAGCACCTACTGCTCAAAGCCCTACAGCAGACTTTGCCACGCAGCAGGGCAGACAAGAACTGGGCACACAAGTGATGGCGTGCTACCGCATCTTGGGTAGCCTTACACCACTTTGGATAAGGCTGCTAGGCGCTGTGTCCTTGGCCTTTTCCTGAGGATGCAGCACATAGCAACCAGCTGCCTGCCCCGCCACACAGCAGGAGGAACATATGGCAGCAGCCAGACATACGATGCACTGCATCGCATGGTTAGACTGCCCAGAGTGGGCTAAGGATGCCCAAGACACAGTGCATCTTGTGGCTGCATCCAGTGTATTGAATGCCATTAATTCTAACTTGTATGTATGGCTTGGATTCTCCACTATATGTCCTTTTCAAGCTGTATTTTCTTAACTCAATCCTAATTCAGTTTCATAAAATTATATATGATGGGTGATTTCAGACGTTACGTTGTCTGAAATCACCTCAGTCAACCGCAGTCAACTGTGGGGAGGGGGGTGAATGGACGTGAACATCTGTTTGCTCGCATCCAGATGTTCACCTCAGTCAACCACCCCCCGCGGTGAACCTAACCACGCTTTGTTCTCCCACACTAAGATGGCGAACGAAGCGTGGTTAGGGGGAATCCGGAACGCGGTGAAGGAAAAGTAACGTCTGTTACCTTACCTTCACCATGTTCCGGAGTCCTGGTGGCGGGCGGTGGGTGGCGGGCGGTGGGTGGCAGCAGCGGCCACATAGGCCACTGCTGCTGCCTGTCTCAGAAAGGGTGGACGGCCAGGGAGCACAGGGGATGGGGCTGTGCGGCCGCACGCTGCATTATGCGGCCCTGCCCCCTCCAGGAGGGGGGGTTGCCCAACAGTTGTGACGGGTACCAGCACTGACCCTGGGCCATGGTTCGGCATTCCTCACGGTCGGGGGCGAATGTCTGTTGGCGCGCCCCTTCACTCCCACCCGTGGTCCAAACCACCCCATGACCCAGAGTCAATGCTGCCACCCATCACTTCTGAAATCAACCAATGTTAAATGAGGAACAGTTTTTTGTTTTGCTTTTCGTGTTTTTAGCTGATGCAGGTAGAATGGCATCAGGTTTGCCGTTATTGTAACTTACAAATTTTTAAAAATGTATTATTTACAATCTTCCAATGATGTTTACCAGATGACCAGATATTCGCAACACATAAATACATTCCATTGTCAGAAGGCATAAACTTTGAGATAACCAAATTATGTATCTGGTGGGTACTAGTTGGGTTTGAAGTTGTTGTCCCTTATAACCTTTCTTTTATCTTGCCATCAACGCAGCAATTTAAATCATAAGCAAACTCGGAATGTTGAACTGTAGCAGAATGCAAGCATTTGCTTGGTTCTGTGTATTTAATCCAATACAGAACAAAAGGTAAACTATTCTTCATTTTAAATTCACAGGAGAGAGTGGCATTGTTGTCTTCATTTACTGAAAGAGTAGTCTCAGTTTTTGCAGTAATATTCTCGAATACCAGATCATCTGTAGTTCAGAATGAGACAAACACAAAAGTTATTACAAAAATGTCTTGGAACACATCATAATATGCTTGCCATTTTAATAGAAACCTTCCTAGTGAAAGAAAAATACTATTTCAGAGGTCTTTAATGCAAAGATGCTGCTACATTTGTATAAGAACATTTTTGGGGTTTTGTCAATAGACTGGCATCAAGGCACTTTTACATTGATTGGTTCAATCTGAGCCATCTTGGGGCATGCAGAGACTGTGTGGCCACTAAGGGTAAAAACAAACATGACAGGGGACCGCTGTGGCCCATTTTGTCAAACTTTTTTTCAGTGGTGTAGCAAGGCTAAGATGGGCCTGGGTTCATCTCCCAAGTATGGGCCCCCTTAAAGACAAGGCGCCAGGATCTCCCTCAGTGGCAGCCCTTCCCAGGGGATGCTGGCTAGCTTCAGACTCCCCCTACAAAGGTGGTGGTACCACCCTGGCTGTGAAGTGTGAAGTGTGACCTGCACACTTCTGCAGGTGCCACCAAATGTTGGCCCGGGATTGCCCCTGGCCATGTCAGCAATAGATCAGCTGAAGTCACCAAAGTCACAGCCCAGGCTAAGGTCTGCCCGATCAGGTCAAAGCAGGGCCAGGCCACATCGGGGCTACACATTTATTTATTTATATTTATTTATTTAATATATTTATATCCCGCCCCTCCTGCAAGCAGCCCAGGGCAGCGAACAAATTTCAGTTAAAACAATTTTTAAAATATTAAAACAATCATAAAAATCTTACAATAGAACAGGGAGGACAGAAATTTACAAAAAATAATAAGGAAGGGTAGGGTGATAAAAACCCATTAACCCCCTCCCCCCCTCCCCAAAGGCCTGGGAAAACAGCCAGGTTTTACAAACTCGCCGGAATGTTAAAAGGCTTGAGGCCAGGCGAGCTTCCTCTGGGAGGAAATTCCAAAGGCATGACCCGGCCACCGAGAATGCCCTCTCCATTGTAGCCCCCCGCTTAACACGGGGGACCTCCAAGAAGGCACCCCCGGCAGACCGAAGGAGCCGCTCTGGGGCACAGAGGGCAAGGTGATCCCTGAGGTATGAGGGGCCGAGACCATGAATGGACTTATAAATCAACACTAATACCTTGAATCTGGCTCGGCACGCTATTGGCAGCCAGTGCAGAGCCCAGAGCACAGGTGTTATGTGGTTCCGGCGACCCGTCCCCGAAAGAACATTTGTTCCCGGGACAGTCTGCCAACCTGGACCAGGTCTGCCATGACAGGTAGCCATGGCTGGTCATCATTGGCCACCTGTCATGGCGGGGGGCAGAGTGCTGGGTGCAGCGAGGAGATGGCTAGCTGCACATTCTCCATTCTCCCCCACCCCCCTGCGGCCAGTGGCCTACTCAGGTACATGTTTGTTTTGCACCCTTGCCCAACCCGCACAGTGTCTGCCTGGGCTGCCTGGCCCGGGTGCAGCAGCCTAGCCATCACTTCTGTTTCCACCCTAAGTGACATGGCTGGCCTGAAGGATGGCCAATAGGGGCCATGGCCTACATCCTGCTGTCAGAGGGAGACCCCTGTCTTCATAGTCTCTGCTAGTCCTGAGACCTCAGGACAGGATATTTTCAGCAGAACCCTCCCCCTGCATGTGACTCAGTCCCTGGAGTAGCTGCTTCATGCTTCCTGTTGAATCCTACTCCCCTCCCCTCCTCCCCCTTGCCAACCTCACCTACTAGGTTGGGGAGCAGGATCATGAAGGAAGGGATTAAAAGTGTGGAGCTATTGAGAGTGGGGTCATGGGGGACTCCACACTTTATTTTTTCCCTGGGCCATGCAAATTTTAAAGCCGGCACTGACCAGGTAGAAGGGATCTGCACATTGTTGAACCACAGTTGTGTGTACTACAGGGGTTACAGTGCTCCATCTCCACTAGAGCTGAAACTCGATTTCAACTTTTTCTCAGTTATCGCCGAGAATCACAATTCTCGTCTCGTTCTAGCCGAGAAACAATAACTGAGAAAATTGCCGTTTCTCAATCAATATCCATTTCTCGAATTACCATTTACCATTCATCGGTTTGTTGTTTATCGGATTGTCGTTTACCGATTACTGAGTTACCGTTTATCGGATTGTCATTTATCGGGTTGTCATTTACCGATTGCTGGTTACTGAGTTACCATTTACCGGATTGTCATTTATCAGATTGTCATTTACCGATTACTGGTTACCAAGTTACTGTTTACCTAATTTCCAGGTACCTAATCTACCTAATTTCCAGTTACCGTGTTTCAAGGTACCATTTACTTTTGCATTGGCTATATTGTTATTATTATCAGTTGTTATCATTATCATAATTATCATTATCATTATTTTTATCGTTTATCATTCATTATCATCATTTATCACTATCATTTATCATTATTGTTTATCATTTATTATTATTATAATCATTTAAAGTTGTTATTAGCATCATTTATCATTATTGTTATTGTTATTATTTATCATTTATTGTTATCGTTTATCATTTATCATTATCATCACTATCATTATTGTTTATCGTTTATCATTTATTGTTATTATCATCATTTATCATTTATTGTTTATGCGGTTATCGTTACTGCATTATTGTCGCTTACCATGGTTATCAGCTCTTGTTAACAAAACAGCATTGGAAAGGCCACAGGGGACATTTCTGATTAGTTACTTGGCAACTTGGCAAAGAACAAGTTCATGGGACATTTCTGATTGGTTGGCAACTTGTCAAAGAACAAGTCCATGATCATACGCACCATAGTTCTTCTTTCTTCAAGAGACTTGCACATGGTAAGTATATGTACTTTTGATACCAGATGGTATGATTAAATTGTTAGTAATTTTAAAACTTACTTTTGAAACTTTTAAATTTTCTTTATTAAATCCTGTGCTGCTGGTCTACAACATTTCTGGCTCTGTGATTTTTTTCAAGTTTTTCAAGCTTGTCATTGATTAATGTATTTTTACCATTTATAATTTCTCATGTATTTGCTATTTTTAACATTACAAAATGTAATGGAAAAAAAAAAAGACAGATCCCCCTTTTTTGCTTGCATTTTGGTTTCATTTAATCTCCAAATGAAACCAAAACATCTTGCATGCTACGTTTGTGGCTTTGCAATTTATTTCATTTATTTCATTTACCAAAAAATGGATTTATTTTTTTATTTCTTAAAGGGGAGGGGAAAGGGAAGTGGGAAATTGACCAGATACCCACCCTAGCTCCACCAAGGCCTTTGTGGGGAAATGTATCCAAATGGTGTTGAGGGGGGAATGTATCCAATGGTGGGGTATGTGAGACCAGAGATAAAATTTGCCTTCTAAATGATGCAGTATATTCAATTTAGGGGAGGATAACTATCTTAAAGTGATGTTCTTGGATTGCCAAGCCATTCCCATGTGACTCATCATCATATTATCATGGCTTGCTTTCTTGGTTTCTTTCTTCATGCATCTCCAAATGCCCCTTTAATGGGACTGCTTTGAAAACAGCCACCATGGAAAAGGAGATTTGTGACCTTTTAAAAATATGACACTTTTCCAAAGACCCACCCCAGCTCCACCAAGCTATGCATGCCCATGAGTTGACTCATCATGACATGTCTTCTTGGTTTTTAAAAAACCTTTAATGGAGCATCTAGAGGGACTGTAATGGGGCATCTAATGGGGCATTTAAGAGGCTGTAGTCCCCAGCCCCTGCCCCCAATCATAGGCATCAACAAGCAGTGCAGATGTAAGCCTCAGTGAATACCTGATCATAGGGTGTTTTCAGATGTTACGGGCAGCCGGTTCACCACAGTGGATTCCCGGTGGTGGTGAACAAAACAACCACCCCCTGGGGCCAATAAAAGCCCCAAACAGATGTGACGGGACCAGGACCATGCCTGGGAATTGGGCCAACAGATGACGGACCGGGGCAGTGCAACAGACGTGACGCTGATTCCCAGACGTGGTCAAAACACCCAGAACCCACCGGGCAGGGGCGGGACACAGACATGGCCGCCTGAGGGCAAACAAAGCCAAAAGGCACAAAAGGCAATGCCCACACATGGGAAATGGGAAGGGAGGGGGGGAGAGGCAGAAGAGTCGCACAGGTACCACACACACCAGGCACACAGCCAGCGGAGGCACAGCGGAACACACAGCATGACCACACGCCCGGGCACAGGCACACACGCACACACAAGGGAAAGGAAGGGAAGGGGGGCACGGGTGACCGGACAACACACAAGGCACAACGGGAGCAAGGGGGGAGGGTCCA
>QEPC01011914.1:1626080-1640506 GCA_003113815.1 Sphenodon punctatus | reverse complement strand
TGAACACAGGCAAAGTAGGACACGGCCAGGGCAGGGCCCCCCTCAGCAAGGCACAGTGTGAAGTCGCCCAGGCCACACACACTCAGCGCAGACACGGTCTCTGCTCCGGACCAGGGCACATGAGTACACCGCCTGTCCGTGAGGCGCCCATTGGGGAAGCGAACGAGGCTCAGGGTGTCTGCATGCAGCCGGCAATCACGAGCACTCACCTCATAGCTGAAGTAGCGAAGTCCAGAGCTCAAGCTCACAAAGGCACCCGCACGGCTGGCAGGGCTGCCCAGGAGCAGCTGCACGGCCGGGGTATGCCACAGGTCGCACAGAGACATGGTCTCGCGGAAGGTCCAGATATGGGGGGTCCCATGGGGGCCAGGAAGTGGGATCCCAGTGGACGGACAACCAGCCATGGTCCAGAGAGACAGGGAGACTAACAACAAGGACAGGGGGGCCCACATACCCTCATGGCCTGGGGGGGACCCCGGTGGGTCCCAGGGACAGGACAACAGGCCTCAGGCAGCAACAGTGTTGCAGAATGGAGCGAGGCGTGGGGTGCAGACCCAGCACAGCTGCATAACACAATAGCACACACAGTCCAGCTAATCACTCCTCCAAGGCCAAGTTGTAGCAAATGGGGGGGGGGGTGTGATGCCTGATGGAATGCAGCTGCTCAGGGAGCGTGCAGACCCACACGCCCGTGCAGGGGCGAGACCCAGTGCACTGCCTGCAGGTGTACCCAATTGCACGCAAACATAACCCAGGCCCCCATGGGGGGGGCGACCAGCTAGGGACCTGCCCCCCAGCCAGCCCTGCCATCAGAGGCCCTGTATAACAGTTCAACTCCCCCCCAGGGGCCCCACCACCATGAAGCGGGACAGGGCAGCCACCTATTGGATGCACCTCATGGTCGCAGCCGAGTGGTTCCGCAACTACATGGAGTAACTGTGCCTCCTTACTGCAGAGGTGCACCTGGCCATCCGGCTGCAGGTTTCCCTGGCCTGGAGAGCTGCAAGGAACTTCAGGGCCCACCACGGGTGCAGGAGAGCCCGTGCTCACCTCAGGGCACAGAGGGTCTCCAGGACTGATTGGCAGGCTGTGAGCCGGAGCTGGACCTGGCCCGCAGCACTCCGCGAGGCTGCCAGGTGCCTCCTGTGGGCAAGGGAGATCATGCACTGGGCAGCCCTGCTCTCTATGCCCATTGACAGACACCTATGGGTCACAGAGCACCCACAGACTTGGTGGGCTAGGGCGCTGACCCAGTGGGAAGAGCCAGCCTGGAGGGCCCACTTCAGGATGGACAAGCTCACCCTGCTCCACCTAGCGGAGCTCCTTACACCCTGGCTGGAGCATCAGCATACCTCCATGCAGACCCCCATCCCCATGGTCCAGTGGGTGGCAATAGGGGTCTGGGCCCTAGCAACGCCCGACTCCTGCCGGTCCATGTCCCAGCACTTTGGGGTAGGGCTCAGCACTGTCGCCTGTATCCTCCGGGACATGTGCGAGGTGGTGGAGGGCATGCTCCTGGACAGAACGATCCAGCTGGTGGACCAGGGGGCCGTGATGGCGGGATTCGTGGCCGGAGGCTTCCCCAACTGCATGGAAGCTGTGGACGGCACCCACATAGAGATACTCCACCCCTCCTCCGGGGAGGTGCTAGAGTATGTGAACAGGCACGGGTATTACTCCCTGCAGCTGCAGGGGGTAGTGGATCACCAGGACCAGTTCATTGATATCTACATGGGGAACTCCAGCCGCAGTCACGATGCCAGGTTCATGACCATCTCCCCCTTCTATGCCCAGATGTTCCGGGGGACTTCGCTGACATGGGCATGAGCTGGATCGAGGCGATCCCGATGCCCCCCTGTATCCTGGGGGACCCTGCCTACCCCCTGACCCAGTGGTTGATGAAGGTCTACCCTGTACTGTGGACCCCGGCGGAGGTGCTATACAATACCCGCCTGTGGTCCAGCCGGACTGTGGTGGAGCGTGCCTTCAGGGCCCTCAAGCAGCGCTGGAGGAGCATTGCTGGCTGGCTTGATTACACCGTGGTGACCTCGGTCCTGGTGATCTGTGCCTGTTGTGTGCTCCACAATGTATGCGAGACAGAGGGGGCAGCCTTGGAGTAACCCGAGCCCCACCGGCACCCCGGTCCAGTGCCCCTGTATGTGAATGCCGAGAACCCCAGGTAGTTCCGTTATGCTAAGTGGATCCGGGAGGCCCTGGCGAGGCATATCACCCGGGGGAGCCAGGTGTGAGGGCTTCTACCCGCAGGCCCACCCCCTGGGGTACCTTGGTCTTGCCCCCGCACGGTTGCCCCACCCACCCACATATGGGCCCGGCAGCCATTATTGTGAAAACACCGTTTATTGCACCCACATGTACACATCCACCCTGACCCTCCACCCAGGTTGTGCCCTGTCCCCTACAGTGCCCCCCATCACACTGCCCTCCCCCTCCCACCCCTTCCCCCCACTCCCCCTCGTTTCCTTGGTCATCCCCGTGAGCGCCTGGTGGGGGCCATGGAGCCCTGTGAGCTTTCCTCCCCCCCCCAACTGTCCGTGTTCCCTGCAGTGTCCTGTGCTGCCTCCTGGTCTGGCAGGGGTGCCGCCAGTGGTGGGAAGGGGTGGGCCAGGACCCGGGGTGGCCCCCTGGGAGGCTGCACCCTCCGGAGCGCAGGGGGCACCAGGAGGCGGATGCGTGGCCCCTGGGGGCACCAGGGGCACCTGGGCAGAGGGCGGGGCCGCCGAGGGTCCCGGCATTGGGACCTGGGCAGGCAGGGTGCCTGGGGGGTGCACCTGCCATCACATAGGCGCACATCGTGCCGGCGTGCAGGAGCAGGGAGGTCCCAATATCGTGGGACCTATCCATCTTCATCGAGTGCTCCCGCACTATGCCTGTGATGGCCTGCTCCAGCCTCCCAAGTGCCTCCACCTGCTTGCTGTGTTCCCGGCACTCCCGCTTCTGCTCCAGGCACACCTCAGCCTGGAGCCTCCTGTCCCTTGCCTCCGCCCGCTCCCGGGACCGTTTGATGGCCGCCTCCATCTGGTCCACGGCCGCTATCATCCTCTCCCCCTGTTCCACCGAGGTCTGGATGATCTCCTCCACCTGTTCCTCCCTCCACCTGTGGACCCGTGCCCGGTACTCCCTCATGTGCTGTGCTGGGGCAACAGGCCCTGGGGACGCTGGCTGCTGGGGTTGCCCTGTTGGTACGGGAGGGTGAGTCCGATCCTGCCCCGGACCCCTGCCTGGAATGGGGCAGGGGCCCCTCAGGCTCCCGGGCATCTCTCCCGGCCCCTCCTTGACCCATCCCACCCTCTGACTGCCCGGGGACCCCCTCTCTGTACCCCGGATTGCCCTCTCTACCGGACCGCCTGCCTCACCTGGTTCCTACACCTGCTGGCTGGGCTCCTCGGTGGCTGCCTGCTCGGTCGCCTGGGTCTGGTCCCGGGGTGTTCCGTGGCCTGCAGGCGAGGAGGGGGGGTTGTGGGTGTAGGGGTGTGCAGTTGTGTGACCTGGGGAGGGGGCCCCTCCTACCTTGCCTGTGGGGGGCTGGGGCTGGCCCTGGCCCATCTGTCCCCACCCCACACCTTGGCCCTTGGCCCCATGGGCCTGGTCCCTCCCCCCTCCAGGTCACCCACTTACCCTCAATGTCAGTCTCTGATCCCTCCGAGGCCGGCCCCTCAGTGTGGGAGTGCTCCCCCATGGACCACTGGCTGAGGGTGATGAGGGTGCCGGCCTCGGACTCTGTGTGCCCGACCTGGGGGTATGTGCTCTCCGGGCTGCTGTTGGCGGGGGGCTGCAGGTTCCTGAGGTCCCGGGGCGTTCCTCCTGGGGGTCTGGGGCCCTGGAGCTCATGTCTACCGGGGGGGTGAGGGGAGGGGGTACCTCAGCCCGTTACCTGCCCTGGACCACAGCGCTCCCGACGAGCCTTGGGGCAACTATGGACCCCTTCATGTGGAGTATTCAGTCCAGGGCATCGTAGAATGGGATGGTCTGGGCACCGTGTCCAGAACACCTATTGTTGTCCCTGATGGCTTTGTACCCCCTCTTCAGCTCCTTGGCCTTGGAGCGGCACTGTGCCATGGTGCGATGGTGCCCTGCCACCTCCATGTCCCGCACTATGTCCTGGTAGACATGCTGGTTACCCTGGATGAGCATGAGCTCCAGCTGGTACTCCAAGGTCCCCCATATCCTTATGAAGTCCCGGGTCTCCTGGAGCCCCCACTGGCCCCCTCTGTGGTAGGCCTTCCTCCTTCATCTCCACCGTGGGTCCTCCTCCTCCTCCTCCACCCAGGCAGGGCCGGTGTCCTCTGGGGGCTCGTCCGCCCGGGCCCTTTTCCGTGTCTGTGGGGACAGGGGGTGGGGGGTATAGGGTTGGGTGCGGGTCTGGCCCCCTCTCAGGGTGCCCCTTCCCCCTCCTCCCTGCCTGGCACCCGGGCATGCCCCGTGCCCCCCGTGGGTGCCCCTGCGCCCCCTGTTCCCCTCCCCTTGATTCCCCTTACCCATTTCCAGGGTGCCTCCGCCTCCCCCAGTCCAGCTGTTGTCCCCGGGGCGTCATGTCCCGGCTGCTGCGGGTGTTGTCCCTGCACCTCCTCCACCCTCAGCATGACCCCCTGCTCCCCCTCCTCCACCTGTGCTCCCTCCACCGCTGCCCCTGCCTCCTCCTCCACCGTCACTTTCTCTGCCACCGCTCTCTTCTGCCTCCCTCCTCGCTCCATCCCGCCACACTTGCCTGCTGTGGAGTTCCCTTTAAATCTCCCTCCGGTGGTTGTGTTGTTGCTGGTTGCCTGGCAGTGATGCTGCGTGCATTGTCCATGGCTGGGGATCGTTTCCTTTGGTTCCATCGGGTGATTGGCATTCAGACATTACTTTTTGTTGGTTCCCCATGGGGATCTCTTTGACTACGCTTTCCGGGATATTCCCCCAGCTAGCCCGGGAAGCGTGGTTGAAATTGACCCCATGTGGGTATTGAACGTGGTGAACATCTGGCGGGCGCCAAACAGATGTTCTGGGCTCTTTGGCCCTGCCACGGAATTGAGCGTGGTTCACTGTGGTTGAGCGTGATCTCGTAACGTCTGAAAATACCCATAGTTTCATTGCTGGAACACTGGACCGAGGCTATAGCCTCACAATTTGAAGATGCTGGGAGCTGGGATGCAGCACGGATGTGCAGAAGTTTGCTAAAGGCACTTGAAGACAACAAGTACCTTGCTGAAATGAAAACCACACTTAATGCACGCCTGTCCTTCTTCCTGGACCCTCGTTTCAAGTTGATGGCATTATCAAGATACGATTCTGAGCTAGCCAGCTTTAAGAATGTGGCTCTCTCCCAGGTACGAGACAAAGTTCTTGAACACTCTTCCACACCTGAAGAGCTAATTTCATTGTCACCATCATGAACAGGAGTACCTGAGGCCAGACAGCCTCACACAGAACAACACCCACAGGAAGACTTTGAGGAAGATGGGAATCTATGGGATATGGCTGAGCCTTATGAGATGCTTCCAGAGGCTGTAGCACAGTCTGGAACTGTAGCAGATGCACCACTGGACCGTCACATGGCTGCAATGGGTGAGGCAAAGGACATGTACAAAAGGTACAGAGATCATATACCTTCTGGCCTAAGCAGAAACTCTGATCCACTGGAGGACTGGCAGGGGAGATTGGATGACTGGCCCGCACTCTCAGACATTGCTCTGACTCATCTTGGACGCCCACCCAGCTCTGTGCCATCAGAGAGGCTGTTTAGTTGTGCTGGCAACATTGTGGGTGATAAATGCACATGTCTGTCAAGTAACAGCCTGGAGAGACTTACTTTCCTGAAGATGAACAAACAGTTTATCCCTGTTGTCGATGTTTCAGAGGAGGGTGTATGTGAGGAACCCCCTGCAAATCTGAGGACTGCGGGAGGGAGGGGGGTTGTCTCCTCATTTTTATAGTTGTTTTTAGTATTTAATGTTTTATATATTTTATTGTATTTTATAGATGCTTTTGTTAGCCGCCCCGGACTGCCAATGGCAGGAGGGGCGGGGTAAAAATGTTTTAAATAAATAAATAAAAATAAATAAATGATCCAGAGGAGGATGCCCATGAGGGCATTTTTGAATACTAGGGGGAAATGTTTCTGTGGGTGGTCTGTGCTGGTGGGCTGTATATTTTGAAAATATTATTTTCCCTTTTTGGTGGAAGGACTGAAATTTGGATAAACATTCTTTACATGTTTTTTAACTTTTAAAGTCTTTGTGAAAGCATTTTAGCATTTTGGCTAGTCCGTTGTAAAATTAAAAAGTTGCATTTTCACATTTGTTTTGTGTGACTGAACCAATGCCATAGTTTAATTGGTTGGTTGTTGTGTGACTCAAAGGGTTGTTGTTCTTTTCTCCTAAACTGTACTACATAAATATGGTTTAGTCTTACAAAGGGTATTTTCAGACGTTACGAGATCACACTTAACCACAGACAATCCCCTGTGGTGGGGAATGGTCCTGTAACATCTGTTTTGATCCCCGCCAGATGTTCACCACAGTGAACCACTGACGGGGATCAAAATAACCACATTTTTGAGGATGGTCCGGGGACCATCTCCGAAAGTGTGATCAAAGTGATTCCTGCCGGGGGTGAACTCCTGGCGGGAATCACTTTTTGCCCCCAACAGACGTGATGTTACCACACTCAACCACGGCGGGATTCACCATGGTTGAGCGTGGTGATGTCTCATCTTGCCCCTGGCCACGGCCCGGAATCGGTGGCCATATTGGCCGCCAATACTGGGCCATGGTCAATAGTCCGGGGGATGGGTGGGCACCGCGGCCGCATTGGCCACTGCGCCCGCCCATCTCCCAGAGGGCAGGTAGCCTCAGAAGTGTGAAGGGTGGGGCTGTGCGGCTGCATGTTGCGCTGCGCATTCCTATCCCTCCCTGATTCCCTGGCGGAATCTGCCGACTCATCTGTTGACGGGCCGGTCTGATTCCGCTGGGGAATCATTTGGGTGATTCCGTGACGGAGCCAATAGGGCCACTGTCACGTCTGAAATCATCCAAAGATAAGACTAAGGGGAGACATGATTCACCTTCATCATCAGATATCTATCAATATGTTGTGCCTGCCCCAGTACCTGCATAAATACTTGTGAATAATTATCAAATCAAATCAAATCAAATAACTTTATTTGCGTGACCATACAGGTCCTTGCATACAACATTTTGGGTACTCCCAAAGTTCAAAAGGAATTCACAAAATTTAACATATAAATAATAAAAATTTACTCACTATCATAGGTTGGAGTATACTCATCATTGCTATAATTTCACCCAACCCAACATTTAAACATAGTCGAAATTTCTATAATTACCACCACCACCCCTGCATTCACCCTTATCATCTAAACTCACTTATTACAAGATATTACGAAAACGTAATGTTTAACTAAACAGAACCCGCTGTTTAAGACTAGTATAACTTCAGAAAACATATAAAATACATACTAGCGAGACCACAACTAAAAATATATAATATTTAACTGAACAGACCCCACTGTTTACCACCGTTGTTAGTTTACACAATATTTCCACAGTATAGATCATATTTTACCCACAACTAAGATATATATATAGATATATAGATATATATAGATATAGATATAGATATACTCCCTACTCTTCCACCCTAAGGGGTGCGGCAACCTCTGGGATTGATTTACTTTCCAAAAAGAGAGCTCTAACCTGGAAGGTTTCCACCAGGAAGCTCATCACTGCCCATGTTGTATCCCTATAGGCATCACTCAACAGCACTCTTAATATTTCCAGCGGGGATCTCCCTGGCAATTTCCCCATAATCGCTTCCAACCAACGACTCCTTGGCCCGTCGTACAAGTGACACTCCCCCAGAATATGCTCAGGTATCTCAGCCGTCAATTCATCAAAGAGACAAGTCCTTTGAGCAAGGGGAATGCCCTCATATCTCCCCTCTAGAAGCCTAGTAGGCAGGACATTCATCCGTGCCAGCAAAAATAAATGTATCTTCCTAAACCCATGGGGCCTACCCAAGTATGCTGCCATTCCTGGAAGGGCAGGGGATATACTGCCATAGTGTGCCATTGAACTCAGCCCGGCAACCATGGCGTAATCCTCCTGCCTACTAATATCCTGAAACCTGGTTTTAATCTCAGCTTTAGCTGCCTTTTCCCCTTTTCTTACAAGCTCCTCCACAGGCAGGCCCATACCTACTACCTTAGATCTTATCTGGAGTCCCCATGAGTTTACAAACGGGTCCACTTGCCTATGGTCAAAAAGATCCTGACTAATTGTCAGAAGGGGGAAAAAAATTATTCTCAATCACAGGATTATGGCCCGAGTCCACACAGTGCAACTCCAGGGAATTACCCTGGTCTCCAGTCTTACCGCCGCCGATGGCACACTATTCGGGACAGCTAGCAGACTTCGTACACATCTGGCCTGAACTTTATCCAATTCCTGTGCAAAATCCAAGGCCCATATTTCGGCTCCATACAATAGTTGGGCCTTGATCTTTATATCTAATATCTTTAGTGCTATCTCCATGAAGCCCCTCTCTCTCTTGTAGAAACATTGTATAAACGATATGATATTCCCCCTCGCACGACCAAAGACTAAATTTTTTTGTTGGATCCAGCGCATGGAAGCATTAAACAAAACCCCCAAATATTTATACACAGTAACCTGCGCCAAGCTGTGACCATCTATTTGCCAATGTCAAACTTTCCTCGACCTCCCAAAGACCAGTACCTTTGACTTATCGTGATTTAGGGTTAACGTGTTTACCCTACAAGATTCCCCTAATGCAGTCAGCTGTCTCCTCAGACCAACTTGCGTCTGGGACATCAGAACTGCATCGTCTGCATATAACAAGCATCCCGTAGGGTGGGAACCCAACATGGGGGGGTGATAGGACCCTCTGGCCATGAGAGGCACTAGATCGTTTATATAAAAAATGAAAAGGAATGGCGCAATAACACAACCTTGTCCTACTCCTGATGAAACTTTCAGACTGCCTGACCGGTTGCCCCTGGAATCCAGATGGACCACCAATGTTGTATTACCATATACTGCTCTGATTAACCTGAGCAGATGCCTGTCAATGGAAGAAGTCTCAAGTTTTTGCCACATTCTAATTCTATTGATTTTATCAAAGGCCGCTTTGAAATCTATGAAGGCACAATACAATTTCCCCCTACGCTGTATATATTTATTGACCAAAAAACTCAGCATACTACATTGGTCAATGGTGGATCGGCCTTCTGCAAAGCCTGCCTGCTCTGGCAATATCACGGACTCCCTTATTAACCAATTCTGCAGATAACCCAACAAATGTCTAGCATAAAGCTTACTTGCTATACTCAAGAGGCTTATGGGCCTATAGTTTGAGGGCACATTTCATGCTCCACTTTTATATATGGGCACCACTATTGCTTCCCCCCAGCCACTTGGTATCTTACCAGTCCGGTCAATTGAAGAAAACAGAATAGCCAAAACTGGGGCCCACCAGTCAGCATATCTTTTAAAGAATTCAGGCGGCAAAAAATCCCACCCACCCCCGAATAATTATCTGATAAATAAATATTAATCACATATACATATAGTGATATGGAGCTGGAGTCAATTTAACACAGTAAGTGCTCCTGGGGGACACAACCAGCAACTAGCTGACAGGAAAAACTGCAATTTCCCACCATTCCTTGAAATTCAATTTCAGAAATAAAATCCCATTCCATTCCATTTCAGAAAAGTCTTTTTGAAGAATACCTTGGAGAGTCATGGTGGCAATCAGCAGTTCTCCTACTTGTACCCAGTTACTATGTAACTTTTTAAATTTGATTTTGAGATATCACAAACAATGTACAATATTATTAAAATTTACATTTTAAAAATATGTATTACTCCTCTCCCTCCCCTGCAATGTAGTTTATTCTATTATTAAACCTTTATTTAATTGGATGTGCTCCCCCAATACCCAAAAATGAGCACATTGCACAATAGTAGTGGGTTAGAGCAAAGGGGCTGGGATCCAGGATTCCTGGGTTCACTGGGAGGGGAGGGGGGTAGTGGGTTAGAGCAGGAGCCTTGGTCAACTTTGTAGTATTACCAACCCAACCAAACCTGTCTGGAAAGGGAATGGGTGACTAACTGTGTTCTTCTGAGCCTTTTAGGGAAGAGAGTGGGTCACCCAGGGCAAGAGCAGCATTGGGTATTTTCAGACGTTACGAGATCACGCTCAACCACGGTCAATCCCGCAGTGGGGCCAAAGCGCCCTGAATGTCTGTTCGGTGACCGCCAGATGTTCACCACAGTCAATACCCACAGGGGGTCAAAATCAACCATGCTTCCAGGGCTCCCCGCTGGACATTCTCCAGAAGTGTGGTCAAAGAGATTCCCACCAGGAAACAACAAAAAGTAACGTCTGGATGGCAATCACTGGCCGGAACCAAAGAAAATGATCCCCAGTCGGGGACAAAGCACGCAGCGTTGCTGCCAGGCAACCAGCAACAACACAGCCACCGAAGGGAGATTTAAAGGGAAATCTGCAGCAGGGAAGTGTGGCGGGATGGAGCGAGGAGGGAGGCGGAAGAGAGCGGTGGGCAAGAGAGCGAGGGTGGAGGAGGAGGAGGCAGTGGTGGAGGGAGCGCAGGTGGAGGAGGGGGAGGTGGGGTCCGTGCTGAAGATGGAGGAGGTGAAGAGACAACACCCACAGCAGTTGGGACAGGACGCCCC
Source organism: Sphenodon punctatus (assembly GCA_003113815.1). Classification (NCBI taxonomy): domain Eukaryota; kingdom Metazoa; phylum Chordata; class Lepidosauria; order Sphenodontia; family Sphenodontidae; genus Sphenodon; species Sphenodon punctatus. The sequence continues at coordinate 1,629,767 of QEPC01011914.1, read as the reverse complement.
GGGGACATCAGCTGGACCGGGGGAGGTGGCACCCTGGAAACAGGTAAGGGGAAACAAGGGGAGGGGAACGGGGGGCACAGGGGCACCAAGCAGTTGCAGGGGGCCAGCCCGGGCTCCCAGCAGGGAGGATGGAGAAAAGGGGGAGGCCCGCGAGAGGGGCCAGAACCACACCCAACTATAAACACACACATCCCTGCATCCCGCAGACACAGAAAAGGGCCTGGGTGGATGAGCCCCCGGAGGACACCGGCCCAGTCCGGGCAGAGGAGGAGGCTGTGGAAGAGGCAGTGGAGGAGGTGGAGGAGGAGGAGGAGGATCCACAGGGGAGATGAGGGAGGAAGCCCTACCACAGAGCGGGCCAGTGGGGGCTGCAAAAGACCCAGACTTCATACGGATCTGGGGGACCCTGGAGTACCAGTTGGAGCTTGCGCTCAACCAGCAGAATGAGCACGTCATAGTGCGGGAAATGGAGGTGGTGGGGCATCATCGCACCATGGCACAGAGCCGCTCCAAGGCCAAGGAGCTGAAGAGGGGAGTACAAGGCCATAAGGGACAACAATAGGTGGTCCGGACACGGAGCCCGAACCGCCCCCTTCTATGATGCCCTGGACCTAATCCTGCACATGAAGGGCTCGATAGTCGCCCCATGGCTCGTGGGGACTGCAGTGGTCCAGGGCAGGGAACGGGCCAAGGTACCCCCTCCCCTCACCTCCCCCCTGGTAGACACAAGCTCCAGGGCCCCGGACCCCCAGGAGGAACACCCTGGGACCTCCAGCACCTGCAGGTCCCCATCAACAGCAGCCCGGAGAGCACCCACCCACAGGCCAGACAGGCAGAGTCCGAGGCTGGCACCCTCATCACCCTCAGCCAGTGGTCCATGGGGGAGCAGTCCCACACCGAGGGGCCGGCCTTGAAAGGATCGGAGACCGACACTGAGGGTAAGTGGGTGACTGGGAGGGGAGAGGGACTGGGCCCACGGGGCCAGGGGCCAATGGGGGTATGGATGGACCAGGGCCAGCCCCAGCCCCCCATAAGCAAGGTGGGAAGGGGGCCTGGGCCCCGGTCGCCCAACCACAAACCCCTACACCAACAACCCCCCCTCTTTTCCCACAGGTCATGGAACACCCCGGCACCAGACCCAGGTGGGTGAGCAGGCAGGCGCTGAGGAGCCCGGGCAGCAGGCGAATGAACCAGGTGAGGCACACGGTCCAGGTGGGGTGGCCCACCGGGGTGCCGAGAGGGGTCCCGGGACAGTTGGAGGTGGTGGGAGGGGCCAGGGAGGTGGTGGAAAGGGGCCGGGTGACATGCCCAGGGAGCCACAGAGCCCCAGTCCCATTCCAGGGCTGAGGGTGGGCTCCTGGGGTGGCAGGCGACTCACCTTCCTGTACCCTACAGGGCAACCCCAACAGCCACTGTCTCCAGGGCCCGTGTCCCCAGCACAGTGCATGAGAGAGCACCGGGCACGGGTCTGCCAGCAGAGGGAGGACCAGGCAGAGGATATCGTCTGGACCTCGGCAGAACAGGGGGAGAGGATGATACCAGCCATGGACTGGATGGAGGCGGCCATCGAGCAGTCCCTGGAGCGGGTGGAGGCACGGGACATGCGGCTCCAGGACAAGGTGCTCCTGGAGTGGAGGCAGGAGTGCCAGGAGCACAGCAGGCAGGTGGAAGCGCTCGGGTGGCTGGAGCAGGCCATCACAGGTATGGTGCGGGAGCACTCCACTAAAATGGACAGGTCCCATGATATTGGGACCTCCTTTCTCTTGCATGCAGGCACCATGTGTGCCTATGTGATGGCAGCTGTCCTCCCGGGCACCCTGCCTGACCAGGGCCCCATACCGGGCCCCTTGGTACCCCCGCCCCATCCCCAACCGCCCCAGCCGCCCCCATGCCCGCAGGGGCTGCACATCCATCACCTGGTCCCCCCTGCCCTCCAGAGGGTGCAGCCACTAAGGGGGCCCCCCTGGGTCCAGGACCCACCCTCCCCCCAACCACCGCCCCCCTTGCCAGCCCAGGAGGCAGCCCAGGACACTGCTGGGGACACAGACAGTGGGGGGGAGGGGAGCTCACAGAGATCTGTAGTGAATACTGAGCACTCAAGGGGGCATCCCAGGAAATGGGGAGATGGGGAGAATGGGGGAAGGGGGAGGGCAGTGTGAGGTGGGGGCACTATAGGGGGTGGGGTCCAGCAAGGGTGGAAGGAGAGGGGTCGGATGCATATGTACACATGGATGAAATAAATTGTGGTTGCACTATATTGCCTCCCGGGCCCATTCTTGGGCAACAGGGGTGGGGTGGTGGGGTACCGGACCGGTTCCCATGTAGGGGCCAGGTCAGGGAACCCCCGGACCTGGGCCGGGTTGTTGCAGCCCTCACACCTTGGCCTCCCGGCTGATATGCCTCGCCAGGGCGTCCTGAATGCGCTTGGCATAACGGTACTCCCTCGGGTTCTCAGCGTTCACGTACAGGGGCACCGGGCCGGGGGGTCAGTTGGGCTCCGGTTTTTCCATGGCTGCCCCCTCAGTCTCACACACATGCAGCACACAGCAGGCACCAATCACCAGGGCCGAGGTCTCCACGGTGTACTCCAGACAGCCAGCGAGGCTCCTCCAGTGCTCCTTGAGGGCCCCAGAGGTTCGCTCCACCACAGTCCTGCTGGAGCACAGGTGGGTATTGTATAGCACCGCCGCAGGGTTGCATGCAACTGGGTAGACCTTCATTAGCCACCGGGTGAGGGGGTAGGCAGGGTTGTCCAGGATACAGGGGGACATCGGTACCCCCTCGATCCAGGTTATCCCCATGTCAGCAAAGTCCCCCCGGAACATTCGGGTATAGAAGGGGGAGATGGTCATGATCCGGGCATCGTGACTGCGACTGGAGTTGCCCGTGAAGATGTCTATGAACTGGCCCCGGTGGTCCACAACCGCCTGCAGCTGCAGTGAGTGATGCCCGTTCCTGTTCACATACTCTGCAGTCTCCCCTGCAGAGGGGTGGAGGATCTCAATGTGGGTGCCATACACTGCTCCCATGCAGTTGGGGAAGCCTCCGGCCGCGAATCCTGCCATCACGGCCCCCTGGTCCACCAGCTGGATCGTTCTATCCAGGAGCACGCCCTCCACAGCCTCACACACATCCCGGAGGATACAGGCAACGGTGCTCAGGCCTACCCCAAAGTGCTGGGAGACGGACCGGCAGGAGTTGGGCGTAGCTAGGACCCAGATCCCTATAGCCACCTGCTGGACCTTGGGGATGGGGGTCCTCATGGGGGTGTACTGTTGCTCAAGCCAGGGTGTAAGGAGCTCAACAAGCCGGAGTAGGATGAGCTTATCCATCCTAAAGTGGACCCTCCAGGCTGCCTCATCCCACTGGGCCAGCGCTCTGGCCCACCAATCCTTTGCCCGCTCAGCGACCCATATCCACCTGTCAATGGGCATAGCCAGGGCCCCGATTCTTCTGCACTACTGCGATTCGCAGAATTTTCACAGAATCCTGCCCTGGGCAGGATTATCACAGAAACTGGGGAAATCCCCGCGGAATTTCCCTTCTCTGATGGTGAGCCAATCCGGGACCTGCTTTATTCTAGCCACAAGCCAATCAGGGGTTTGTGTGGCCTTTATAAAGCAGCTCCTGGATCCTGCCACTTACCTGATCGCTGAGGGACCCGACCGCCACTCCAGGGATCATCGC
>QEPC01011914.1:1598484-1618500 GCA_003113815.1 Sphenodon punctatus | reverse complement strand
CCCGCTCGCTGTGCCATGTGGGCTCCCGCTGTGCCTTGGTCCTGAGCTCCTGGGGCCCCCCATTCCAGGACTGCCTGTGTTGCTATGGGGGTGCCCGTGTGGACAGTTCTGCTGTGGAGGTTGTGGTTGCCGTTGTCTGTGTCCTGCCCTGCCCCTGTGCCCTTCCCCCCCTTCCCTGTTACACACACACACACACCCATGCCCGGTGTGCCTTGTGTGTTGTCCGGGTGCCTGTGTCCCCCTTCCCTTCCTTTCCCTTCTGTGTGTGTGTGTGTGCCCTGGCGTGTGCTTGTGCTGTGTGTTCCACTGTGCCCCCGCTGTCTGTGTGCCTGTTATGTGTGGTACCTGGCCGGCTCTTCTCCCTCTCCCCCCTCCCTTCCCATTTCCCTTGTGTGGGCATTCCCTTGTGTGCATTTTGACTTCGTTTGCCCTCAGGCAGCCATGTCTGTGTCCCGCCCCTGCCCAGTGGATTCTGGGTGTTTTGACCATGGCCGGGAATCGGTGTCACGTCTGTTGCGCTGCCCCAGACCATGATCTGATGGCCCGATTCCCTGCCGTGGTCCCAGTCCCGTCATGTCTGTTTGGGGCTTTTATTCACCCCGGAGGGTGGTTGTTCAGTTCACTCCCACCGGGAATCCACTGTGGTGAACCAGGCGCCTGTAACGTCTGAAATCACCTACTGTTATTCATCAGGTTTCACCAGGGCTATCAGGGTTTTCTCTTTCATGCAAACATTTCTAGAAGAGCTTCTTGCTTGGGTTCTCTGGCAGGGGAGTGGTGGCTATTGGGTTAGAGTAGGGGGATGGAAGCCAGGACTCCTGGTTTCTCTGCCAGGGGTTTAGTGGGTATTGGGTCAGAGGAGGGGGGCTCAGAGCCAGGACTCATGGATTCTGGAAGGGGTTTGGGGCTAGTGGGTTAGATCAGGGGGGAGGGAGGGCAGTGGTCTCCTTTAATCCACTAGCCCCCACCCCCTGACAGAGAACCCAGGATTCCTAGTACAGTGGAATGACAAATGCATGGGAGTTGAATGATGTACTTTAATGATGGTTCTAGGAACTGGAATGACAGCTGCAGGTTCAGTGGAATGACAACACATGGAAGTTGAATGATGGCCCCATATTTTTATCAATGGTTCTTGGGATGGGAATGACAGCTGCAGGTACAGTGGAATGACAATGCATGGGATTTATATTGCCAAACTATTATGTTGCCAATCCATGGTAAACAATAGTAAAAGTGGCATACACGAACTCGAGGTAAAAATGTTGACTTACAGCTGGTAAAAAAACTCAAGGTAAAAATGGTGACTTGTGACCAGAGAATATGATAAGCGATAAATTGCGATAAATGACAGACAGTAAAAATAGCAACCGGTAAACACAGTCAATGGTAAAGCATTAAATGGTGACTAGTGATAATCAAACCGGAGAAGAGAATATGATAAATGATACATAGAGGTAACCGGTAAATACTATAAACCAGTAAACGATAAACCGGCAAACACAATGATAAGCAATAAACACGATAAACGGTAAACACTAAATAGACTAGCAGTAATAAAACCAGACAATACGATTAATGATAAATTGCGGTAACTGGTAGACACTATAAACCGGTAAATGATAATCCGGCAATCACAATGATAAGCAATAATATTTTTTTATTATTATTATTATTATTATTATTATAATAATAGCTTTATTATGTGTAGCCACGTGGCCATTACATATTACAATCAAACATGATCAGCCAATACACCATCAGAGGCCGACAAAGGAATAAAATACATCATGATACAGGATCTCTACCCTATCACATATCTACAAACAAACACACCTCCTATAAGATCTTATGCCTCCAGGGCGACCCGATTACAATTTGGACCGAATGGCATCACATCTGATGGCAAAAATAGCCACCCGCTTGGACCTTTCATGAACCTGGTCCCCCAACAGAAAAATTAGTTGCTTGGTTTCGGACCAATCTGTTCCCATACCTATATCATCCCACAGCCTCACACGCAATTGGGCATACAGGGGGCACTTCAGCAAATAATGATTAAGGCTCTCCACCTCCTTCCCACAAGGGCATATCCGCTCCTCATATGGAATCCCCATGAATCTCCCTAGGAGGACTGCTGTTTTAACTGTTTGGAACCTGAGTGTACCAAATCTAAACTTCAGATCAGATTGCATCCAAGAATATAAATAAGAAGCTCCAGACTGGGGGGGCAGGATAAGTTGATAGAGTGGTGCTGACTGAGAATTGGATGCCAGGGCCCTAAGGCACTGCCTATCCATATCCCTTATTCGCATCTTCAAAGTCTCTCTAACCTGTTTACTGGTCGCATACTGAAAATGAGGTTCAGAGAATCCCAGCCGTGACAATCGACTGGTCACCTCCAAGTACCATGGGTCCCCCCCCCACTTTTTCTGTGGCCTTCTCCACCCATGTACGCTCCAACAAAGAACCCTCGGGTGCATCGCGTAATTTCGCCCAGAATGACAGAAGTCTGATATCAAGATAAGCAATAATATTGCCAATCTGCAGTAAACATAAACACAGTAAAAGTGGCATACAAGAACTAGAGGTAAAAATGGTGACTTGGAGATGTGACCGGTGAATACAATAAATGATAAATTGAGATAAACGACAGACAGTAAGTGATAACCAGTAAACACGATAAACCGCAAAAACTAAATGGCGACTAGCGGTAATAAAACCGGGGAATACGATAAACAATATATTGCGGTAACTGGTAAACATAAACCGACAAACATAACAAACATGATAAATGATCAACATGATAAACGGTAAACCAGTAACCGGTAAACACAAACCGACAAACACGACAAACCAACAAACATGATAAGTGATGACTGCGATAAACAGTAAACCGGTAAACAGTAAACCGGTAAATTGAGTCTCGTCCGAGATCTTGACAGGGAACCGAGAAAGCTGCAAAATCTCTGCAGCAATTCTCGGTTATCGCGATATTACCGCGAGAACCAATTTGGTTCTCGTTTCAGCCCTCACTCTTTGCAGACTAATCCTCTGCCAGGGATGCAGGGGGTTGGGCTGTGCTAGTGGCTGGAATGGAGGCATGACATTGCATCCCCTCCCTGAATCTAAGTTAAGGATAGGGAACCTTTTCTCTCCCAGGAACCTCTTTGAAAATTAGTACAAGCCTTGAGGGCTACATAGAAGTTGGGTGCAGGGGTGCTTAAGAGGTGCACTCAAGAAGAGGAGGGTCCAGATCATGACTCTGTCCCCTATCCTTGTGTGCATGCCCTTATCTCTGCTCCCTTACCCTGCACTCACTCTTTCAATGTTTGGGGATAGGAACTGGATCCAGGGGCCAGATCCAGAAACTACAAAGGAGCCAAATAAAAACCAGCCACAGGCTGCATTTGACTGCTGGGCCTGAGGTTTCCCACCCCAGACTAAGGCAATACACTGAGTTAACAGAATTTAGCCTTTGGGCATCAACTTTCTTTCTAAATAAATTCTTCTTAAATCTTACACAGACCATTTCTGGACTCTTGGCTCAATATGTGTTTATTTGATTAATTGAAAGATGTATGTAGGGAGCCAGGGAGTAGCATGTTGGACTTTGAACAAGGAGTCCTGAGTTCAAATCCTTTTCTTACTGGGTGGTTTTGAGGAAGTAACTTCTCTTTCAGACTCTTCTACGGTTACCAGTTGTCCCATATTTTAAGCCCAACACAGCTCTACAGGAGCCCAACAGCTCTATAGAACATAATGGACACCCCTTATTTACAAAAAGACATCTCTTGTTCTAAATAGCACCATTGTATGGAACAAAATGGACGTCCCTTATTTACAGAATAGACATCTCTTATTCTGAACACCATAGATCCATGGAACATAATGGACGCCCCTTATTTACATGCGGATGTCCAATATTTACGTAACCGACATCTCTTATTGTGTGAACAGCACCATAGAACAGAATGGATGTCCCTACTTCAATATCTCTCAACTCTGCAGTGTCCCTTTAAAAAATAAAATGACCTGGTGGTAACCCTACAGATGTACCCTCTCCAGCTATAAATTGGACACTGACAGCAGACCTTACCAGCCAGTGTATGATGCAGCTGCTAGAAGGGAAGTGGAACCCCCTGTCAGTTTAATTCAATATTCCAGTACTGGAAGGAATCCTATGGCTATGAAAGATGGATAGGTATATAAAAAATCACTCACCTGTGGTTTTGTTCACTATAGCTTCAATAAAAAAGTCATACTGATTGCAGTGGGTAGCATTAATTAATAGTTGGCAAGACTGTGGTGTCCTTTTATCTGTAACTGATTCACATGCAAATATCCCACCATGGGGGAAATCAGAAACTGATAGAGTCTTCGCTGTGCAATTCACAACATGATCTCTACTTTGACACCTAGACATGTTCACTTCTTGAGATTTGTCAGACTGGCAAATTCTACTGAATTGTTCCAAAGTGTCTTCAGCCTTGTACCAGACGGTTTCCCCTCCAGCAGCCGACTTTCTGCAGTTAAGGGTGTGATTGCTTTTCCCTTCATGATGATAAAAGAACATTTCCCCTGTGGAAAAAATATTTACATCCATAATGATGCAATGTGCTCCAGAGCTATAGGTTTATCTTGCAGAGATAACGGAAAATTTTCCATCAAGAGATTTTTTAAAATAAATTAAACACTGTATTCGGGCCAAAATGAAAATGCCCATAGAAAACAACATTGTCCTTTTGTACCTCTCCCTCTTGAAATAAAAGGGGAATTAAAAAACAAAAATCCTAAGGAGATTTTTTTTTTACTTTACAAAAGCCAAAGCATTTGCATTTTTTGTTTGCTGAACCCTACCCCTACAAAATTCTATATAACCACCAACCAAATTCCATACCACCAATAATAAAATTCTATACAAACAAAACCCATACCATCAACAACAAAAAATATACCACTACTAACAAAATCCCATATAAAATTTCAGCTGAACCAAAAACAAAAAATCATTATAAATATATTACAAAAACCCACATCACATTTTTCTACAACCCTTTTATCAAGTAACTTGCAGACCAGGGCTTCTGTGCTTCTTAAAACCTAACGGAATACCCAATCCTCCAAAGGACTGGGTGCCTATTGGCTCTAGCACTGTACCTCCTTTGGGGTTCTGTTAAGCAGCTTCAACACCAAGAAAACAATACATCTGGACTTTGGAATCCAAAGAACGTACGGACATGGATCACAAAAAACACAGCTCAAATGACAAAGTCAGTCATAATTACTGAGCTGTGCACAGGATTAAGTATTGATCTGTATTGATCAAATTTTCAGGATTGGAAACCCTGCTATGTGCTGTGTCAGGTTGTGACACTACTGGGCTATGATGGACCATTGGTCTGACTCGGTTAGGCAGCTCCTTATATCTTCCTAAGTATTTATATTTGAGGTTTTAGTATTTGTGTTTATTTATATCTGTGTCTTTTCCTGTGTTCATGCATTTTCCCCATTGCCACTAACATAGAAAACACAATGAACATTGGTCCCTGTGTATGGGTTATTTTGGTGCAAACATCCTGTGAGGCTCTGACAGTATAGCAGGTCTATAAGGGAAGATTGTTGCTAAAACTGTTTCTAAGTCTGTTACCAATTTTAAAAGGGGGAACACTGGTTTGGGAGACAGTGAAGAATACATCTGACTTGGGGAGGAGGTTAGCTTGGAGAGGTGGGAACAGAGCATGTATCTGCCTTAGATGGGTTGCTGGCCTAGGGAAGGGTTCTCTGGTTTGGGGAAAGGAGAAAAGGGCATGGGAGTGGGACTCAGTTATGGGAAGGTTGCTCGTTTGGGGAGGTTGGTGGAGAGGGCTCACTATAGGCTTTTCAAGCAGGTGGCTAAGCTGAGAGTCAGAGAGCAACACAGCTCCCGGATGGATATGTGCTGCTGTTTTGGGGGCTCAGTTTTAGACCTCGGATACCACATTTTAAAAGAAATTTTGGGTTCACTCAGAACCTAAATGCACAGTCCTCGTATTTTTGTTTCAAATGTAAGGCCTGAATTTCTTCTTTTTGTTTATTTGTGGTTTTATCAAAACCTGCATGCAAGCCCTAATCATTATTATACAGTTATGCAGTTTGTTGCTGGGTTGGTCTCAAGTATGAGAGAGACAAGTGACAAAGTGATTCAGGTGATGCTCTCACCAACAGAAGTTGGTCCAGCAAATGGCATGAAAGCATCAGCGTGTTTTTGAGGAAGGCAGCTTAACTTCTGCTTGAAGAAGAGCCCTGTGAAGCTTGAGAGCTTGTGCACACTCGCCAACAGAAACTGGCCCATTAAAAGGCATCATCTTCTGGTTCATTAAAAGGCCCAACAAAAGGCTTAAAAGGCTCTGGCTCATTTTAAATTTCACTCCAACCTTTCTAAATTCTTTGTGTAATAATTACTGGGAAAATCAAATGAAAATGACAGACATGTCTGAAAAATATAAGTAAACAGTCAGGGCCGGCCTTAGATGGGGTCATACAAACTATGGCCCCGGGCCCTGCATTTTCCTGCACTTCTGGGTGCCCCATGGAATGCTCTCCACTGTGGGGCCCTCCTGTCTCTCCAGAGCAGCGGTAGATGGATTCCCTTCCTGTGGACACCCTAAACGCAGTGGTCTGTAGGGTCTCACAAGAGCTGTGGTTTCCTCCTTGGGGCTGACCTTGCCCCCCTCCTTGGGCTGTGGCAGGTGCCTTAGAGAAAGTGGCAGTAGCTGGAGTGTGTTGCTCCCATCACATGGCTATGCTGGCTACTCCCTTGCATAGGGCTACTCACCGCTGCTGCTGGAATTCCCCCCTCCTTCTCCTAGAGTAACTGGATTGCAGAAGTGTGCTGCATCCTTTTCCACTGGTGTGCAGGGAGAAGGGGAAGGGACAGGAGGAAGTGTGTGTGTGTGTGTGTGTGTGTGTGTGTGAGAGAGAGAGAGAGAGAGAATNAAGGGGAAGGGACAGGAGGAAGTGTGTGTGTGTGTGTGTGTGTGTGTGTGTGTGAGAGAGAGAGAGAGAGAGAGAGAGAGAGAATATGAATAATGTGAATGTGAATGTGTCGTGACCAGACATCCTGCCTCAACTCTGCAGTTTCACTTGCACATTGTATTGATGTGTTTTTTAAAAACTTCTATGGTCCCTTGTGTTTGTAAGCAAGCACAAAACTGCCGACTGCTAAAGGAGACTGGAAGGGGCCATGGGAAGGGGGTGGGCCATGAGGAGTCCCGTGTTTTATTTTCACTCTAGACCCTGCAAACGCTAAGGTCAGTCCTGGTAGCAGTACCAAAAATATATTGATCATAGTCACAACTACAACTTTCATAGAGTTTTTTAGGACTTAATCCAGGTCCTACTGGAAGCAATAGAAATCTTTGATTGAATTGGGCCTATATTCTACGGAATAATCGCAAAAGTGACATTTTTGTCATTCGCTTTGCAAACTGTCTCTGGCACTGAAGTGACTCCTATTGACTTCAGAAGGCCTGGGATGACACCTACTTCCTTCTGTGGAACTGTTCATAATATAAATTAACAAATGCAGAGTAACTGGAAACTCATTTCCTCTTAAAGTGACACTCCTTTCAGTTTTCCACAAATTCATGGCAGTTATGCTATGATGTTAAATGTGGACTCTTTGCTCATTAGCAGAAAGTGCTGGTGCTAGTATCTGTACTTGTGCTGCAGAAGTGCTCTCCCATTTCTTTCTGTATCCATAATCAGAGCTATTGTTAAAGTCATTGCCCTGGGAAAGCAATCCATGAACCACACTCATCACAACTTACTAACTTTAAAGTCCGTTGAATGCTGCTTTTGAACCATTCTCCTCACACCCAGTATTTCACACATATACACTTGAGATGCAGTCATTCATTGAGACCCACTGAAACTAATGGCAAAACTCCAATTGAATTTAATGGTGGAGGATTGTTCTGTGACTCTCCAGCCATCATTACTGCCCATCCACATTCCCATGTCCGTTATTTCTTTGATCAAATCTACTTTGATCAAACTTCAGTTTGAAGTCAGAAAATATCAAAAATTTCTGCTTTCGCAAATTCCACTTTTTTGTCCTGTTCATCAGTTGACAATACAGAAATGATAATATATACTCTGTATTTCTGTGACTTAAACTCCCCAGAAAATGTACATAGAGCAAAATGCTTTTATGGGTTGCTAACGTGAAAAAATCAACATACAAAGAAAAGTTTTCATTGTAGGACACTTACCTGTAACTTTCCCTAGAAGAGCCAAGATCACCAAGAAATACATACTCCTGAAATACAAGGTTAGAAAGCTGGTCATTCCTTGTTAAGTTTCTTTTAAAACATAACCACGTTCTAAAACATACTAGGGGAAAGAAAAAGCAGAAGTGACCAAGCACAAGAGAGCAAAGCAGGAAACAGTCCAAATGTGGTATGGAAATGTATGAACTGTAACCACTGCAGATACTTCCTTTTAGATGAAGTGACTTGTCCATCACAACCATGACTGTTGTGAAGGCGATAAAAATTGCTGTCATGTTCTTTGAAGTGACTCTTATATAGTGTGGGAGACTTTCCCTAGAGAAGGGCAGTAATTGTGTATCTCCCACCTATATGATGCCTATATCGGAGCAAGATAGTGTAGTAGGCATGGCTTGGCAGGCAAATCTGAGTAGGTTTGAAGGTCATCTTAGGCTATTTTTAAATGAGATGCAACCACACAGGTCCACCCATCAACCATGCACCCAACCACTCATGTGAAGGTGGTGTGGGTGGAGGTGCATTCCCGTAATCAATGCAGCACCCACTCGTGGACACTCACGGGGTAATAGAGAAAAAGCCAGAGTGCCCCGTGTGGGAGAAGGCAGAACAGTGCATGGAGGCAGGCCAGGCACCCGCGTATTCCTGGCCCATTTGAACTGTGGCACCAACCCATGCCAGCAGACTGGTCCATGGCCAGCCACCTCCCCAGTCCCACCCACAGTCCTGCCAGGAGCTCTCTGGGGAGTTCTTAAAGGACACGGGTGCAAAATAAAACATGGCGTTAGCTCAAGGCAAAACAAGCCCCCCGTGAAGAATGAGAGAAGCGTCAACACCATGGAGAACAGCAGCTCGGACAGCAGCTTCCTGCATGTCCTGCCCACTATGCACCACCGTTGTAGCCTGAGATTTCCAGCAGCTCAGCTGCAGCAGAGCTGCACTGGTTCCTGGGCAGGAAGGAGTTACTGGTTGCTGTGGCTTCCTGTTTTCATGCTGTCCACAGCTGTGTGTCATAGTAGAGGGAGATTAGTTGGATGGATCTCAGGGGGTGGTGTTGCTGGGTGGGGGGAGAGGAAACAGCCACCCATATGAATTGTGTGCACGGCCAATCCATGTGTGGGGCCTCCGTGGCCATTTCACTCAGTGGACACGGACTACCTCCCCAGTCATGTTCGTTTTAAAAACTGCCTTAATTTTCAAAATCAGGGGCTCCTCTGTGGCTAAGCCACTGTCTTTAAAGCATCCCTATAAGAGGAGTCTAGTAAGTCTTACATTATGGCTTATACTGAATGAAGTTTAAATTGTTTAAGGAACTTGTCTTCTTGTGTCCACCCACAGTCCTTATACCAGACGTGGCCAAAGTTCCCAGTCCCAGAAGCTGCGTAGCATGTACCAAAATCTTCATATAGTTAAGAGCTACAAGTCTCATACATGGGTGTGCACAGATATGAAGCTTTCCTGCTTTGTAATTGGTGGTGGAACTGGTGGTCTGCAGCCCTGGCTGCTGAGATTCTGAGGAGCAGCTGTGATCCAGGTGTGAAGAAGTAAGACACAGCATCATTAAGACAGCTGAGAGCCATACTGGAAGTACCCAAGGGCCTCTTGCAACTGCTCCCAAGCCACTGTTCAGCCACCTCTGATTTGGACCTTTCCTCAGAAATCACTTGGCATTCACACTTGAGCTTGTACTGGTATAGGCACAATCACTTATAAGCAGGGACCCGAGTTGACTGCGTTGCTGCAATTTGCAGTGATTTTTGCAGAATCAGCCAATCCACGCAGTGCCATGCTGAAATTGCAGTGACACTGCAGTGGGGGCTGTCTGCAGGATCTTTAAATCCTGGCTCAGGCATAAACTTGTCGCCTGACCCCAAACTAAAACTGCTGCTGCAGTTGCCGTCTGTCGGGGAGGTGTGATCATGACCACGGAGGGTGAATAGGCCCCTGAGAGATGAATTGTGGGTGGGTGGGTTCTGAAGGCCCTATGTTTGGGTGAGGGAAGTCTGGGGTTTGAATATAATATGGAATTCTGGGGTGATGAAATTCCAGAGGATTTGAGTTGTGTTTGCTTAGCAAAGTTGTGATTCTATGTCAAACCTGTTGCAAATTTGCTTCCCAGCATGCATAGGTATGCAAATCAAGTTAATTATGCAAATATTAATGCTCACGGTGAATTCGCAGAATTTGGCTTCACTGGTTGCAGAATTTAAGATTTTTTGGTGCAGTGAACTCGGGTCGCTGCTTATAAGCAGGTTCCCCAATGTCTAATCCAAGGGACTCTCTTAAACAAGATTTAAAAATCCAGAGTTCTGGTCTGAACTGAACTAATCTTGACTTAGGCTGGTTGTGTAACTAAGGCGATCTGGTCTAAGAACAGGGACCTGCATTCACTGCAGTTTCCCCAATGCAGTAAACCAAAATTTTATGAAACCTCTCTAAGAGTTAGACTGGATTAAGATCCCTAGGGTAGACAATCCTTAATCAAAGATACAGCAGTCACAGTTCTTCCATACTTCCAAGAAGTGGAGCCTAAGCCTTCCCACTCTGAGCCTTTGCGGGAAGGGTGATGAATAAATATAAATGAATAAATCCAATATCTAGACAGGAATTAGAGTTTTGAGTTCAGGTTTGGATAAAACATAAATAATCACACCCAAAAAAAGAAGCCCTTTTCGGCTTCTGTATTCAAACCACAAAGAATTCCCTGCAGTTTTGGGGTATGTGCTAGTGTGCTTTGAGCCTCTCAATTTCCACTTCTAATTTGATGTTCTTAGTTATTGTTCTAGCAGTCTGAGCATCTATCAAATTTCATGGTATGTTGTGCTGGTCATGGAGGGGATTTTAGCCCCAACAATGGTGATCTTTAGGAGTGGACTTTGTTTTGATTTAGGTTTACCTTTGAACCTTGAGTGCTTTGTGGTTCAGGGGACTTCCACAGGCAGGGAACCAGATGAGATGGGGCAAGGGCATGAGATCCCCCTGCCCAGTGCTCTGGAGCTCGTTGATGCCAGGGGTCCTTTGTTGTTCATTATAGGGTTGCCATCTGCACACATGTACATGCGCACACGCATAGAAAACTGTGCCCCCCCCTTACACACACACAGGATGTTAACAAATGAGACAGTAGTCAACACCAGGTGAGTGTCCACTTGCCCATTTATTAGGTGTTCACACCCTCTAGCCATATGGCCACCACCCACTGAACACGCAGCCCCCACTCACAGTGGAGTCCAGTCTTGGAGCATGCAGAGCCCTCCATGTGGGCAAATGCGGGCTAATGTGCACTCACATGTCTGTGTCCCATCATATCTCCAGGAAACAGCTCCACCAAACAGTAACAGTAGGAACAGGAAGTTGGGTGGCAAGGCATCATGGTTTGGCGAGGGACAGTTTGGGAGTGTTGCCTGGTATACCGTGCACCTACCAGTATGGTGGCTTCCCTGCATGCTCTGGTGGAGGCTGTGTCGGAGGCGGTCTTGCGGTCCCCAAAGATGATAGTCTTGGGGGACCTCGACACCAACGCTATTCTCGGGGGAGCCAAGCATGAGTTCATGGATGTCATGGCAACCATGGGCCTGTCCCAGAGGATCATTGGCCCGACACATCTTGGAGGACATACCTTGGACCTCATGTTTTGCACTGGCCTTGAGGCGGGTGCTCTGTTAATGGGGGAGGTATCAGCAGTGCCCTTGTCATGGATGGATCATTACCTTCTGCAGACCTCCCTTCTAGCACATGTCTGCCCCCAGAAGGGTGTAGAACCTATTAGGATGGTCTGCCCCTGGAGGCTGTTGGATCCAGTGCAGTTTCTAGGTGCTCTGGGAGAACTACCCTCTGACCTCGACGACCATCTCACTGATGACCTCGTCAAGCTATGGAACACCTTGCTGAGGGAGGCCATCAATCAAATGGCTCCTAGGTGTCCATTGCCCAGGTGGAGGCTCCGCAGACCTCCTTGGTTCTCCAAAGAGCTGAGGATGCTGAAGCAAGAGGGGTGACATTTGGAGAGATGGTGGTGCCGTTCTCGCGCTGAAGCCAATAGATGCAGCATAGAGCTAGTTTACGAACCTATGCCGTGGCTATGCGGGCAGCAAAGAGGGAGTTCTTTGCTGCCCTCATAGCATCTGCTAAATCCCATCCAGCGGAGCTGTTCCGGGTTGTATGGGGGCTGGTCAGTCCAGCTACCTCAGCCCTCGGGTTGAGTCATCATCCTCCCACTGTGGCCTTTTTGCGGATTATTTTGCAGAGAAAATCACTCATATTCACCAAGACCTAGATGCCGCACTTAATAAAGTGGAGGTCATAGAGGGTGTAGAAGCCCTGGCTTGTCCAATTTTGTGGGACAATTTTCAGTCGGTGACACCCACTGACGTGGTGGGTGTGCTTGGGGTGGTTTAAGCCACTTCTTGTTAATTAGATCCGTGCCTGTCCTGGCTGGTTAAGAGCTGCCGGGAGACAATGGGGTCATTGCTGGCCGGGGTAGTAAATGCCTCCCTGCAGGAGGGCAGAGTGCCAGGCTGCCTCAAGGAGGTGGTGATGTGGCCTCTGCTCAAGAAGCCATTGCTTGACATTGACTCTCCTCCCAGCTATTGTCCTGTCTCTAACCTTCCCTTTTTAGGGAAGGTTATTGAATGGGTAGTGACTCAGCAGCTCCAAGGGCATCTTGACTGTGTCGGTGATCTTAATCCCTCTCAGTCTGGCTTTCGTCTGGGTTATGGCACTGAGACAGCAGTTGTGGCTTTGGTGGATGATCTCCACCGTGAAAAGGATCGGGATCATTCGTCATTAGGAGGGTGGGCTGGCAGCGGGTTGGAGATGGCACAAATGTTGGTGCTTGATTTCTGTATGTTCTTCACAGTGAACGCGGGTGGAGAACTGAATAGGACTGAGATCCCACCACAGCAACAGCCTCAGCAGCAGCGTAGCCCTGGTACACATTCCTGCTTCCCTTCGGGTGGGTGGAGGGCTGCAAATTGAATGGGAAGAGCAGTTGATAAAATGGGCAAGAAAGGTGGGTGGGAGTTGAAACACTGGGGCAGGAAGGTTGGTGGGGAAGTCTGGACTAATGGCTTTCCTTGTTGCCTTGCTCTAGATCTGCCAGCACAGCGGGCACAGATGGAACCCCGAGCCAAGCGGAACCAGGACCTGTAGGTCTGCAACTGACAGCGCAGGAAGGATTCAGCAAGAGAGCTGCTTGGGGAGACCACACAGTGGACAGACAATATCCAGGATGCATTCAACGGCATGGCCAGGGAGTATAGGCAACTTGTGTGGCAAAATACAGCAGAATGCAAGGTTTTTGCTGCTGAGGTTCTCTGGTGGGAGGACAGGCACTAGGCCTGCCTCTGGCAGCAGTTTTAGCACTTAGACAGCATGATCAAGCAGGCAAGCAAGGAGATGGCTAAGATGTGGGCACAGACTCAAAACAGCTTGTCCCAATCCATCCATCTCCAGATCTCCCTGCACGAGCATGTTACGGGCGGCCACAACCATGAGCATTGTTGCTTACGGAAAAGCGTCATTTGCCAACCCCCATCATCAGTTCCCACCACACCACATGGAACCCACCTGCCCACCCACTTTGGTTCCCCCAGTAATCCACCACCATCACCCCAGAGAAAACACCGCAGTCCTCTCTGTGCTGCACTAATGCCAGTGAACAGTTCCTGGGCTAGGCACACCTCCTCTCCCTCATCATTTCCACATGTCTCCCACGAACACTCCTCCACAGGTGGATCTGCAGGAGGAGGATTTGAAAATGTTCCCCTGCCAGACCCACTGCCAATCAAGTGCACCTGTCTCCCCCCCCAAAATGGCCAGGCCACAAGAGGAAATAGCATAGGGGGTTCTACAACTTGACCAGACCGGGCTGCCACCTATCTCCTGTTCCTGACCAAAGGCATCCATTGTTTGAACTAGCAAGACACGTAAGACTCTGACTTTGGGTTATGGGCTTGCTATAGCTAGGGACAAATCACTTGCTGCTGGATCAATAGCTTGATTATATGCTTATTGTATTACTATAATAAACCCAGACTGATTTGATACAACTGTGTCCAGGTACTGATTAAGGGTACAGTGTGGGGTATGTGTGTGGATTCCTTGACCCAGAGAGCTAATTCCTTATCTAACATTTGGTGGAGAAATGCGAGGTGGGGGAAGTGATGGCATATAGCCCTGTTAACGTGACAACTTAAAGATCTATTGTTATATTGTGTTATTATATTTAGTGAGCAGGCAGCTCAGGATTTTTGCTTTGGTGCGGGTGGAAGTTCGGGGACTTTATTTTACTTTGTGTGAGCAGGCAGCTCAGGATTTTTACTTTGGTACGGGCGGAAGCTCGGGGACTTTATTTTACTTTTGTGTGAACACGCAAGCTCAGAATTATTTCTTTTGTGTGAGCAGGCAGGCTCAGTTTATTATTTTTCTATTGGTGAGCAGGCAGGCTCAGTTAACTTATGTGTATGAGCGGAAGCTCAGAAATTTGTTTTTGGTGAACAGACAGAATTGTATAAGTTGTCATGTGCAAATTGTGCACTGTGGTGCAATCTTCCAGTACAGACTAGCCACCAATGAAGGAACAGAGCTCCCCTACAAACAACCGGACTGTCTGCCATCCTCTCCCAGAATCATTCAGACATGCATACCCCTCTCCAAATTGTAACAAAGGTCCTGTCTTGAACCAGCAGCAAACCTCAGTCATAAAATGCCTTTGTTTAGGAAAAAGGAGGTGGGTGGCACCCCAGTAGAAGGGTGGGCTAAAGTTAAGATCTTGCCAAAACTTTTAGAATACATACATAATTTGGGAGCCTGCCCCTGGAATGATGAAGTTTTTGACAAACCAATAACACTGCCACAAATACACATATGCTGATCTCACCATCACGCTGCAACAGCGTGATGAGAACAGCCGTAATTACAGAAGTAAAAGTGCAGCGAAACATCTTACCGATGCCAAAATCATAACTGATCTGCAAAAAGAGTGTGCTAAACTAAAAAGAACCAATGAAATACTGGGAAAATACAAAAAGATGCCATAACTAGGCTAAAGGAGAGACAGTCTGGGGTTACAGTGTTGGTGAAGCCGCTCAAGGAAGTTAGGCAGGGACCCACGGAATCCCATGTAATTTGCACTACAAAAATGCTGCTTCAGTGCTGATATGAGTAACTTGTGTGTGTGCTTCACTATGTGGGATGTGTGAGATGGGGTGCATGTATATTTGTATGCTTGAGGAGATCCCCATGTGAGTATGTGTATGAGGGACTCTGCCTGAGTGCCCTGAGAAGTTAAATTCTGAGTTCTGCAGGAATTCATGAGATTGTAGTTCCTCACACTCTCTAAAGTTTTGTAAAAAAAAAAAAAAAAAAAAGAGGTGGTGTTTCAGGAGAGGTAGTGTTTTTCATAGCAAGAGGTTTCTTTGTAAGCCAACTCACACTGAAATTCCCTAACAAAGGAGGACCTTCTCCATTTAAATAGGGTGTTAATGATCCTGAAGAGAGCTTAGCTTCCACAGATGTTGGTGTGCATTATTGTGTGTAAGTTTGATACTGGATGTCTGCAAGAAATAAACAATGTATGCCTGCTTCATGTGAATATAGGGGTGTGTGACAAAATTTGTGTGAGCATATGTACAAGTGTGGCTAAAACTGAACT
Source organism: Sphenodon punctatus (assembly GCA_003113815.1). Lineage (NCBI taxonomy): Eukaryota > Metazoa > Chordata > Lepidosauria > Sphenodontia > Sphenodontidae > Sphenodon > Sphenodon punctatus. The sequence continues at coordinate 1,602,576 of QEPC01011914.1, read as the reverse complement.
CCTTATCTTCCCCCCTCATCCTTCCTCTCCTTCCTCATTGTCAATAACTATTGATGGAGTCACCATCCTGCCTGTCCCCCAAGCCCGTAGCCTAGGCTTCATCTTTGACTCAGCCCTTTCTTTTAAACCCTACATTGACTCTGTTGCTAAATCCTGTCGCTTCTCCCTCCATAACATTGCTAAGATTCGCCCTTTTCTCTCTGTCTCGTCTGCCAAAACTCTTGTTCATGCTCTGGTCATCTCTCGCCTCGATTACTGTAACCTCCTTCTCACTGGCCTTCCCCGGTCTCACCTTTCTCCCCTCATCTCTGTCCAAAACTCTGCTGCCAGGGTCATCTACCTCGCCAGTCGCTTCGACCATGTGCAGCCCCTCCTCTCTTCGCTTCACTGGCTTCCCCTTCCTGAACGAATCCTGCACAAGCTCCTAGTCTTCACCTATAAAGCTCTTCACAACCTTGCTCCCCCCTACCTCTCTGCACTTATCGCCCTCCATACTCCAGCCCGTGCACTTCGCTCCTCCTCTGTCCCTTCTCTCACCCTTCCACGCCTTCCCTGCTCCCCTAAGCGCCTTCGTCCCTTCTCACTTGCTGCCCCCCATGCCTGGAACTCCCTCCCTGTCCACATCCGCCTTGCCCCCTCCCTTCATACCTTCAAATCTCTCCTTAAAACTCACCTCTTTCGCTCTGCTCTGTCTGACTCTTTATCCTGCTGAGCCACTATTCCTATACCTACGATCGGTTTACCCTTATCCTTGCAACATGGACCTGCCTGCTGTCATTCTCATCGTAACCAAGCCAAGTACGTGCACTTGAGACCTCGCATCTTCATGAATGTTAGACCCCTTGTCTCTCCCTCTGTTCCCCTTCCTAAGTCTCTCCCCCAGCTCCTGTCTCTCAGATTGTAAGCCCTAGGGGCAGGGACCATGTCTATTTTATTACTTTGTAAAGTGCCAGGTACACTTCTGGTGCTATATAAATGTTTGTTAATAATAATAATAATAAGTGTAATGAATGTTTTATTTAAAGGTTGTGTAAGTGGGTGCACCTGTTAGAGTTGTAGGTCTTTGGGTGATAATGTATGTATGTGTGTTTGAGGATTCTTATAGGCACTCAGTGTGCTAGGTATTCTTGGACTGCTTGTTATACAGCTAGAAAAAGTTTCTGACTTAGTCTGGCACCCTATCCCTTCATTTCCTTCTTCTTTGCCTTCTACCTTATATTAACTACAAGCAAGAAGGGCTTGGAAGGCAACAAACTAAGGAACCAACCACAGTTTTTATTTTATTTCATTTATGTGTGTGTGTATGTATGTTATGCCATGACTGTTTGTCACTCAATGTTGTGTGTTTGTCACTCAGTGTTGTACGTCTATTTGTCTGTCTCTGTGATATCACTGATACACCTATGTGGAAAAAAAAGGGGGGAACAAGTGGCAAAATGTAAAAAAAAATAAAAAATCTTTATCACCACTTCTAGGACTTACCCAAGAAATTGTTTTGCTTGGCAGTAAATGTCCACAAACTCTGAAATGTTTATAGCCACTGGACATCCCCATGTTTGCGTGCATACTCAATGTAAAAATGTAACCATTATTATCCATTTTTAATTTCATTTTAAAATGTATATGATCATTACCATTGTTATTGGATGCTGGGCTAAATGTTTGATAGCCCTGCTTCAGCAAAGAGCTATTTTATTCCAGCTAGGTAAAATTGATATGGAAGCAGAATTCTGGAGAAGGCAGAGCTCCCCTTCCCTCAGAAACCATAACCATTTTGGGTCTTCAAAAGTTCTTTATGTGTAATATAACTAAAATGTTTATTAATAATGTCACTTGGACATTGCATGCTAATGAGTGGAAGTAATTATGGGACAAAGATAGCTTCCAGCTTTGAAACAGTCATTTGCATGCTCAGCAGCCCCAATACACCAAGCTTTGCATGACACCATGATTTTTGGAGAAAAAGGTACAACATTTAGCCAACAAGTTAGGCCACGCTGCTATAGTACTTAAATCTGAAGGTAAAAAGATCACCCAAATCCTTACTGATGTTGACTATCCCACCAAGCATTCATGGTGGGAAAGCTTGTTTGGATGGTCACCCATTGCGACTGGTATTCTTAAATTTATAATCCACCCTATTTTTGTATTATTGTTATGTCAATGTATTCTTATTACTGTAACCATTTCCTTAGCATGTTGGACTAAAAGAGCCATTTTTAAGTTACAAAAGGCTGAACCAATACGATCTGTGTATGCTTTTCATCAATAATAAAATGTGATGCGATATTCTTGCATCAAGTGTGGGAATGAAAGGATATTTTGTATAAAACAGCTAAAACATGAACAAGTGTCATGCAAAATATGTTAGATTGTATTAAATATAAAGCATGTTAGACTGTATTAAATATATTAGCAATATAATTTTGATCCAGCAAGCCAGAAGGCCCCAGCTTGTAAGGAAGGCCAAGGCAGGACTTGTCCATACTTTTCACAAAGCCTGATTTATATTGCCTTGCAAAAACAACTACATCACAGGGGAACCTGACTTGCATCATCCAGTAACCAGACTATCTTGTTCAGCTAATCTTGCACAGGAAAGGACTGACAGTGCTAAGGGGAAAGACATTTGGTGAAACCTTGATAAGACTGATGCGTGCACAAAGGTTGCTCAACCCAAAACACCAAATGGTCAGCTGCAATATCAAAAGGAGCGTCCCTGCAAAGATATCTGCTTCACACCTGGAAAGGAAGGAGGAGATGTCCCTGACAGGGAAGTGCCAACTGATAACGGCGGCTATCACCCTCTTGGAGCCAGCAAGACAAAGGCGATTGATCTCAGGAAAATAAGCATCAGAACCAAGGTCACAAAAGTCAAGTCAGTACCCAGGAACAAGTATAACAATAAACATCATTGCATAAGGATACCCTGAGAACTGTATACCAAAGAACATTTTCCCATCCAGGACACTATAAAAGACCAACACAGAAACCAGAACTTTGTCACAATGCTTGAAACCGAATTTGGTTCTTGTGGGTTGTGACCCTTTCCGGGGCTCCTCCATAGGGGGTCCTACAACTTGACCAGACCGGGCTGCCACCTATCTCCTGTTCCTGACCAAAGGCATCCATCGTTTGAACTAGCAAGCCACGTAAGACTCTGACTTTGGGTTATGGGCTTGCTATAGCTAGGGACAAATCATTTGCTGATGGATCAATAGCTTGACTATATGCTTATTGTATTACTATAATAAACCCAGACTGATTTGATGCAACTGTGTCCAGGTACTGATTAAGGGTACAGTGTGGGGTATGTGTGTGGATTCCTCGATCCAGAGAGCTAATTCCTTATCTAACAATACTAGTTTCTTGCAAATACATTTTCTTTGCAAATAAAGTTCTTTAATATGCTGATGATACTCAGCTGTACCTCTCTTTTTCAGCTGACCCAGACCCTGCTGTCTCGTTGCTATCCCCAGTGTTTGGAGGCCGTGGCGGAATGGATGTGGCAGAGCAGACTGAAGCTCAACCCCGAGAAGACGGAGGTGATGGTGGTGGGGAGAGTGAGGGAGGCGTCGGCCACCCTGATTGGGGGGGTTCGCCCTCCTGTAGCTCAGCAGGTCTGGAGTCTGGGGGTGGTGCTGGACGCAGATTTCCATCTGGAGCAGCACGTAGAGGGGGTGGCAAAAGCTGCCTTCTGCCAGTTGTATCTGGTGCGGAGGTTGCGTCCGTATGTCTCTGGCCCAGACCTGCCCTCCCTCATCCATGCCTTCGTCACCTCAAGGCTGGACTACTGCAACACGCTCTATGTGGGGTTGCTCTTGTTCCTGGTTAGGAGGCTGCAGCTAGTGCAGAATGCGGCGGCCCAACTCCTTTTGGGGACGGGTCACTGGGACCACATAACACCTGTGCTCCGGACTCTGCACTGGCTGCCAATAACGTGCTGTGCCAGGTTCAAGGTATTAGTATTAATCTATAAGGCCCTTCACTGTCTTGGCCCCTCATACCTTAGGGATCGCCTTGCCCTCTGTGCTCCAGAGTGGCTCCTTCGGTCTGCCGGGGGTGCCTTCTTGGAGGTCCCCCGTGTTAAGC
>QEPC01011914.1:1527820-1583387 GCA_003113815.1 Sphenodon punctatus | reverse complement strand
ATAAATAAATAAATAAATAAATAAATACTGTACCGCCCACCTCAGCCCGTTCCCGCAGGTGCGTCACCAACATCTCATGGTCAATGGTTTCAAAAACCATGAACAGATCTAATAGAATCAACAGGGCAGAACAGCCCTGATCTAATTCCTGACCAACACCACAAGCCTAGTCTCAGTGCCATAACCCAAGCAAAATCCTGACTGTGAGGGATCAAGAAAACTGACACAATCCAGATCCTCCTGCAACTGCCGGGCCACCACCTGCTCAATAACCTTCCCTAAAAAGGCAAGGTTAGAGATTGGTCAGCAGCTGGCCATCATGTAAGATCCAGGTGTCCCCCAGAACTTGTGTGTGTAAAAATTTCTCCTGGTAAACTGTTTTGCTCTGGGCAGCTGTGATCACTTGGTTTCCATGGCAACCCCTCACATCTAGAGCTGCGGCTACTTTAGGCTGCCTCAGGGCAGTGTTTGTGTAAAGAATGCATCCAGGAACTGCCTCAGGGCAATGGGGGGGGCGGGGCGGGGGGAGAGAGAGAGAGAGAGAGAGAGAGACATCCAGGAACTGGACTTGTAAACCCAGAAGATTGAAAGACCAGCACTTTAAGGTGTGTGTAAAAACACTCATTGATATATTAAAACTGGAAAAGGTTCAGAGAAGGGCAACAAGGATGATAGAAGGGATGGATTGAATTCCATATGAGGAGAGGCTCAACGGGTTAGGGCTGTTTAGCTTGGAGAAGAGTCAATGAAGGGGGATATGACAGAAGTTTATAAAATTATAAACTTGGAGAAAGTAAATAGAAAACTGCTGTTTGACCTTTCCCACAAGAGAACAAAGAGAAACTCTCTGAAGTTAAATGGCAGCAGATTTAAAACAAACAAAAGGAAGTACTTTTTCACACAGCGGACAATATAGTTGTGGAACTCATTGCCAGAAGAGGCTGCGTGAAAGTCAACTGCACAACTAGCTTCAAACAGAAATTGGATAAATTCTTAAAGGACAGAGCCATAAACACCTACTAGTTGGGGCTTAATCCTCTGGCTACCGGTAGTTGAAAGTGGTTAGCAGATGATGGGTGACACCTCCATGTCCTGTACATGAACTTCTCTTGAGAAGGTCTTGGAGACAGGATGCTGGGCTAGATGGACTGCTAGTCTGATCCAGAATGGCACTTCTTATGTTCTTAAACACAAAATGTGCCCCCCTTGTACATACAGGGAATGTGATTTATCCATTTGTCTGAAGGAGTCCACATATGGGTCGAATAAAGTCTGAGTGTGTGTCTGGTCCTGAGGGTAGTGGGTAGAAAACAAAGAAGGTATGTTAGGGCCTGGGAGAGGTGGTGCAAACGCCCAAATTAATTTACATGAACAGCTGTTCTGGCCCTTTCACACTTACAGAACAAGTTGATTTTCCCAAGTGTGAAAAATAAGGGATTTATTTCCCACATGAGTAAATGAACACACTCTTTTTAAAATAAAAAACTATCTGTTTTTATTATTCCCGGAAGTGCTGAATTTCTGAGGAAATCAGAAGACTGCAAAATTTGGTCTAGTTGAGCTGTGTTGTGCTAGCAGAGCTCTCTCAACCACTGTTCTTTGTGAGCATGCAAAGACTGCTTTCAAAGTCTTGTGAGCTTCCCTGGAGTTCTGTTGCAGGGGCATGAGGCTTCATCGAGAGAGATTGCAGAGCAAGGAGTTGCTCAGTTCTACAGTTTTGCTTTCCTTACCCACAAAGTACAATGTTTTGTCTGTTGTTATTATTAATTATTATTATCAAGAATGTATATAGCACAAGCAATGTACATAGTGTTTTACAAAGAAATGGAATAGACACGGTCCCTTCCCTGAGATGAAGGAAGGGAAACAGAAGGAGAGACAAGGAGTGTAACAGTCACGAAGATGCAAGGTCTCAGGTGGTGAGGATATGAGCATTGAGTACACAGACCTCAGGTAACAAATTGTACTGGATGGTAGGTATCAGCAGGAGTTAAAAGAGGGGAGCGAGGAGTCAGGGAGGGCAGAGCGGAAGAGGTGGGTCTTGAGGAGGGATTTGAAGGCACGAAGGGAGGGGGAAAGACTGATGTGGGCAGGGAGGGAATTCCAGGCCTGGGGGGCAACTAGGGAGAAGGGATGAAGGTGGTTAGGGGAGCAGAGCTGGCGTGGGCGGGTGAGAGAGGAGACAGAGGACGAGCGTAGTTCACAGACTGGAGTACGGAGGGAAATTAGCGCAGAGAGGTGGGGGGAGCAAGGTTGTGAAGAGCTTTATAGGTGAAGACTAGGAGCTTGTGTAGGATTCATTCAGGAAGGGGGAGCCAGTGAAGAGAGGAGAGGAGGGGCTGTACGTGGTCGAAGCAACAGGCGAGGTGGATAAGTCTGGCAGCAGAGTTTTGGATGGAGATAAGGGGAGAAAAGTGAAAGCGGGGGAGGCCAGTGAGACGGAGGTTACAGTAATCGAGGCTGTGGCCAGAAAATATAGGCCTGAAAAATAGGTCTTTTCAGCCCCTGAATTGCTAAAGACAGGTCAGTTTAAATATTGACAGTTCTTTTTCTCCACTACTTCTGTGTTGAAAGATGTTTATTAAACATGTTCTTTCTTATCTATTTGTTGACTGAACGCCCAGACATTTAAAAAAAAAAAAAAAGCAAAGCATGTCTTGTTGTTTCCTTTGTTAAATCCTGTCAATGCTTTTAAACTATTTACTTTTAACACATATAGGTGGATACCTTGACCCCAAGTAGTGGGTATTTTGTTAAGTGGGCAATGGTATGGCAAAAGAAGCCATAGCTTTTAAAACAGGTGACATCTTTTAGCCATGTTGTTTGCTGTATTTGCTGAAAGCAATACTGGATTCACTGGGGTGTCCAGGAAGTGCCCAGCTGAGAGAGAGGGATTCCTTAGAGGGTGTACTCAGGTTTGAGATTTACTTTTCCATTCTAACTATGGATAAAATCCATCATAGATTTAAACTTTTCATGTTTCAGAATACGCCATGGAATCAATTTTTCTTTCTGTTATTTTTCTTTCTTGTGACCTATGGCACACTGTACAACAGGCAGTAAACACTTTGGCATTTCACTGAATGTTATCTTGTTTAGGGTTGCGTGAAAGACCTTGCTCCAACTATTTTGTTTTGACGTTATGAGGTTTGGAAAGCAGTAAACAATAGGGGTGGGAAGTTCGGATCTCCTGATATCCGATACTGCCAGTATTTGGCAGTATCGGGGATATCGGCTAGATCTGATAATTCACCATACCGGTGCCAATTCCAGCACTGGATTTTTTTTACATTGTGGCCATTGAAATCAATGGTCACAATGTAAAAAAAACAACTAAAAACCACTTTCCCTCCCCCTCCCAGGCTGCCAACCCAGCCTGGATTTTTTTTTTAAACCAGACTGCTGGACCTGCAGGCCTTCTGGACCGCTGGACCGGAAGGCCTAGTGAAGTGCTGAAGCCATAAGCCAGCACTGAAACCAGACCCACGCCGCGCTGTACCGCGCTGCTGCCACTGCCGCCACCCATAGCACAGATAAAAAGGCAATTGGGGGGTGTTTAAAGAGTGCCACAGTGCTGTCGGGAGGGCTCCCGGAGGAGAGCTGCCTCCAGCAATAGCCCTGGCTGGCTGCCGCCAGGGTGGGCAGCCGGCGGTGGCCCGGAGCCCACAGGTCTGGCACCGGTTTAAAAAAAAAAAATCCAGGCTGGACTGGTAGGGTGGGTAGACCCTCTACCCACCCTACCAGTCCAGCCTGGATTTTTTTCACCCACGCAGCCTGGGAGGGGAAGGGGGGAGGTTTGGGGGGATTAATTGATTTCAATGGGGACACTTCCCCATTGAAATCAATGGGAAAAAACGGTACCAGTAAACCGGTTTTACCGATAAAACCGATTTTTTTGAAACCAGTAACCGGTAAAACTGATACCCATTTTTTTCAGTTTGGTCCCACCCCTAGTAAACAATATTGTTGTTAAAAGATGTTGATTAGAAGTTAATTCTAATTATGATATCACAATGGGGTCTCTAGCAGTATTTCACAGTATAGACACTGGTTTCTACTATGGCTCTGTTCACCTTGTTTGGATATAATATGTATGTATGGTTCATTATTGATTACTTGCTGTTTAATAACTTACTTGCCATTTGATTATAGTTTGTTGTTTTAAAAAGAATTTACTTGCTTATGTTGGTTTCTTCATCTCTTTCTTCAACATAAACATTTGATTAATATACTTGTCTTTATTCACATGGTGAACTTCTGTTAAAGTTTAATTTTGTTAATGTGACTTTGAATTATCTACATTTCAACTGTAATGGGTTTTCATTGATATTAAGTGCGGGGATCAAAATATCATTAATAATGTGATGACTTTAGTGGAAACTGGGTTTTAAGCAATAGCAGTCTTTAAGTTGGGAAACAAGTTTGACTTTTAGAATCACTGGCACAAGGGAATTAGAAGAGACGTTGATAATATGTTTGATTCTGGGAACATGTTTGTTTCTTAGGTCAAAACTAGAGGTGTGCACCAGGGGCCCATGTTGTTTTCATTTTCGTTTTCTTTATTTAAATCTGTCATTTTTGTTTTCGTTTTCCATTGGTTTCAATGGTAAACACATTTTCGGCTGCAATGTTTTTGTTTTTCACTGTATTTGTCTGATGTTTGGAGTGATTATACCTCCAATGGAAAGCACTATGTGTACCAAATTTCAAAACGATTGGATAAAGGAATCCAATTTTAGAAGCAGTTGAATTAATTAATTTTGCACAAATGTACATTCTTAAATGTAACTTCTTTGACTCACATTTAATGTAAATGAAACTTGGCATGTTTATACCCCTTCCCATATTTACTATCTCTGCCAACTTTCAGAAGTATTGGATAAGGGTCCTGGTAGTATAAGCAAATAACTTATAAACGTATGTCTGACTGTAACATCTTTGTAGTCTAACCAGTGTACATGAAATGTGGCAGAGATCTATATAACATTTTCACTATCATCTCTGCCAAATATCAGAAAGATGTGATAAAGGGTCCCAATTTTATATGCCTGCACAGCATATGCAGAGATGGAGCCTATGCCAGGGGGTTCTTTTACGTGTCACTCTGGTATATGATCGGTTTGTGATGCCAATTGTCCAGCAGAAATGTCAACCAAATATCCTCATTCTGTGCTGTGACCATCCCAACATCTCTCCGGAAAGTCAGAAGCATCTGCTTAGGAAAGAGCCAATAGAGATTCTCTTATGTCCTCTGTCACAGTGCTGCAGGATGTGATTGTGATGATAATTGGCCAGCCTGGATGTGTAAACTATGGGCTCATTCAGACGTGTGTTTAAATTGCACAACTGCGGCGGCGGCATCGTGCGATTTAAAGAACCCCGCACTTCCGGGTTGGTGTGAATGCGGTGAGTGTGCACATTTCCACCTAGCCCGAATTTTTGGAGCACGGTTTGAAAAGTTGCTCTGAGCAGCTTTTCAAACCGTGCTCCAAAAATTCGGGCTAGGTGGAAATGTGCGCGCTCACCGCATTCACACCAACCCGGAAGTGCGGGGTTCTTTAAATCACACAATGCCGCCGCCACAGCTGTGCGATTTAAACACACGTCTGAATGCCGCCTATGTCTCTTGATTGCTATGATGCTATCCCCAAAGTCCAAGTTATGTCCCTTCTATGCCCGCCTGAGGGCTGCCCCCTATGCCCACCTCGAAGTCACTACTGATTAGTCCTGTAAAGCTAGAAGCATGCAGTAATTGGCCAGTGAATGTGTCTGTCCATTTTTGGGGTTTCTCCACATCCTCCCTCCTACAGCCTCTCTCCCCTGCCATGCCAGGTGCCTGCCTCTGACTGGCACTGCATGTGATGATATTTATCTGAATAATGGTCTTCAAGGGGACAACCTCAATTGCTTATAAAATTGGGTCTCTTTATCAAATTGTCCTGTAGTTTGTCAGAGATGACAGGGAAGATATGTGATACATTTCTGCCAAATATCTTGTAAACAAAATGGAATATACAAATGTTACAGCTGGAAATGTATTTTCAAGTTAATGTCTTATACCATCAGGAGTCAGGACCCTTCATCCAATATTTCTGAGAATTGGCAGGTATGTTAAGCTTGTGGAGTGACATAATATTTACAGGTTTCATGAAAAATGGATGGAAGATAAAGAAGGTGTATCCATGAATGTGTATGGAGCCTTTCTTAAAATCACAACATTCAATTGCTTCTAAAATCTGTCCCCTTTATCAAATCATTTCAAAATTGGTACACATAATGCCCTCCATTGGAGGTACAAGCATCCCAAAATTCATCACAATTAAATAAGAAACAAAAAAGTTATAACTGGAAATATGTTTTCCTGTGTTTTCCCTTTATTTCAAAAACAAAATGTCATTTTAATTTCTATACTTGTTATTATTTTTTGTCATTTTCATTATTACAATAACAATAACAAAAGAACAAATTTTGTTATCATTATTGTAATAATGAAAACGACATGCACACCCTAGTCAAAACAGCTTCCCATAACATGAAATAAGTTGAAAACATATTTCCAGCTTATAATTAGGCAGTAATATTGATAATAAAGAAACACCGCTACCCTGTGGGAAAAGGTGTTTTATTGTTTCAGGCAAAACTCAAATGCTAAAATAGGTTTAATTTTAAGCTAAATAAGGGTTTTTAAGGCTGTCAGTTGGAGTAGTATTGGCATGGCCGCAGGGCCCTGGTGCCGCCACCCACCCACACTGCCTGCTCGCTGCTCCTCTCTCCCGGCCTTCAGGGTCCACGTGACCTGGTCCCATTCGCTGCTCAGCCTCTGGCTCCTCCTCCCACACGTCTCTCCTCCCCTCCCTCACAGGAAATTGCTTTATGCAACTTCCTGGCAGGCTGGTGCAGGGAGAGAGCATGCAAAGCAGCAGCTTGTGGCGGCAGAGGCAGCAGTGGCACAGCAGATCCGGACCGGAGGCAGGAGCAGCACAGGCAGAGGCGGCAGAGGCAGCAGCCCAGTGGCATGGGACCCGGTCAGTCGGACTCTGAGAAGGCAGGTGGCAGACTTGGCGGCGGCGCAGGAATTGGGACTGGAGCGAGGGGAGTGGGCCCAGCACAGGGTCCAGACCCGTGGTGGTGGAGTCGCAGTCGACATGGTGGTGGCAGCACCAGATGAGATAAATTCCCTACCCTTTACAGGCGGAGGGGGTACTCTCCTCCATCCATTCATTTTTCAAAAAATTGATGGGCAGAGGGGAGTGCCCCCTCTGCCTGTACCCAAGCCCAGGCCTGGGGAGTGCCCCCAGATGAAGTTGGGGAGCTCCCCCTGAGCTGGGGAGTGCCCCTAGGCCTATCAGCTGCCAGCAACTTTGCTGCCAGCGACAAAATGGGGGCCCACATTTGTCCCTGCCCTGGGCCCCATAATCCCTAAGGCCAGCCCTGAGTGAAAGCGGCATAAGTCAGATTGGAGGGGGTCAAGGGAGGAGTTGGCAGAGAGGAAGTCGAGGCAGCAGGAGTAGACAACACATTCAAGAAGCTTGGAAGCCAAAGGAAGGAGTGAGACAGGACGGTAGAGGTTTTTCTCTTGGGAACAGGGTGGAGTTATACCAGATTACACAATATGTTTGTTAAGAAGCATGCTTCCCTAAAAAGAAACTAAAACTGTAACTGCAGAAAGCTACCAGTAATTGCAGCAAGTCAGTTGACTCATTTTCTTCTGGCCACATCTGCCTGACTTGAAGAGACAGCAACTGGTTTTGAAGTTCACTATGCATTCTCCTGCTGACAGAACTGGTGCAACTGTACAGGCAACACAGGTGGCTGTCTTGGGTGGCAAATTGAAGGGGGGGGGAGAAACCCAGTCTCCCAGCCCCCAATTTAGCCACCCCACTAACAATTTGGCCAACAGGGCTGTTGGATAGGGGGGTCAAGAGGCAGGGGCAGCCAGGGATGCCAGCCCCTCAGTGCCCCAGGAAGCAAGCTGTGACCCCAATCTGTCACCTCAATCTGTGCATATGAGCTGTGCACAAGGCATGCATGCACACGTGTTGTGTGTGAGGCACGTGTGTGTTGCACAAGTGGTTCATACAAGGTGTGTGCATGTGTTGGAGCAGGTTGGGGTGCAGCATCTGGCAATGGTGACTGGCTGATAACGTTTTTGGTGGGACTGGGGAAGTGGGAGCCTGGGACAGGTAAGGGACAACGTATCCCAAATTAGTGTTCAGCCTCCTTACACACGCATCCCGGCCTTTCACACACAACTCAGGTTTGCCCCTCTGATATCCTCCCACCTCTCCCCTTCTGAGAAGGAAACATGCTTCTTCCCTCCTGGGAGCAGCCATACTACTGCAGCATGGAGCTTGCTGGCAGCTGCACAGGGCTAGCTGGGATCCAGCCCTGTTGGAGTTCTCAGGCAGCAGAAGCAGCAGGGCTGGGGAAAGAATTACCCAGCAGATCATCAATTGTGGCAAGATTTGATGGTGGGGCTTCAACCTATTAGCCCCTATGGACAAGCCACCACTGGCATTTCACCTGGGTTTTGCCTAGGATGGCAAAAATCCTTGTGCCGGCCTTGCCTGTCACTGCTGTACAGTCTTCTATGGGGATCTCTGTTAGAGGATAAAGATATTTCTTTAGAACTACAATAAAATCAATAACTCTTAGAGAAAACAGGGGGGAGTTTTCAAAAACTGATTTGAAAACTTAAACCTAAGCAGCTCCTTATGCTTAAAGCAATTGTGTATGTTTTGTGAAAGGAAAAATTGGGTGGTTAGAAGAAAGCCTCCCTGTTGGTTTCAAAAGAGTACATGGCGCACTACCAGTCTCTGAAACTGTACCAGTTTCTTGGCTTACTAGACTCATGTCTTATTCCAGCTACAGCTCAATCTGCCAACATACTCTTTTCATTAATATTCTTCACACATTTTCATGTTCTGTTCCATATCTTGAAAAAGCACAACTGTGCTACCACAAGCCATTTTAGTGTTGTGAAATACAGACACAGGCCCATTGTGAAAAGGAGGAATTATACAAAAGAGTCAGTTTGTTCCCACTGTCACCACTGTAGCATCTGTGGATTCTGTGGATTCTCCAGAAGGGGCTTGATCCTGCTCTTACTCAACTTAATGTGAGCAGTACCATTGGCTTCAGTAAGTGCAAGATCAGATTGGGTGTAAACAAATGGATGCGGAGGCTTCCTGCCCCCAGAGCTGTTCCAGGGGCGCACCCCCCATGTCTGCCCAATTGCAACCTTGCCTGGGTCTGTTTTAAACAGATCCAGGCAGTTTCCCAGGACCATGGTCCATCCATGCAGCACCCCACCTCCCACAGCACAGACTTGTGGGCAGATCATCCGACACTCAAGGCTGGTACCCGCAACTCTATGGTGTTGCCCGGGGCAATGGTTGGCCAAACATTGAGCTGCAATGTGAACAGCAGCTCTACTTCGGGCCAGTGCCCCAGGTTCGGCTGGTCCACTTCGCTGGCGGTGCTCCGGGATGTTCTGGAGTGCCAGGGCTGTACTACAAGCAGGGCTGCCCCGTTCTGCTTCTACATCTGGCAGGTGCTTTTAAATGGACTAGCCAACCCAGTGGTGATGCAGACTGGCACAGCCAGCACCGGGACAATCGTCCATCTAAAAGCACCTGAGCCAGTTTGGAAAAAAATGAGAACTCCCACTTCCGAACCTTTGTCCATCCCTAAAAGTTTATCCTGAACCGAGGTGTTTTTATTAAGGTTAGTAAATATTTGGTTCCCAGGGAGAAAGATGGATAAGTTTCCACTCTGTGCCCCAAATTTGGATCTGCAATTAATCTCATTGCTAAATGTGATATGCTAGTACCTGGTCTCCATTATAGGAGGGCTCTCCTATGCTAGGCCTGTTACTTTTGTTCTTTGAACAGGGTTGCCTAGCCTGCAGGCCAGATCCAGCATAGAAACTTGAGGAGGTGGACAAGAAGTTGGACAGTCCTACTTTAAAATATAAAAGCATGGGCCTCTGGCTGCATTGAGAAACAGTCTCATTTTTGTATTGCTGACTCCCCACCCCAGGATCAGTGGCCAGAAATAAAAACAATCTGCTGGATAATGTAATAGACCTTTTAATTCACTAAATGAAATGAAATTCACCCCATGGCAGAAGACCCACATGAGGTTCCCCCTACAATAAGCTCCACCACTAAGGGGAAAATCCCCCGGATGTCTTGGGGGGGGGGGGGGGGGGCGGCCAACGGGGGGGGGGGGGGGGGGGGGGGGGGGGGGGGGGAGGGTCATTCACACCAGACCTATCTTCTCTAGGGTCCTCTAGTGGTGAGTGGATCTCTTAGCCACTTCCTTCAAGACTGGCAGGGGGAACCGGATCCCTAGTCACACAAAGTGGCTTGTTCTACTGTGGGTAAAAACAAACGTGACTGCTATTTGGCAGTGGCCCCCCGACCCAGGTCAGGCAGCTATGGCAGACATGGGCTGGGCTGGGGCACCCAGCAGGGCTGCCAGCTGCACAACCCAGGAACAGAGAGAACAAAGAACTTGAGGCTGGCCGACCCTGCCCCTGTGCTGCACCCAGTCCCCCACCCCCACCACGACAGGCAGCCATGGCAGCCAGCCATGGAAGACCCAACCTGGGCCAGCATACCAGCCTGGGAACAAATATGCAGCCCTGCTGTGGCCACTTTGGTCAACTTGGGTGGGCCTTAGCTCGGGCTGTGACCTCTGGCTACCACTGACATGGCCCAGGACAATCCAGGGCCAACATCTGGTGACACCTGTACTGACATTCAGGCAAGGTCCATGCCAAATCATGACAGCGTGGGCCCCAGCAGGCCGCTGTCACGTTTGTTTTTTACCCTGTTCCAAACATAGGTAGCAAGGTGACTAGGGAACTTAGCTGTACTCTCCCAGTCTTGAAGGAGGCGAGTGGGGAATCTACGCACCATGTCCTACCCTTAGCCATTCCCTTGGGTGAGGGGGGAAACCAGTTGCTGGAGCAGAGAAAAACTCCACGCTACTGGGGGAGTTGCCAAAAGAGCAGGAAAGTGCAGAAGGTGGCAAATATCCATTTGCTCAAGCCCTTATTATCTATTAACCAAGTTAGTCAGAGAATGAGACCTCTGACTGTTGGGGACTGGGAGTGAATAGCAGGAAATGGATGATTCCATTATGACCTGTTGTGTACTTGAAAGCAATTGAAGTTGTCCACTTCAGAGACAGGGTGATGGGCTAGGTGGACCATTGGTCTTAGTATGGCACTTCTTATGTCTTAAAATAGTCCTCCCAAATCTGGGAAGCATTAGTTATACTCAATCCTTACTACAGTGAAACTCCCAATGATTTCCTCTGACCACGATGACTGTCTCATTAATGACCTCGTCAAGCTATGGAACACCTTGCTGATGGAGGCCATCGATCGAACGGCTCCCAGGCGTCCGTTGCCCAGGCGGAGGCTCCGCAGACCTCCTTGGTTCTCTGAAGAGCTGCGTTTGCTGAAGCAAGAGGCGTGACAGTTGGAGCGATGGTGGTGTTGTTTTCGTGCTGAAGCCAACAGATTGCGGCATAGAGCTAGTTTACGAGCCTATGCCATGGCTATGTGGGCAGCAAAGAGGGAGTTCTTTGCTGACCTCATAGCGTCCGCAAAATCCCGTCCAGTGGAGCTGTTGCAGGTCATGCGGGGGCTGGTCAGTCTAGCCTCCCTCGACCCTGGGGTGGAGTCATCATTGGCCCGCTGTGACCTTTTTGAAGATTATTTCACAGAAAAAATTGCTCGTATTCACCAAGACCTTGATGCCACACTTAATACAGTGAAGAATGTAGAGGTTGTAGAAACCCTGGCTTGTCCCATTTTATGGGATCAATTTCAGTTGGTGACACCCACTGACATGGTGGGAGTGCTTGCGGCGGTTCGAGCCACCTCTTGTGAATTAGATCCGTGCCCGTCCTGGCTGGTTAAAAGCTGACGGGAGACAATGGAGCCGTTGCTGGCAGGGGTGGTCAATGCCTCCCTGCAGGAGGACAGAGTGCCGGGCTGCCTCAAGGAGGCAGTGGTGCGGCCTCTGCTCAAGAAACCATTGCTTGACGCTGACTCCCCTGCCAGCTCTCAGCCTGTTTCTAACCTTCCCTTTTTAGGGAAGGTTATTGAACGGGTAGTGGCTCAACAGCTCCAGGGGCATCTTGACTGCGTCGGTTATCTTGATCCTTCTCAGTCTGGTTTTCGTCCGGGTTATGGCACTGAGACAGCAGTTGTGGCTTTGGTGGATGATCTCTGCCGTGAAAAGGATCGGGGTCATTCGACCCTATTGGTTCTGTTAGATCTCTTGGCAGCATTTGATACAGTTGAGAATGCGATGTTGGTGACGCACCTGTGGGACAGTGCAGGGGTGGATGGGGTTGTTCTTGAATGGTTCCGTTCATTTCTGACCGGGAGAACTCAGCAGGTGGTACTCGGTGATTGTTTTTCATCTTACCGAGACCTCCTGTGTGGGGTTCCACAGGGTTCTGTCCTGTCCCCTCTCCTGTTCAATGTGTATATGCAGCCACTCGGCAAGGTGATCAGAGGGTTCGGGGTGAGGTGTCATCAGTATGCGGATGACACCCAACTGTCTCTCTCATTTTTGACCAATCCAGGCCCGGCTGTCTCGGTGCTTACCTGGTGTTTGGCAGCTCTGAGGGACTGGATGAGGGCTAACTGACTGCGATTAAATCCTGACAAGACAGAGGTGATGTTAGTGGGTAAGCCGGTGGAAGTGACAGCGCCCATGGTTGATAGGATCTGTCCCTCGCTGACTTCCCAGGTGCGGAACCTGGGGGTGTTCCTCGATGCGCAGCTCCACCTGGATCTCCAGGTGGAATCTGTGGCGAGGAGTGCCTTCCGCTAGTTACATCTGGTGCGGCAGCTTCGGCCACTGGTTTCAGTTCTGGACCTGGCCACAATCATCCATGCTTTTATTACCTCTCGGTTAGACTACTGTAACACACTCTACTTAGGACTACCTATGGTGACAGCTCAGAAGCTGCATCTGGTAGAGAATGTGGTGGCCTGACTCCTGGTGGGGCTGGGCTGCTGGGAGCACATTACACCAGTGCTTCGATCTCTGCACTGGCTGGCAATAGTCTTCTGGGCCCAATTCAAAGTGTTGGTTTTGACCTATAAAGCCTAAAACAGCCTGGGCCCTGCCTATCTGCAAGATCGCCTCAATCCCTGAGTTCTGGACCGGCCCCTGCGGTCATCTGGGGGCGCCTTATTGGAGGTCCTCCAGGTTTCCCGGGGGGGGCCACGCAGGATAGGGCATTCTTAGTGGCTGCGCCGCACCTTTGGACCTCCCTCCTGCTGGGACCCCAGCTGGCCCCAGACCTCCCAACCTTTTGTAGGCAGTGTAAGACCTGTCTGTTCCATTTGGTGTTTGGCAAGGGGGGGGGTAGGGTTTTATTCCTCTTTCGCTATTTGTATTATTTTTAATTCTGTTTTAATAATTTATATTTTTATTATTGTTCTTAGCCGCCCCGGGCTGCTTGTGACAGGAGGGGTGGGGTATAGAATTTGTAAAATAAATAAATAATAATAAATTTCTCTAGGATCCACCTTTGTTGGGCAAATACAGTCCCCTGAATCCTGCCTGTTACCTAGGTTGGTCTCTAGAGAGAGATACTGTGATAAATTGAGAATAAATCCTCCCTACCAGGTTGAACAGCTGAGCCACTTAGACCACTTTTACATGTGCATGCAGCGCCACACCATAAAATCATGCGCCACATCAAAAATCCCACAGGCAGGTTTTAGACATGACATCACGCACATGATTAGTCCCTCACACATGCTTTACCACCACAGACTAAATACCCCAACATCAAGGTATTTAGTCCATGGCGCTTAGGGATGCGTGAACAGATCGCAGTTCTTGTTTGGTCGTTTGGTTCAGTCCAGTTCCGTTCGCCCGTTCGGTTCACCCGTTCGGTCCGGTCGCCACGTTCGGGTGCGCCCGTTCGGTTCGCCCGTTCGGTCCGGTCGCCGCGTTCGGGTTTGGCCGTTCGGTTCGGTTGTGTTCAGTTCGGTTCGGGCATTCGGAAAAAGGCTCTCTGTGCAAGAAATGATGGCCCCAGACCCATGACGGTGGGTTCTGGGGCTAGAGTGGCAGCTTCTGGATATGGGCCACAGCCTTCGCTGCCTGTAACTTGGCCCCAGAATCCTGACAGCGGGTCCTGGGGATGGTTCAGTTCAGTTCAGTTTTATTGTCGGCACTGGCTCTCGTCATGGCCCAAATGACAGACAAACAAACATAAAAAATAATAACCACATACAAACCTGGGGATGGAGTGGCTGTTTCTTGATACAGTGGAATGACAGCGCCTCTGTGCAAGGAATGATGGCCCCAGACCCATGACGGTGGGTCCTGGGGCTAGAGTGGCAGCTTCTAGATACATATTGGCTGCAGCCCTCCCTACCTGTAACTTGGCCCCAGAACCCTGACAGCAGGTCCTGGGGCTGGAGTGGCTGTTTCTTGGTGCGGTGGAATGACATAGTCTGTGTGTGAGGAATGATGGCCCCAGACCCATGACAGTGGGTCCTGGGGCTAGAGTGGCAGCTTCTAGATACATATTGGCCACAGCCCTCCCTGCCAGTAACGTAGGCTCCAGGACCCTGATGGCGGGTCCTTGGGCTGGAGTGGCTGTTTCTTTTTTTATATATATTTATCTCTACACTAAATCTAACTGCTGTTAACTATTCTAAAACCTATTGAACTAAATGGAATATCCTAATAATTAACTACAAAAGCCTTGTCCTACAAACACACTTTATCTCTATCTATCTCTATAACTAAGCTAACTACTATGTATATCTATCTAGTAAGTATCTATCTAATAACTATCTATATATACAGTATTACACAGGGGGAAACACAAAGAACACAGGGAGGGGTACAAAACTGAAATGAAAATCAATCTAATAATAATCCTATTCTAAATAAATCCAAAACTTAAAACAGGGGAAGGGAATCAGGGATGGAATAAGAGGGAAAGGATTCAATGGAGGGGGGAAGGAAGATTGAACACAGGGAACACAGGGAGGGGTAAAAACAAAAAATAACACCTAAATCTATCTACTATAATCTAAATAAATGATAATATGGAGGTAAATGGTTTGGATGGGTGAAATAGGAGGAGAATGGCAATGGATTACGAATAGGAAGGAACAAAGCTGCTGGGAGAGAGGGAGCCTTCTGAAACGCCTGCTGTTCAGAAACAGTGACATGCTCAGAAGGTGTTGGGAAGGGGGGAAGCAATCAGTTTTGTTTCTTGCTGTGCCCGCCTCACCGCAAGCCCCATTGGCTCCGTGCAGCCTAGCCCGTGGCCAATCACAGACTGCAAAGCCAGTGGTCTGAGGTGAAAACGGATGGTGATTTGGCAGGCTGGCTGCTACTCCAAGCCTCTCCACCCCTGGTGCCTGGAAGTCTGCTCCTCAGCTGACTCCCCCACCCTGTCACGTTTTGCCTTCAAGGCAGTGACACGTTTTTGCCACCCGAACACGATTCGAACTGACCGAACTGTTCGGTCATTTTGACATTCTGATCTAGTTCGGTTCGGTCAGTTCGTGTTCGGATTCGGGTTTGGGTTCAGTCGTCCGAACAGGCCGAACTCCGAACTTCCAAACCATGTTCACCCATCCTTAGTGGCGCTAAAGTATGCGTGAGCGGCTAATCATTCTTTGACATCACGTCTAAACCCCACCCATGGGATTTTTTATGTGGCGCATGATTTTACAGTGCGGCACAGCATGCACATGTAAAAGCGGCCTTAACTCCCTGCTTAACCCTGGCTCCTCCCACTGTCTGCACCTGTCCCAAACCTGCAGACTCTTGCAAGCCTAAGCACTGAGCCATGCACACAGCAAGCCACATACCACCTCCCCCAACCTTATACAAGAGAACCACCCAAGTTTCACTGTCAGAAGCTCCCTCCTTCCACAGCATTGAGCAAAATGAAGCATAGCATTACAGACTGGAGGAGATGGCTTCAGTTTAGAGCAAGGGTGGGGTGGGGAGCCTTTTCCTTTCCATAGGCCTCTTTGAAAATTAGTACAAGCTCCACAAGCCAGGCAAGAGCTGGTGTGGAGATGCTCAGGATGGGGGAAGGGAGGGACCAGATTCTGGATCCGTGCCATGGGTCCATTCCTCTATTCTTGAGTGCACACCCTCATCTCCACTCATTTTCCCTGAGCTCACTCTCTTTCAGTAGGAGTAGGGACTGGATCCATGGCCAGACCCAGGAACTGGAAAGGGACCAAATGAAAAACAAATGTGGGCTGGATCTGGTCCAGAAGCTGGAGATTTTCCACCCCTGTTTCGAGTAACTGGGAACTTTCTATTTTGGTTTTTCAGGAACTGTCAGGTCAGTTTAGAGGCAGATTTTACTTTAAAATAAGTGTTCACATAACTTACTAGTAGTAGAAGTTTCCCTGCGTTTGATGAACAGAATGGAAGGTGTGTGGCAAAATCCATTGCACTGCTTAGAACTCTTCACCCATAATGTTTAGATGACTAATATTCAACTCCATTGTTTACTGCCAAACACATCAGCATCTGCTGGAGCAGAGGTTCCCAAACTATGGATTGGGACGCCAAGTAGAGTTACACCATCTGAAATGGGGTGATCATGATGTCATTGATATTTTGTAGGGATAACCGAAACAGGGCATTTCAGTTTTATCTGAAATTTTGGTTCTCGTTTTAGTTTTTTGGGGGGTGGGGTTGCATTGATTATTTTTTCCTGGTTTATTTTTTCAATGCAAAAAAAAAAAACCCTGAAAGAACCACCAAAATTCTCAGAGAACCAAAACTAAAAAAAACCAAAACTGTAATTGGTCCCGAAGTCCCATCCCTAATATTTTGTATAACTGCTTAGCCTTGTTTTCTATATTTATGTCTCAAAATGATGCAAAGCAGGCAAGGTTTTGGGAACTGCTGTGCTGGAACATGAGAAAGAGTAAACAAATCTGATTGTAGAGAAATATGAAAATAACTTGTGTATTTGAATTGGAGGAAATTAAAAGGGTAAACCATGATTATAATGGTCAAAGTAATCAGATTTTATTTTTTTTCATAAGCTGAAACCAAGGCTCCCAACTTTTTTGTTTAAATATTCCAGCTTTGCAATGCATTGGTAGATGGTTACCTCCCTCCATATTCCCAACACTGTAGCTACTAGGGATGGGAATATCGTAATCGGTTCAATACGATTTGGGGGCACATTGTATTAATCCAAAGAATCCGATCCTGCTGAGGGATACGATCCAAAAGGATTGGTTCCCCCAGCAGGGACTATCAAAGCTCCATGGAGCAGCACTGGCACCACTCCAAGGAGCTTTCAGGGAGCCCCAGCTCTGTGTCCCTCAGACGAGGGCCGCGCAGGGGTGGGGTGGGGGGTAGTTGCCTCCCAGGACCCCTACCCAATACCCACCTCCCCAGACCCCTGCCTGCCTGCCCCAACACCTGTTGCAGCAGCACTGGGGTGGGCAGGTGGGCAGGAGTCTGGGGGAGGCATGTGGCATTGGGCAGGCTAGATGGGGAGGAAGAAAGGGGTTTAAACTTACCTTTTTCCCTTCCAGTGGCACCCCATGGTCCCTGGTGCGGCCTTCTCAGGGCCACGTCGGGCAGAAATAATAAGAAAAAAAACCATGGCCTTTCTGCGCACGTGTGTCTATTTTCCCTAATGGTGCCAGCAGCATCGGCACCGTTTTGGAAAGTGGCAGCCATTCTGCACATGCCTGACATCAATGGCCACGGACTACCCCTCTCCCCACCAGCCTTGCTCATTTAAAAACACACCCTGTCTACATGCAAAGTGCTACAAACAGTAAGAGACGTGAAGCTCTACTTGTGCCCACCATAGTATGTTGTTTGTAGGGAGCAGCATTGGTCCAGGCTAAATAGCTCTGTCTGGCTCTTTTCCTTCACTGATACTTTTTAGGGTACTCCCTACTCACCATCCCCACATCCTATAGCCCAGGTTTCGAGACACTGATCGGTAACACAGATGTGGCGATCTAATTAGTAATATGTGAGTCTAACCCTGTATTGACCATTAGGGTAACATTATTTTTAAAATAACAAAAGTCAAGTAATCAATTAGGATTTCCTGTGTTTTTTCATATACTGGATTACACAAGGTTTTGCAAGAGAAACATTTTATTAAAATCATATCTAAATTGTTTATCTGACCTTCGATGGGTTTGTTCCTTTCTCTTAAAGTTCATTTTGTTACAATTTTTCAGTTACAGAAGAAAAATAGTGTTTTTACAAAATGGCAGTGGGATTTATCCCTCTACTGTCCATAGCTGAAGAGTTTCTAGATAAGAATACAGACACCAAGAAAAGGAATTGTCAAAACAGCTTTTAAGAAATACCTGTAAATGTTTCACCATCTTGTCTTAGTGAACAGGGCACTTATCTCTAGCTGACATTTGAATTATATATCTTACAACAGGTGGTCAAGTTTAATGGCACAAAGTAGGACTGAAAAAGCCACCTTTGCCAATAGAAAACATTGGAAATCAAAGTTGTATAGTTATACTTTTTGGTTATCATGGAAGCAAATGCTAATTTTGCAAAGATGTATGTGCTGCAAGTTGCAGTCACCCTTTGGATTCCTTAAACATTTGCAAGGCCCTGGTCAGAGCTATGCCAGATGGCTTCCAGGCAGCTGGAGCACTTCTTCCAACCTTGGCAGCAGCTCCTGCTGCCACTGGAGGTGTGCCCCATAGCCTAAGGCTTGGTACAGCTGCAGCAATCACATCTGTCTAAGGAACACCCTGCTAAATTGCCCTACTCTAGTCAATTCAACTTTAGACTGCATTGCACAAAGTTAAACACACATGTAAATATTTGCAATATTAGGGTCTTAGAGCCAATGAAATCCTGTAATTAGATAATCACATAAGTAGCTTTATGTATGTGAGGAATCTAAAACTGCCTGCATCCCTGAAATCACTCTGATATATGTAGTTCCACTGAGTAAGTGTTTTTAGGATTACAGCCATAGATTTTGATGGGATTACTCATGTCAATATGGTCACCTGGGTGTTTGTGTTTGCAGAACTGGGGAATTAACTGTTGTACAATGTGGTCCAAACCTTTGTCCAATATAAGTCACTGGGAGTTTACCACAGCATTTATCTCCATGGGCCCTATCCAAAGTCTATTAAGGACATTGGAAAGACTATTGTTCTCAGAGGGCTTTGAATCATAGCATATGCTAATGGTGTAATCCTCCAGTCCACTCACTGAAGTCAATACAAAAACCCAGAATGACTTTAATGATGGAGGACTGCATCCTAAATGAGGGTTAGAACCTGTATCACTGAAATTAGAGGGAACAGTGGGTGTCTTCAGACGTTACGTGAACACGGTGAATACCCACCTGTGGTCACCATGTCCCGTACGTCTGTTTGCCGCGCGCCAGATGTTGGCCACGGTCAATACCCACATGGGGTTCGTTTGAACCACGCTTCCCGGGCTAGCCGGGGGAAGGTCCCGGGAAGCGTGGTCAAACGGACCCCGGGCCGTGGCCAAGGAAAAGTAACGTCTGGCCGCGTGCCACGGCCCGGGATCCCCGGGGCACGATCGGCCGGACGCGGCGGCCGCATTGGCCCCGCCGCCCACCCGTCTCCTCGGAGGGTGGGCAGCGGGGTGCGTGGAGGGGGCGGGGCCGTGCGGCCGCACATTGCGCCGCGTGGCCCCGGCCCCTCCCACTTTCCCCGCCGGGATCCCCCCGGCACGTCTGTTGTGCCGTTACGGGGTGACCCCGGCGGGGAACGAAGCCGGTGGTGCCGGTACGGGGCCAAAGGGCCCCGTATCGTCTGAAAGTACCCAGTGTTTGGCCTGAATGAGCATATAAAATACTTTGCTATCTTGATTACTATACAGTGTTGGTGCAGATGTTCAATATGGAATCTGTTGTGGACATTGAAATGAGCACCAGTGCAATACAAAGTATATTAATAGATGAAAATATTCTTTGGAAATATTCTAAGTGCAATGCCAATTGAATCTATTTACTACAATTATTAAAATCCATTCAATTCAATAAAATTTGAGGAATCTACATTAACAGTAACAATTATTTTAGTAGATCATAAAACATTTAGGATACAGTAAAATGCATCTTACTTTTTTGTTTGTGTTTTTTTACATTACATTCTCCAGAATTATTTGGATTGTCACTCTTTCTACCGACAGCAAAACCCTCAGAGTTTGCACTGGCAATGAAACCAGGCACAGGAACATAGCTGCTATTAAAACTTACACTAAGATATTCTATAGAGACTGTTCTCCCGCCTCATTCCTATCCCGTTAGCAGTTAGAAAAGTCACAGTACCAAAGAACGTCTATGTGACATACTGCTAGCTTGCCTAAGTTGCTCAAATGGATTGTTAGCCTACAACTACAAAACAGAACACTAT
Organism: Sphenodon punctatus; assembly: GCA_003113815.1. Lineage (NCBI taxonomy): Eukaryota > Metazoa > Chordata > Lepidosauria > Sphenodontia > Sphenodontidae > Sphenodon > Sphenodon punctatus. The sequence continues at coordinate 1,562,950 of QEPC01011914.1, read as the reverse complement.
CTAGTTAACACACACACAGATAAAATATTTGTGAAATTACAAAAATGCATTTTCCTGTGATAGTATATGGAAGTTTAAAACTGGTCTTTAAGGAGCTTTTTCTGCTCCAGTTGAAGTCAGTGGGGAAAATTTCACATGAAAGATTTCCAAACAAAATTAGGACAGCGTTTTTTCTTTAAAAATAAAAATTTAAAAACCCAGCCTCCAGTTTTGCAGTTGCAATGAACTGTGGGTGGAAAGGCCTGCAACTCTACATCATACCTCCCATCTGGCCAAAGAGGGATGTCCCCTTGGCTCCATCCCCTCATGCGCTTCCGCACATACATAAACACCTCCCAACTTCCCAACTGCATAAGAAAGGAAAGAAAAAAGCTCTCCTGCTTAGCATTCCACTTAGTTTATTGTCACTCTATCACATTCCCATTGTCTTCTCAAGTGCTTTTCCTGCAAGGCAACCAGGACTCTCTCCTGAAAGAAGGACTATCCCTGAAAGAGGGACAGTGGGATTCAGCACCCAAAGATGGACGGTCTTTCCTAAACAGTTGGGAAGTATGCTACATGTTGAAATACCTAGTTAAGCCACAAAGCTGGAGGGATTTAGTGATTTGAGGCCTGATTTACCACTGTCCAACTCCATTTTTATCCTGATGTAATTTCACTGAAACCAATGACATGACCAGAGTGGAGCACGAGGGCCTTCCACCATCGTCCATAGACTCACGCCAGGGCCCAACCTCAAGCAATGCAAGCTCACTCTCCCCCTAGCAGTGCTGAAACCTGATGGCAGCAGGAATAGGGAGAAGAGCCTGGCAAATGGAACAGCTCTTATCTCTGCCCACGCTCGCAAAAGAGAGGACTGGGTGCGGAACAGAAGGGGCTGAGGCTTCCAGTTCTAAGGGTTAGAGTTGTCACTTCTCAAGATTTGGCTCTGAGGACGTTTTTACATGAGGCTCATTTTGAGGTTTTCACAAGTCCGCCCCTCCAAGCACGCACTAGTTTGCCAGTACCCCACCCCCCTGTGCAAGTTTGTTTCTCCCATACTTTAGAAAGCCACAAGAAATGAGCCTTGTGTAAAAACAACCTAAGATTCTCATTTTGGCCTCAAGGTCAAAACTATGAGAGGTGGCAACTCTAATTAGGGTGTGGGCACATCTCCATTCTGGTTATGCCCTGGCTAAACTGAGCAAGCATAAAACTGGAGTAATAAATTGGTGATTCATGGTCTGATCCATAAAAGTTACCAACTCAGCTATTCAGACTTTGCATTTACTACTTACAGTGAACATATAGGCCTGTGGAACAGAAGCCTGTCATTTGGTCCATGCATTTAATGTACATAACAAGCTGGAATGAAATTATAGCCTGTCTCTGCAGACACATAAGTGCTTCTCTCACTGATAAAATCTTGAGATCAGTCAGGGTCCAGACTCTGCCCATGTCAGAGTTTCCTGTTTCATCTGCTTCATCTGCTTTTGCACCTCATCCTTGTCAAGCTTCATTTTAGCTTCCAGAACTTGCCGTAGTGATCCGATGCTCTCATAGATAGCTGCAAATCCTAATAGCAGGAGGAATTTGATTAGTTTTATAGAAGACATTAATAAGCAAAATTCTGTATTGAGCTTAAAGCTCATCGCAGTGCTTTTTTTTTTATCAGAAAAGTTGACGTTTCTAATAAAGGCATTGGGACACCTTCTCTACTGGTGTAATTGAGTGGAACATCACTGACGTCAATGGAGCACCCCCTATCTGCCCTTGATGGAAGCCCAGGATTGTTGGAGAGCCACAGTACTCCAGGCATGCCCTCCCACCCAGTGACTGTCCCACACATTTTAACTCAGGGTATTTTCAGACATGACGGGTCCGTAGGCCCACCACGCTGAACCTCTCAGATCCCGGTCCATGATGAAGCTGGCCATCCTTCAGATGTGCCAGCTCCATCACTGTGGGGAATTGGGGAGGGGGAGGGGCTGCACGGCGCGACATGTGGCCGCACAGCCCCGCCCTCCCACGCTTCCTTGGCCGCCTGCCCACAGGGAGATGGGAGGGCGTAGAAGCCAATGAGGCCACTGCACCACTGCGCCCAATCTCACTTCGCCCAATTCAGGCCATGATTCCGGACCGGGGAAGGTAACTGATGTTACTTTTGCCCCTTTCCGGATCGTGGCCAAGCTAATCACAGTTCTCAACCTCCGGCCGGCCGGAGGTCAGGAACCGTGGTTAGCTTTGACCCCCGCCAGAGATTCACTGTGGTGAACATCTGGCGGGGGTCAAACAGATGTTCACAGGGAAGTCACCACCACAAGGGATCCACTGTGATCCACTGTGGTGAAAGATGCTTACGTAACATCTGAAATTACCCTGAATATCCTTGTGGGAGAGGTGATATTGCAATTGAGAGCTAATTTGATTTCCACCCAAAGTGTAGGTATCTAGGGATAAGAGATACATGCATATTAAGAACATAAGGAGTGACTAATATAGAGCTGAAACGAGTAAGCGCAAAAACACATGCACCCATCAAATTTCTGGTATCTAAATCAATCTGACAACATTGGTTACCAATCGGTACCTGATTTTGACTTGATTTGGGTACCCAATGTCCTGGCGTGTCGACTTCCACTACTGATTTTTTGACTTCTAGTCCCGTTTTGTTTGGTTTTTCCCCAGCCCAATTTTTCAGTTTTCCATTAGTAATCAGAAACTTGAAAAACTGATACCAGAAATTACTGATTTTTTTAGTTTCTGGGTACCCGATTGGTAATCGAGCAGCCCACCAAGAACCCGATGCAGTACTCAAAAATGTGGTTGCCCACTTTTAGCAAATTTACCCACAGATAGTAAATCAGCTCCCTGTTTCAGCTCTCAGTCAGACCAATAGTCCATCCAGTCCAGCATCCTGCCTACGACAGTTGCCTCTTTCAGTGGCTTCAGAGAAGTACACAACATAATGGAGTGATTCATTCCCCACTACCAAATTCCTGCTATATCACACACCCCACCAACTTGGGTAACAGCCATTTATAGACCTATCCTCTAAGAACTTATCCAATCTTTTTTTAAAAAAACCCAGTTACACTATTGGCCTTCACAGCATCCCCTGGCAACAAGTTTCACAAGTTAATTGTACATTGAGTGAAATACCGAGGTCATGCCACCTTGTGGATGAGTCAAATCCCAATTGGTATTTGATATATTTTACATGTGTTTGTTGTTGTCTTGGACCACAGGATCATAAGTAAACTTCAAAACAAGGTCATGCAGGCAAACAGTTTGGGAACCCTTATGCGCCTGCTTCGAAAACCTGATCCAAAGTCAGTAAAGGGCTGTATGATCCTCAGCTGAAAAAGAGTGCTTTAGTGCACAGCTAAGTGTCTGTAATAAAGCTAAATCATACAATCACAGCTCAGTCTAAAGTTCTCAACAGCTGTGTCCCTACCAGAATTGACTTCAGCTTTCATTTCTTTTATGTCCTCGCTGATCTCCATTTGAAGCTTGCTGATGCGAACATTTATCTTTTCTTCAGCCTGTTTTGTTCCATGCTCTTCCATGGTTATCTTTTGTATCTCTTCTATTTTGCTGAGTTTTGCTGACATCTCACTGAATCTCATCTCTACAGCCCTTTCATTGATTTCCTGGGATCAATAAAAACAATGACATTTATAGGAGAAGGTATACTCTTGTTTCATTGTTCTGCAGCTGGTGTAATTTTCCACTTATTTTCTATTCAAGATCTAAACATTTAAGCAGCAAGAAAAATGCTGAATGTCTATGTTGATTCTCAGACTGCCTTGGATATTGTAAGTTCTTTCTCTTTTGCTACCTCTTTCTGTGTATACTCAACTATTTGTACATTTGAAAGAGAGTTTCCTAGCTGGGATCTGCAAAAGCATCCCAGCTGGCCTGATTCTGATCCCAAGGACTTAGTGGGAGTTTTATCATTGGGTGTTTTTCAAACGAGCAAGCACGGGGGGGGGGGAGGGGGGGGCATGGCTGCAGCATGGCTCTGCCACAGAGCACCCATGCAGTTGGAGTGCATGGGGAGCAAAGGTGGCTCCCAGGGTGACTACCGTAGCCAGGGAGGCTGCCACCATGCACTCCCCCTACCACACAGACCATGGGGGAGGGCGAAGTGCATCTAGCTGACCTTTGCAAGTGACATGGCCCAGACATGAGTGCTGGGGAATCCGGGCTTCCCAGAGCTCCCGGTCAGGGCTTGTGATTTGCAAAGACCATTTCCCCCACCCACAGCATCTATGAGCAGCGGACCTGTCTGCTGGCGTGACTGGCTGCTGCCGTTCATATGGGCAGGGGCTTCATGGCCACCCATTGCCACACATCCATGTGGCTTGCCCCACACGAAGGACTTCGGATTTCACATGGACCAGTCATCCATCATTCTCAATGTAACAAAGTCCAGCACATGCACCTGGGACCTCGCATCTTTGTGAATGTTACACCCCTTGTCTCTCCCTCTGTTCCCCTTCCTTCGTCTCCCCACCACCACTCCCGTCTCTCAGATTGTAAGCCCTAGGGCAGGGACCATGTCTATTCCATTACTTTGTAAAGCGCCAGGTACATTGCTGGTGCTGGTGAAATGGGGTGGGGGCAACACTCGAGGGATTGAGAGAGGGGATTCCTTGTGAGGAGGAACCCCAGGGGGAGGGGGGAGGGATTTTTGGGAAGGGGGGACTCTCTGTGGGAGAGAAGGCCCTGAGTAGGGGTTGGAGGGGAGAATGGGGGGGGGCAGGCCGTGCCCCCCGGTGAGACGGGGGGGGGCATTGCCTGAATGACAGGGAAAGAGAACTCCCTGTGAGGGAGGGGGATCCAGGGAGTGAGGTGGGGGGTTGGGGTGGAAATGTGGAGGGATATTTCAGGAGTAGGGAGGGAGGGAGATCTCTGGGAGCTTTGGGGGAGCAGCCAGTAGGGGGGATCAGAACAGTGTGGATGGGAAGGGGGGAGCAGCCATATGGGTGGTTCTGGGATGGAGACGGTATGGTCAATGGGGGTGGTGGTTCAGGCCCCTAGGGGAACTAGGTCCCTGTGGAGGTCAAGAGAGCCCCCCTCCCCCCACTGGGGGTGAAAGAGGAACAAGGTCTAAGGTCCGCCAGTGTGGGGCTGATGCTGCTAAATGCAAGGTCTGTGGTAGACAAGGCCCCGGTAATCCGGGACGTGGTCCTGGACAGGGCTGCGGACCTTGTATGCATTACAGAAACCTGGCTGGATGAGGAGGCGGGGCCAATTTTGGCCCGAACTCGTCCCAGCTGGGTATGCCATGCAGCACCAACTGGGGGTTGGGGAGGTGGTGTAGCTATTATTTTTAAAGAGACATGGCCTGTTAGGAGGTATCCAGTCCAGGAGATTCCAGGAATCGAGGTCCTCCATGTGGTATTTGATTTGGCTGGGGGCAATCTCAAGGTGCTGCTGGTGTACCAAGTCCCTTCATGCCCAGCAGCATCCTTTGCCGCTCTAGCGGAACTGGTCTCGGCAGTGGTGTTGAACTCCTCCAGGACTTTGGTCCTGGGGGACTTCAATACCCATACCGATGCCGGCCTTGTAGGAGCGGAGCAAGAGTTCATGGCCGCCATGGCAACCATGGACTTGTCCCAAGTTGTCAACCGCCCGACCCATGTGAGGGGACATACCCTCGACCTGGTATTCTGTTCTGGCCTTGAGGCAGGTGATCCGGTAGTGGGGGATGTGAGGGTCACGCCCTTGTCATGGATGGATCATTACCTCCTACAGGCTAGCCTCTTAGCAAGCCACCTCCACAAGAGGAATGGTCCACCCCCGGAGGCTGATGGAACCTCAACGGTTCCAGGAGGTCCTGGGGGATTTAACCTTAGACCTTGACGGCCACTCTGTTGATGAGCTTGTCCGAGTTTGGAACATCTTGCTTGGGGAGGCCATTGACAGGGTGGTTCCGAGATGCCTTCTATCTCTGCCTCGTCACCTCAGGGCCCCTTGGTTTACTGAGGGGCTGCGGTGTATGAAACAGGCAGGTAGGCAGCTAGAGCAACGCTGGCGTCGGACCCGCGCTGAATCTGAACGACTTCTCCATTTAAGGCTGTGAGGACGGCAAAGAAAGAGTTCTTTGCCGCCCTCATAGCATCTGCAAAGTCGCATCCAGCGGAGCTGTTCCGGGTGGTGGAGGAGCTGGTCAGTCCGACCTCCCTCCACCTGGATGGGGACTTGTCTCGGGCCCGCTGTGAGGAGTTTGCCATCTACTTTGCAGACAAGATCGCTCGGATCCAGAGCAATTTCAATGCCGGATTAGGGGCAGTAGAGGTAGAACGTGAGGTGATGGAGGCCCCATTTGGTCCATCTTCTTGGGTTGAGTTTCAGGAAGTGACGCCAGCCGATGCTGTGGATGTCCTGGGGTCTGTTAGGGCCACCAGTTGTGAACTAGATCCATGCCCGTCCTGGTTGGTGAAAGCCTCCAGGGAGACATTGGGGACGGTGCTGGCGAGGGTAATCAACACGTCCTTTCATCAGGGGAGTTTGCCCCCTGGTCTCAAGGAGGTCATGGTGTGCCCCCTGTTGAAGAATCCATCTTTGGATGTGGACGCACTCACCAGCTACCAACCTGTCTCTTAGCTTCCCTTTTTAGAGAAGGTTATTGAACGGGCAGTGGCACTGCAGCTCCAGGCTCATCTTGACAGCATCAGTTTCCATGATCCATTTCAATCAAGGTTCTGCCCCGGCTATGGCACAGAGACCATGCTGGTGGACTTGGTGGACAATCTCCACTGGGAGATGGATGCAGGGTGTTCAACACTTCTGATCCTGCTAGATCTCTCGGCCGCTATTGATACAGTGGACCACAGGCTGCTGTTGAGAAGATTGCGAGCCCTGGTGGGTCTGGATGGGACCGTCTTAGGGTGGTTCCAATCATTCCTCTCGTGAAGAAGCCAGTGGGTTGTCCTGGGGGCTGAATCTTCCAGCCCCCGGGCCCTGAATTGTGGCATTCCGCAGGGTTCTATTCTGTCTCCATTATTGTTTAATGTGTATATGCAGCCCTTGGGGGAGAATGTGAGAGGGTTTGGTGTGCGTTGCCACCAATATGCGAATGACACCCAGCTATACCTCTCCTTTTCATCCGACCCAGGTCCTGCCGTCTCAGTGCTGTCCCAATGTTTGATGGCTGTGGCGGATTGGTTACAGCAGAGCAGACTGAAGCTTAATCCTGATAAGAGAGAGGTGATGGCAGTGGGTACAGCGAGGGAGGTGTTGGCTCCCCTCATAGAGGGGGTCCACCCTCCCGTAACCCAGCAGGCTCGGAGTCTGGGAGTGTTATTGGACTCGATCTCCACCTAGATTGGCAGGTGGAGACGGTGGCTAAGGCCATCTTCCACCAGCTGTATCTGGTGGGGAGGCTGTGTCCATACATTTCCAGACCCAACCTGGCCACCCTCATCCATGCCTTCATCACCTCAAGGCTGGACTACTGCAACGCGCTCTACATGGGGCTTCCCTTGACGCTGGTTCGGAGGCTGCAGCTGGTGCAGAATGCGGCGGCTCGTCTCCTGACAGGGATGAGCCGACAGGAGCATATCACTCCCGTGCTCCGCATGCTGTACTGACTGCCTATAGCGTACCAAGCCAGATTCAAGGTGTTGGTTTTGGCCTATAAAGCCCTACACGGTCTTGGCCCATCATACCTCAGGTACCGCCTCACCTTCCACGCCCCAGAGCGACCCCTTCAATCTGCTGGGGGCGCCTTCTTGGAGGTCCCCCATGTAAAGCGGGGGCTACAATGTAGAGGACGTTCTCGGTGGCCGGGCCACGTTTATGGAACTCCCTCCCAGAGGAAGCCTGTCTGGCCCCAGGTTTGCTGGCCTTCCGCTGGGCCTGCAAAACTTGGCTGTTCTCCCAGGCCTTCGGAGGAGGGGAAGGGGGGTGGGATACATGTTTGGGGAGGTGGTTGGTTTTTAGGATTTTAGATGCTTTTATTTTGTGAATCAGGGTTTTAATGCTATTTTAATTGTGTTATTTTTTGTATTGTAAGCCTCCCCGAGATGCCGTGGGTATGAGGGGGTGGCTAAGAAATATAAATAAATAAATAAAATATATAAATGCTTGCTAATAATAAATAATACATTTCCCAGAAGCACTCTGTGAGTAGGTGCTCTATGGCTCACAGAGTGTGCATCCAGCTACTTCACCTTCACGTGGGCGGGCGGATCCGTGGCTCCTGTGTGACTGTGCGAGGTAGCCTCTTGTCTGAAAACATCCATTGCTGTCAGCAGGAATAGAGTTAGACCAACACTGAGGGTGTGATCCTCTGCCGTTAAAGTCAATGGCAAAACTCCCATTGACTTTAATGGCAGAGGACTGACCTGTGAATGCTTTAAAAATTCCATGCAAACAATCAAATTAAATTAACTCTAGAAATGTTCTACAGAAGTATTAATTTGTTTGAATACAGTAACCTACAGTGTTTTCCTTAATGGCCAAGGAAAGCTGATCAATTTTCTGCAAAAGATCTTTTTCAATCCGCTGATGTTCCTGTTCCAACCAGGTCCGTGCAGACAAAATCTGGTTACTCAGATCCTCTACTGCATCTTTTAATCTTAGGGGACAGAAACAGATTCATAAGTTTAGAAATATTGTTACAAGGCCTCTGTAACGGGGCTGATGCCCTACTAGTGTAAATCCCTGCAGGATCAGCTCCCAAATGCAGTCCCACATCATAAATCTTCAGGCTTGTTCAGTGAATTTTGTTTACTTTGGAGCAGACCTCCAGCTCACACAGGAGTCTTAGCTCACACCACTCTACTGCTTATACAACAGTGCTTCCCTTTTCCCAATACACGTACCACCACAGCCACTCCTGGATTCTCCCAGACTCCCAGCATGGCTGGAGCTACAGCCATTCCTGTTTCTCCCAGCCTGGCCTCTGCCAGCTGGGCTTCAGTCCCTGGCTCCTCACATTCTGAGCCCTTTGAGCCTCTTTCTCCAGACTCTCCCCACCTCTTGTTTACCTAGCACTTCTTTATACTGTTGAGGTGCCACCAATTAGCTGACCTACTTTCAGGATGCTCCCCTTGGCCCTTAAAGGACCAGCAACTAGCCAGAGTCCAGTTTATTCCCTGGGCTGCATCCTTGCAATAACATATCCCAGCCCTGCGGGGACCTAGTCCTATCAAGACTTATTTAACTCTGTCAGAGCCTCCTAGAGTCTTTGATCACTCAACTGTCTCGTTTTCATAACAATTGATTTCGTTAAAAAATATCCTCTCTTTCCAACGTATCTTTCAACATTTCCCACTGCCTCCCCTCCTCTGCCCCTTCTCTACGCCCCTTCCGTGACCTTCAAGCTATTGATCCCCTGGACTTTGCCTCCTCTCTCTCTCCCCTTCTTCCTACAGTCTTCTCTTCCTCCTCCCCTGACTCCGCTGTCTCTGCTCTCAACGCCTCTCTCTCCTCCACACTTGACTCCCATGCCCCTCTCTCTTCCCGCCCTGCCTTCTCCCACAACCCCCGTCCTTGGCTCACCCCTAGTATCCGCCACCTCCGTTCTTGCACTCGTGCTGCTGAACGACTCTGGCGCAAATCCCATTCTCACGCTGACTTCCTTCACTTCAAATTCTGTCTCTCCACCCTTACTTCTGCTATCTCCCTTGCTAGACAACACTACTATGCCTCCCGCATTGAGTCCTGTTCTCGGGACCCTCGCCGCCTGTTCTCTACCTTTGACTCCCTCCTCAAGCCTCCCTGTCCTCCCCCTCCTTCTTCCCTTTCTGCTCAGGATCTTGCCTCCTTCTTCACCTCCAAGATAGACAAGATCCGCCTCGACATCGCTTCCCACTCCTCTCTTCCCACTCCCACCCCTCTCCCTCCTCCCCCTCCTTCTCTCATGTCCTCCTTCTCCCCTGCCTCCCTTAAGGAAATCTCCTCTCTGCTCTCCTCCTCCAACCCTTCCACTTGCCCCCTTGATCCCATTCCTTCCCGCCTCCTCACCTCCATTACTCCCACTGTCGCCCCTTCCTTCCTGCACATCATCAACCTCTCCCTCTCTACTGGCTCTTTCCCTTCTGCCTTCAAACATGCCACAGTCTCTCCTATTCTCAAAAAGTCCACTCTTGACCCCTCTGACCCTTCTAGCTATCGTCCTGTCTCACTCCTTCCTTTTGCTTCCAAGCTGCTTGAACGTGTTGTCTACTCCCGCTGCCTTGACTTCCTATCCTCCAACTCCTCCCTTGACCCCCTCCAATCTGGCTTCCGCCCCCTTCATTCTACTGAAACTGCTCTCGCTAAGATCACCAACGATCTTCTGGTGGCTAAATCTAAACGTCTCTATTCCATTCTTGTCCTCCTTGATCTCTCTGCTGCCTTCGATACTGTTGACCACTCACTCTTGCTGGATTCCCTTCACTCCCTTGGCTTTTGTGGCTCTGTCCATAACTGGTTCTCCTCCTACCTCTCTGACCGCTCCTTTAATGTGTCTCTCTCCAACTCCGCCTCCTCCTCCTTCCCCCTCTCAGTTGGTGTTCCTCAAGGCTCTGTTCTTGGCCCTCTCCTCTTCTCGATCTATACCTCATCCTTAGGCAAACTCATTGCCTCCCATGGCTTCCAATACCACCTCTATGCTGATGACACTCAACTCTATCTCTCTACTCCCTCTCTCTCTCCCTCTGTTCAAGCTCGTCTCATCAACTGTCTCTCTGACATCTCTACCTGGATGTCTCAACGTCAACTCAAACTCAACATGGCTAAAACTGAACTCCTTATCTTCCCCCCTCATCCTTCCTCTCCTTCCTCACTGTCAATAACTATTGATGGAGTCACCATCCTGCCTGTCCCCCAAGCCCGTAGCCTAGGCTTCATCTTTGACTCACCCCTTTCTTTTAAACCCTACATTGACTCTGTTGCTAAATCCTGTCGCTTCTCCCTCCATAACATTGCTAAGATTCGCCCTTTTCTCTCTGTCTCGTCTGCCAAAACTCTTGTTCATGCTCTGGTCATCTCTCGCCTCGATTACTGTAACCTCCTTCTCACTGGCCTTCCCCGGTCTCACCTTTCTCCCCTCATCTCTGTCCAAAACTCTGCTGCCAGGGTCATCTACCTCGCCAGTCGCTTCGACCATGTGCAGCCCCTCCTCTCTTCGCTTCACTGGCTTCCCCTTCCTGAACGAATCCTGCACAAGCTCCTAGTCTTCACCTATAAAGCTCTTCACAACCTTGCTCCCCCCTACCTCTCTGCACTTATCGCCCTCCATACTCCAGCCCGTGCACTTCGCTCCTCCTCTGTCCCTTCTCTCACCCTTCCACGCCTTCCCTGCTCCCCTAAGCGCCTTCGTCCCTTCTCACTTGCTGCCCCCCATGCCTGGAACTCCCTCCCTGTCCACATCCGCCTTGCCCCCTCCCTTCATACCTTCAAATCTCTCCTTAAAACTCACCTCTTTCGCTCTGCTCTGTCTGACTCTTTATCCTGCTGAGCCACTATTCCTATACCTACGATCGGTTTACCCTTATCCTTGCAACATGGACCTGCCTGCTGTCATTCTCATCGTAACCAAGCCAAGTACGTGCACTTGAGACCTCGCATCTTCATGAATGTTAGACCCCTTGTCTCTCCCTCTGTTCCCCTTCCTAAGTCTCTCCCCCAGCTCCTGTCTCTCAGATTGTAAGCCCTAGGGGCAGGGACCGTGTCTATTTTATTACTTTGTAAAGTGCCAGGTACACTGCTGGCGCTATATAAATGTTTGTTAATAATAATAATAATAATAATCTGAAAATATTCATGCTAAAATGTGCTTTCAAACTTCATTTTAATTATTTCAGAGAAAGAAGGTTGGGGAAAACACATCATTAGTAAATATCTACACCAAACATAACCGTGGCATTTCGTGGCTACCTTTTGTAGACTACAAATAAAACACAACTGAGAAATTAGAGTGCAACACAACTTCCATTTTAAAGAAATATGCCTAAAATGCTGCAACCCCTATTGCGAAGTGATCTAATGCAGATTCATAATGTATACTGGGTAGGGTATCACAGCTAGAATAGCAGTGGAAGCAAGTATATACTATGATTTTAATACATACATACTGTATAGTTGTATGCATTTGTATTCCCCCAAATTCTGCTTATCTGGGAGTTGTAGTCCTGGGTCTCTAACTATTCTAAACAGTTCATGCATTACGCTTTGAAGCACATGAGAGCTTGGAATTGAATGGACAAAGTAAACACTTCAGGATTTGAATCTACTGTGCATGTATTAGCATATTATGTACATTATGTATTAATAGAAAGCTAGAATAATACACTTGTCTCGTATTTTGGCACAAAGATTAAATATTTTCAGGGACTTAATGTGCACATACCTTTGTCGCCAGTTATGTTAGACATATCTCACTATTTGCCTGATTACCTCTACATATGTACATGTTATGCATTCCCTTCTCAATCTTACTCTTAACACGTCTGGTACATTATGTTTTACAATTTTAGTTCCAATAGTAGTGAACAAACTTACAAAATTAGCTTTTTCTTGGTTTTGACCGCAGTTCTAAAGACTATGCTAAAAAAAGATCCTCTTTGGCTACAAATATACTCAATGTAAGCATCTGTAAGGCTGACTCCTTATAAGCAAGATGATTATCCAGTGAGAATACTCACTTTATGTCCAGAAGATGGAGCTGTTGGTTGTTCTCTTTGTAGGTGATCTTCAGCTTGGCCTCTTGTTGCATTATTGACTGTTCCACTCTGCTCAAAAGGTGAGAAATCTGAAACAGAATTCTGAGCTTACTACTTTCTCTTTCTTTTTATCAGCCATTATTTTTGGACAATAAATACTTGTAAATTGGATGAAGCTTTTTGAAAAGGATCATTGCTAAAGTTGACAATCCCAGAATGTAACCTATCTTAACATTTTCCATTCAATTTTTCTTTAACTGATTTCATCATGGAAAATCTATCATCGTTGTCTAAAATGTGGGAGAAAGCAGGCTGACATCTCACTTTCTCACCTGGCAACAACCTTAGGAAGGAGAGTTTCTTCACAGTGAGATCATCTGCCTTCCCTGCCTGAGTGTGTTGTTTTTTTAGGGGAGTGCAGAAGGCAACCCTACCATTGTCATTTTTGTTTTTGTTTAAAAAAAACTCCTTCATTTGGGTTTTGGTGTTTTGTTTTGTTTTTATAACTGACTGTACTATTTGGGGGTTGTTGTTTTTTTAAATTAAAAATTAATAAATCAACTCAGTGCACATTATGTAAAATGGCCACCGAGCCATTCTGCACATGCAAAACCCTTTTCCAAAATGGTGCCAGCAGCGTCTGGATCATTTTGGAGAAGGGCACACATGCGCAGAATGGTCCAGCAGCCATTTTGCCCGTGCACAGTGATTTTATTTATTTATTATTTTTTTTAAAAATTAAATCACAGCGCATACGCAAATGGTCTACACATGCACGCCCCTTTCCAAAACATCACCGGCAGCGTCAGCACCATTTTGGAAAAGGGCATGCATGCGCAGGACAGCCCTGGTAGCCATTTTGTACATGCACAGGTTTTTTTTATTATTTTATTTTTTATTTTTAAATGAAAATGGATGAAAGCAAACAACAATCATTTGCTTATTCATCCGTTTTTGTAACTAATAGAAAATATTATGAATACACACCCCTATGCTTTTTTGTGAGTAAACAGAACTAGAAACGGAAAGAATTCAGCAGCAGCAGGATTTTTATATCTGAGGCAATGCAAGCACAAGCATAATGTTTGTTTCGTTATACAAAACAAACATACAGCCTAATGCTTTCATTACAATAACATGAAAGTAACTAATGGGGTTGTATAAAAATTAAAGTAAAATAGCATGGCAACCAAAAAGGACTATTTTAGTGTTAACATTTAAAATTCTATTAGTGATGGGGAAATAAAGAAGACAGGGGAAAGAAAGGAAAGGAAAGGAAAGGAAAGATGGATATTTGCTATTTTAAATGAATCCTCTTTTCTTTGAAGATAACATTTCTGCTAAAAGCAAATGGCCAAGCAACCTCTGTGAATATTCACAACAGAAGGTCCAGTTTTTAGGGATGGAAAGCTGAAGTTGAGATATAAGGCCACCCACTCACTGCATGGCTAAGATGGGATTTGAACAAGGGGCAGGTAGGGCATCTAGGAGGCCCACACTCCCTAGTGCAGCTGCATCTCCTACCACTGGAAAAGAGGCCGGGGGGGGAGGGGCGGGAGCCTGTTGCTGCTGCTGCTGCTGCTGCTGCCCCTCCCCCCTGGGCTGATGGCTAGAGAGTATTCCCCCTTCTAAGCAGGCCAGAAGAAGAGGAGTGAGGATCATTACCATCATCCTCACCACTTGCTCTCCTCTCCTTCCCAGGTATATCTTCCCCTTGTAGGGAAGGTTATTGAACGGGCAGTGGCACTGCAGCTCCAGGCACATTTGGACAGCATCGGTTTCCTTGACCCTTTTCAATCTGGGTTCCACCCCGGCTACGGTACTGAGACGGCGTTGGTGTCGTTGGTGGATGATCTCCGCCGGGAGATGGATGCAGGATGTTCGACCTTTTTGATCCTGCTAGATCTCTCGGCCGCTTTTGATATCGTGGACCATGGGCTGCTGTTGAGATGGCTGCAGACTTGGGGGGTCTGGACGGGACTGTCCTTGGATGGTTCCGGTCATTCCTCTCAGGTAGAAGCCAGCAGGTGGTGCTGGGGGCTGAAACATCTAGCCCCCAGGCCTTGACCTGCGGCGTTCCGCAGGGTTCCATTCTGTCTCCACTGTTGTTTAATGTATATATGCAGCCCCTGGGGGAGATCGTGAGAGGGTTCGGGCTGCGATATCACCAATATACTGAAGATACTCAACTACCTCTCGTTTTCAACTGACCCAGGTTCTGCTGTCTCGTTACTCTCCCAATGTTTGGAGGCCGTGGTGGATTGGATGCGGCAGAGCAGACTGAAGCTCAATCCCAATAAGATGGAGGTGATGGTGGTGGGAAGGGCGGGGGAGGTGCTGGCCCCCCTGATAGGGGGGGTTCACCCGCCTGTTGCTCTTCAGGTTGAGAGTCTGGGGGTGGTTTTGGATTTGGGCCTCCGTCTGGATTGGCAGGTGGAGGCGGTGGCTAAAGCTGCCTTTTGCCAGCTGTATCTGGTACGGAGGCTTCAACCTTACCTCTCCAGGCCCGATCTGACCACTCTCATCCATGCCTTCATCACCTCAAGGCTAGACTACTGCAATGCGCTCTACGTGGGGCTTCCCTTGTTTCTGGTTCGGAGGATGCAGCTAGTGCAGAATGCAGCGGCCCATCTCCTGATGGGGACGGGGCGGCGTGAGCACATAACACCGGTGCTCCATGCTCTGCGCTGGCTGCCTATAGTGTACTGAGCCAGATTCAAGGTGTTAGTATTGATTTACAAAGCCCTGCACGGTCTGGGCCCCTCATATCTTGGGCACCGCCTCGCCCTCCGCGCCTCAGAGCGATCTCTTTGGTCCACCGGGGGCACCTTCCTGGAGGTCCCCCATGTAAGACAGGGGGGCCACAATGGAGAGGGCGTCATTGGTGGCTGGGCCACGGTTATGGAGTTCCCTCCTGGAGGAGGCTCACCTGACCCCGGGCCTGATGGCCTTTCAACATGTCTGTAAGACTTGGCTGTTCGCCCAGGCCTTTGGAGGGGAGGGTGGGGGGGTAGGGAGCGGGGGTTGTTTTTTAATGATGTTTTTAAATTGCTGGGGGTTGATTTATTGTTGTTTTTTATTGTTATATTGGGTTTCATAATATTGTACGCTGCCCTGAGATGCCGTGGGCATGAGGGGGTGGCTAACAAATGGAATGAAATAAAATAAATAAATAAATAAATAAAATATCAGGGACCTGAGTGGCTGGAGGCGGTGGCCTTTGGGCAGCAGCCAAAGGACAGTGCCTAATGGTATTGACCACTCCTGGGCCCTTGATTCGTACCCAGTGTGGCTGTGACCAAGGAATACTGCACCCTATACTGCTACAGAGGGTTTGCCATGGGACTTCAAGATTTTTATTTTTATTCTTTCTTTCCCTGCTTCCTCCCCCTTTCTCCCCCCCTCCCCCTCCAGCAGTGGATAGTGGGTCATCTTTGGTGAGTGGGCAGTGAGTGAGAGGGCCCTCTTTTGTATAAAGATAGGGGAGTGACTGGTTTGCCTCGGGCAGGTGGTCATTGAGGGTGTCCCACCAGCTCATGTATTTGTGTTGTATTGGATAGGGAGTGAGAGACTCCTGCTTTGTCACTCGCTGCCAGTCCATTGTGGTTTGTCTGTGTAAATGAAACATGGCTTCACAAGGAGGAAGGACATCTGGAGTGGGTGAGGGACCTGAGTTAGCTGCTTTTAAGATACCCACCAGTATGGCAACTGGGGGAGAGGAGATCCATGGCGATGGCAGAAGGTGCCTCATCCTAGATGCTTTCAGCAGATGGCTGTGGAGTCTGTTGTCAGCATCTCTCAGGGCCAAGGAGGAATGGACAGTCCACAGTCCTCCTGCACAAGGGTCTGGGTGGCTAATGCCAGGTCCGTGGTGAATAAGGCTGACACTCTGTAATTCTAATACAGAGTGTCACCTGGGCCTGGCATGTATCACTGAGACCTGGCTGAACTAGGGGGCCCTGTTTTAGCATGGCTAGTCCTGCCAGGGTTCTCAGTGATCCACCAGCCTCATGTAGAACGAAGAGGCAGGGGTTGTTTTTTTTTCATCCTGCCTGCAGTGTACAACAGGGGTGGGAATTCCGGTTCTCCCGAGAACCGATATTGCCGGTATTTGGGTGTATCAGATAAATCTGATATTACCTGTACTGGCATACCAGATCTTTAACATTGGGCGCTTTACTTTTTTTTTTACATTGCGGCCATTGAGATAAACGGCTGCAATGTAAAAAAACGGTAAAATGCCCAATGTTAAAGATCTGGTATGCCGATACTGATAAATCCGGTACTGGGGAGATCCGATACCAGTAAATCTGGTATCCGGTATTCTCCCCAGTGTCCCACCCCTAGTGTACAATGTAGCCCATGTTGGAGGCAGGTACATTCAAGTGCCTGTTCATGACCTGTGCCACTGGGGCAGGATCAAAGTTTATGGTCCTGCTGGTATATAGACCCCCAGGCAATATGGGGGAATTTGGTGCCAAGTTCCTGGAGCTGGTGTCAGCATTGCTAGTGGAGTGTCCCAGGATGCTCATCTTGGGGGACTTCAGTGTGTGTGATGGTAGCTCCAGGGGGACTGACTTCCGAGTTTCTGGATGCAATGGCATCTATGGATTTTACCCAGAGCATCCAGGAGAGTACCCACAGGGCTGAAAGGCCAGCTGACCTTGTCTCTGAACTGGGTTTTCTCGCCTTGAATGTTCAGGTCAGCCCTGTTGGGTGGTTCAGCCATTACCTTGTGCATTTCAGTGTGGGTGCTGCTCTGCCTGTCTGACAGCACCACAGCCAATCGATCGTTTTATGGTCATGGAGACTGCTGAATTCAGTGGAATTCGGCAATTTAATTACAAGTGCTGAAGTTTATACATCTGCCCCTTCCAACCAGGGGTCGACGAGTTCAAAGACGGGTATTTTCAGCTTTTAGAGGAGGTCTTCAATTCCCTGGCTCCTCACCAGACCCTATTCATCTTGAATAGACCACAGTAGGAGCGACTGTATTCCCCTAGTTGACCTTGATATGACTGATGATGAGAAAGCCCATGCACTGCTAGAATCATTGTGCCTCTGACCCAAGTCCATCCTGGCTGGGGCAGTGTTAACTTTATTGACAGGCATTGTTAATGCCTCCTTTATGGAGGGAGGGTGGCCATCCTCAGACATGTGAAGTTCTGCCCCCTCCTCAAGAAACCATGTCTTGATGTTGAAGTGCTTGCCAATTATTGCTCGGTCTCTAATTTGCCTTTCTTAGGGAAGGTGATTGGGAAGGCTGTGGCAGTGCAGCTGCAGAGGCACCTGGAATCCAACAATATCTTGGGGAAAATTCCAGTCGGGTTCTGGCCTTCCCACAGGGTAGAGACCACACTTGTCAGGGCGATGAGTGATCTGCTGATGATTTTAGATCTAAGATAGGTGGCCATTTTGGTCATGCTGGACCTTATTGCAGCATTTGATACAATTGACCATGGGTTGCTGCTTCAGTGACTGAGGAACATTGCTGGCATGATGGGAGCTGCCAGTCAGTGGTTTCAGTGACTCATGCCTAGAAGAACTGAGTCAGTTGATGGTGATGGGTGAATATGTGTCATCCCTGAGAGGCTTGAACTGTGGCATTCCTCAAGACTCTATTCTCTTGCCCATGTTGTTCAGTATATACACACGCAACCCTTTGAGGATGTTATGACCAAGTACAGGGTTGAGTATCATCAGTATGCTGATGATACACAACTGTATATCTCTTGTCCCATGAGCCCTGCCATCTCAATCTCTGCCTTGGAGGAAGGCTTGAATGATATAGCCAGCTGGATGCATCGGAGCTACCTTGTACTCAATCTGGGGAGGACTGAGGTTATGTTGATGGGGAGAGAGAGCCAATATGAGGATGCCCTTGCCTCTCTTGGGCCCCTGTATGTGGATGGGGTCCAGGTAGTGGGTCAGGCAAAGAACTTGGACATTATTTTCAACCATGCACTGTCCTTGAAAACTCAGGTGTTGGACATAATTTGGAGATGTTTCTTTCAGCTACGCAGTTTGCATATGTTACGCCCTTATTTATCCCAGGTTGACCTTGCTACAGTGACCCAGACCCTGGTGACCACAAGGCATGATTTTAGTAACTCCCTTTTCTATGGGTTTCCAGCAGAGTTTATCGGTCACTTTTAACTTGTTCAGAATGCAGCAGCAGGACTGCTTGCTGGTTTGGGCAGCCGTGATCATGTTAGACCTGCCCTGCCTTCTTTACATTGGCTGCCTGTAGAGCAACGGATTGAGTTTAAGATTCTTTTCTTTTCTTTTTAAACTGCCTAACTGAGTCAGACCAATGGTCCATCTTAGCGCAGTATTGTCACAACCTGACATGGCAGCAGGGGTTTCAAATTCAGGTCCAAATCCAGCTCTTCCAGTGTCTCTGGCAGAGGCCATCCTGGTGTGCTACCTGAGACCCCTCCAAGCTCCCAGAGGAGGCCTCCCCCAGGCGTGCTACCAGGGATCCCGAGGTGGAGATGCCGGGGATTGAACCTAAGACCTTATACATGCAAAGCATGTGCTCTTACCACTTGAGCTATGCCCCCACCCCCCATTGTGCTGCTGGTCTTCAGGGCCCTGAGTGGTTTAGGCCCTGGCCACATTCGAGAGCTGTTCCTGGAGCCTCACACTGATGGGTATCTGTGCTCAGAAACTACCTGCTGTTTGCGGATCCCTCCATCACGTCTTAAGTCAGTGGGTGATTGGGTCTTTGCTGTGGGGGGGCCCCTCAGTGTGGAACTCACTCCCTCCAGATGTCTGACACAATTCCTCCCACCTTTCCTTTAAAAAGCACCTGAAAACTCATTTCTCCTCTAGGTACTTTTAGGATCCACCACAGGTTCCCCTTAATGCCGTCTGTCCTCCCTCTTTACCTTCCCCTTTTAATTTTTTTACTAATTTAGTGTTTTATATTTTGTATTGTTTTTATATTTTTATGATTGTAAAGCACTCCAAGTGCAACTAAAAGGCAGAGGAGTGCTACAGAAATAATAATTATTATTATGCACTAGGACTCATTCTAACTCTATGCCTCTAAATATGAACCTGGGTCTCCCAGGTCCAAGTTCAACACCTGATCAACTATGCTACACTGGCTCTGAATTATTTATTTTGTACCTGTAGCATTTATGGTCTGGGTTTTAAGAGAGTGTGTAAAACTAATAGGTAATTCAGCACACCTTTGTATCATATCCTACCCCTCTGTTAAATGCAAAGACTGTTTTAGATGAGATGCAACCACGCAGGTCCACCCATGAACCACATATCCAAACGCCCATCTGAAGGTGCTGTGGGGAGGGGGAAGGGTGCTCCCGTGACCCACACAGCACCCACTCAGAAAAAGCTAAGAGGGCTTCATGAAAGAGAAGGCAAGAAAGTGCGTGGGGACAGGCGCCCATACATCCCCATGCCCATGTAAACTGGGGCACCCACCCACACCAGCGGACAGGTCCCCGGTAATCCGCCTCCCCAGTCCCACCCCCAGCACTGCCAGGAGCTCACTGGGGAGCATGCGAAATACAACACTGCATTGGCTCAAAGCACAACAATCCCCACTCGCGATGCACAAGAGAAGTACCAACGCTATGGAGGACCACTGCTCAGATATCAGCTTCCTGCATGTCCTCCCCCCATCCCAGTATGCACCTCTGTGTAGCCCAGGACTGCCAGCAGCTGCAGCGGCTCCTAGGCAGGAAGGGGTTACTGGCTATGCGGCTTCATGTTTCCATGGTGTCTGCGGCTGTGTGTCATGGAGAAGGGTGAGCAGCTGGGCGGGGCTTGGGGGGGTTATTGCTAGGTGTCGGGCGGGAGGGGAAATGACCACCCGTATGAATTGTGTGCACGGCTAGTCCATGGTGGCAGGAGTGCATGAAAGCTGCCTGCGTGGGCGCAGTAGACACCTGGGGAGCTTCCTGTTAGAATCCCTCCCCACACACTCCAACTGAGTGGGCGCTCCATGGCTGCTCCACTCAGTAGTCATGGACCCTGCTGCATTTGTTTAAAAATGGCCACGGATGAGATTTCTAAAAATAATGCCACTGTTCTTCAAATTGATCATTTCTGACACAACAGCCTGCAAAGAAACGCTTAGGGATCCATAGTACAGCAACATTTACCCTGTTTCACAGGTTAGAACAGACCCTGTGGCTAGAAGTACAAAGACTGCGCCCACGTGGTTCTATTTAAGCTTCATATTTATCATTAACTCCTGCTACGATCATATTCAGTAAATTTCCAGTATAATGCTAACCTCTTATGAGGTAAGAAAATGCACTAGTATTCTTCTCTGCAGCAAATCTCTGGCAACTACTGCTAAAGCACAGTATCTCGGCATCTTTTATGGTGCATCATTCTAGAAATGCCTGCCCTTCCTGCTCTCATTTTAATAATTAAGCTCTTGGAAAATTACTTACATGATCATCATACACTTCAGCGTAGTAGCAGCATCCAAGACTAACATCACTTAGTAGTCTGTTAATTGTAAGCAGGGAACCTGTGTTCACTGTGTTCTCCTCGCTGCCACCCATAGGGAAACTACAGTGAACACAAGTCCCTGACTGTAAGCTCCACAGAGTGCTGAACTTGTAACTTAGGTTTTTTCCACATGTTATGTTATTTATTTCAATTTTATCCCACCCTATTCCCTAAGGCTCAGGGTGGCTAACATCACAAGAGACGTTTATTTATTTTTTACAAAGTCAGGATGAAGAGTCAGTTATCCAACATTGTTTAAAAGAGGAACTGTTGTATCAAGGGATTCGATCTTATCCATGGCTCCAATACCTAGCCAAATTGATTAAAGAAATGGGGTTCTCTTTCGAATATTTTTCTGGGAAACTCCTTAGCGGGATTAGGGAGGAAATCTTCCAGAGACTTAAGGATATGGCGGATCAAGAAGATCTAGCAGGGGTACGTACTTGGAAGATAGCTCCCTATTAGAGTTGGGACCCCGGGGCAATTACCGGATACCGGATTTACCGGTTTCCGGTTTCCAAAAAACCGGATTCTCAGATTAAATCCGGTATACCGGTACCGGATTTATTCCATTGATTTCAATGGGGCACTGTGTCCCCATTGAAATCAATGGAATAAAAATTCCTCCCCCCTCCCCCTCCCAGGCTGTGCGAGTGGAAGGGGGGACACCCCCCACCCACCCTGCCCCAGCCTGGATTTTTTTTTAAAATTCCCCTCCGTTGCCGGGCAAGTTCAACCAGAGGCCCCCCCCCCCCCAGCACCAGCGGCCGCGGCGTCCCAGCAGCAGCCGGTAAGTATAGACCTGATCCCTGGGGTGGGTTAATACCCCCCCACCCCCCAGGGATCACCCTACTACAAGTTCCCACTGGCTCCAGTACCTTCAGTTCAGCTCCGGGTGCGGCGGCGGCGGGCGGTCCGGCAGCCTCAGCGCCGGCTGTGGCTGCCGGCTTCAGAGACGCTGTAGGTCTTCCGGGGAACTTCCGGGTTTCCCCGGAAGGCCTACAGCGTCTCTGAAGCTGGCAGCCACAGCCGGCGCTGAGGGCGCCGGACCGCCCACCGCCGCCGTCGCCGCACCCGGAGCTGAACTGAAGGTACTGAAGGTACTGAGTGTAAAAGTTTGTGTGCATGTCTGTGTGTGTGTGAGAGAGGGGGAGTGTATGTGAAAAAGGTGAATGTGAATCTTGAGGGTGTGACTGAGTGAGAGTGTGTGTCTGAATGTGTCTATGCGTGATGGAGAAGTGAGTCTGTGAGTCTGTATGAGAGAAAGAAGCAAGTGTGTGTGCGGGGCATGAAATATATATTCAGTTTGATTAATCTATTTATTTATATTTAGTTTGATTAAAAAGACTCTTTTAAAAAATATAAAGATTAGTGTTGAAACAAAAATATTTAAAAATTAAGATTAAAAATGTAAGTTAAATAATTTAAAATGTAGTTTTTCAAAAGAAATAACTTAACATTAGCCAGGAAGAATAATAAATTGGGTTGTATAAAACTGCAATCAAGGTCCTGTAGCTTTCTAATGTGTAATTAATCGATCAAGTAATCAAGGCACAGTTCAGTGTGTTTATACATATACATATATTCATTTCCTGGTTTGTCTACAAGATATCATATTTTGTGACAGTCACTTTTGCTAACTAAAACCCTTATTAAATTCCACAATCAAAAAACCTCTGGCTTACAATTATAGTTAAGGCTCTTGCAAATTCAATCATGCAGTAAAAAGCATGGAAATTGCAATTAAGGCTCCTGCCTTAACTTACATACCATGTAAGCAGTAAAGACGTTGTAGTCTCACATGTGCTCACTTACAACTTAGTCTCCATGAACTTTGCCTTTGTCTTTCAGTCCCAGTCCTCTTCCTCCGCAGGTTGGGGGCAACACAGTTGCCTCTCCAAAACAACAGTTGTCTCTCCTGCTTTGTCCCAGATCTCACCTGCACATGTGTGCAGGAGCCACCAGATGTTGGCCCAGGATTGCCCCAGGCTGTGTCAGTGGCTAGCCCAGGCTGTGACCTCAGAAAACTTCAAGGTCACAGCCCGAGCTAAGGCCCATCTGACTGGGCCACAGCAGGCTAACATATCTGTTTCAGCATACTGGCCTGACTCACGGCCTCCATAGCCAGCTGCCATGGCTGGCTGTCACTGGCTGCCATGGTTGCCCACATGGTGGAGGCGGGACGCTCGGTGCAGCGCAGGGCGGAGCCAGCCAGCTACACGTTTGTGGTTCTTCCCACATTCCCCAGGCCATGCAGGCAGCGGGACGGCACCCTTACTGCGGGCACATTTATTTGGCATCCTGGCCCGGACCATGTCCACCATAGTTTTCCTCCCCAGGCCAGGTCGGGCTGCTGCTGTGCCACCTCCAAGTATGTTTCTAACCACAGAGTACAGCCTGACCACACATTCCAAACTCTATAGTTTCATGAAGGAGGAGAAGAGGGGGGGGGGTGTCACCTATATCTCCCAACAGTGTCTGTTCAGGAGGGACAGTCCCTTTTTGCGAGCTGTCTCCCTTTCAGGGTCAAAGTTCCTCTTCCAAGAGAAGACAAAAAGTATATGGTATTCATGTCTCAGGTACCAAATTGCTTTTTGTGTATTGCCAATTGCCAAATTACCTTTTCTGTATGTGCAAAATGGCGACCGCCATTTTGCACCTGGTCTGATCAAAATTCTGACTAAAAAGTTATTTTGGTTGGCATCCTGACCAGAATTTCAGCAAGTCATTCTGAATTTATGGGATTTTTCCATAAAAATGAAATGGCTTTTCTGAATCAACCCTAAAGCAGGAACGTTTCTTCCCTTCTTTATGCAGGTGGAATATTGGGAAGGTTGTGCATACACGTGTGAGGGGGCAGAGCTTATTGACTGAGAGGGTAGGGCTTGTCCTTCTTTGGCAGCTGAAAATGTTGGGAGGTATGGTTTCAGGCTCCACCCGTCACTGCCATATAAACTGGGAGCCAACTCCCCTCACCACCATCCCTGCACCTGTTATGGGTGTGCACATGATCTCAGAATAAGTCACCCTTGCACTTAGCATAGTGTCAGGAGCCTTGGAATAATAGGGGAATGCAGGTAGCTGAAATGTGAGCATCAATATTCAAATTTTTCTCAGATGCAAGAAAAGAATCCTCTACTTTTGCAGAGAATGCCATAGAATCCCATACCTGTATTTCTGCCTCCTTGATTTTAGATTCCAGGATAAGTTTAGAAGCTTGTTGGTCTTTGCTTAGGTTCTGAAGTCTTTCGTATGTCACTTTGTGCTCTGCAGACAGTCTGGCTAAACCAGCATCACACCTGGTCAGACAGAAGAACACCAAAGCAACAGAGGATTAGAGCTAAACACACATCCATCCTAAAATTGATATTTCCATGAAAGTGCCAGTCTCTCTTGGGAAACATGTCTTTGTACCCATTGAGGTTCTCAAAATTCCTGAAGTGTCATTGTAACAGGGCCAGGCTCTGAGGGGTTAGTCTTGACAGGAGCTGCACCTCCAATGAGCCAGGCCCACGTGGTATCTTCTATCCAACAGTGTCCTTTCTTTACAATGCATTCACCCATCACCAATATACACATACCCAGTCCAGAGAGAGAGAGAGAGTCCCTGATATCTTTCAGTATCGGGGCACAATCCTTCCCAGTCAGGCCTCAGCTTCTGCAGCCTCATTCCCCAATAGTCTTCTCTGAGCTCTTCAGCGTGTCTCCACTTTCTGGACCAGCAGCCAGACTCATCCAGGGCAGGGCAGGGCAGCTCCTGGTTGCAGGCTGGCTCAGCCCTCTCTCTTGTTTCTGCCTTTCCCTGGTGATCTTCCCACAGACTGAGGGCTCAGCTCTGCCTTTTCAGGCCTTGGGGCTGTCCTAGCCATGCCCAGCCCAACTGGGCCCACTTAGCCACCTAGTATTCCAGGGGCAGCACCTGTGCTGTCTTAGGGGCTGTCCTCCTATGGGCTGGCAACTATGCATCAATTAGCACCAACTCAAGGTGTAATCCCACTCTGTTATGTGCACCTGTACCTTTCAGGCCAGCGCTATCGTGTCCCTACTACAGTCATAGCATCAACCAACTGCCCTCAGAAGGCCTCATCTCTGAGATACTGAAAACATAAAGTGCTGTTGTGCTAATGGGAATTTATTATTATTATTATTATTATTATTATTAACAAACATTTATATAGCACCAGCAGTGTACCTGGCACTTTACAAAGTAATAAAATAGACACGGTCCCTGCCCCTAGGGCTTACAATCTGAGAGACAGGAGCTGGGGGAGAGACTTAGGAAGGGGAACAGAGGGAGAGACAAGGGGTCTAACATTCATGAAGATGCGAGGTCTCAAGTGCACGTACTTGGCTTGGTTACGATGAGAATGACAGCAGGCAGGTCCATGTTGCAAGGATAAGGGTAAACCGATCGTAGGTATAGGAATAGTGGCTCAGCAGGATAAAGAGTCAGACAGAGCAGAGCGAAAGAGGTGAGTTTTAAGGAGAGATTTGAAGGTATGAAGGGAGGGGGCAAGGCGGATGTGGACAGGGAGGGAGTTCCAGGCATGGGGGGCAGCAAGTGAGAAGGGACGAAGGCGCTTAGGGGAGCAGGGAAGGCGTGGAAGGGTGAGAGAAGGGACAGAGGAGGAGCGAAGTGCACGGGCTGGAGTATGGAGGGTGATAAGTGCGGAGAGGTAAGGGGGAGCAAGGTTGTGAAGAGCTTTATAGGTGAAGACTATAGAAAGACATTAGAAATGACATTAGAAAGTCAAAGAGGTAAAGGGTCAGGTCTTTATGCCAGTGGTTCCCAAACTGTTGGTTGTGAAGCCATAGGAAGTGGTCTACAAAACCCTTTTAAACAGGAAATGTTCTGATTCAGCTGGGGGTGCAGCATGTCTGTGGGAGAGAGGGGACGGGGTGACTGTGAAGCATAACAATCATCTGTTCAACCCCTCTCCCATCCAGGAGATGATCACAGTGCCAGAAATGGGTGACAAAGCCGCCCACCTTGTGCAGCCAATGTTAACCTATGGGTGGTCCATAAGAAATTTTGAGGGCTGACAATTTCATTCAAAAAAAATTGGGAAACTCCTGCTTTGTGCTATTCCTTTTGATGACTCATCCGCCATCTTCTAAAAGTGCTTGTAATGGACGCAGTCTGTTAATCCATCAGCTACTTGATGGCATTTGTAAAATAGTTATAATGTTAGCGTAAAGGAATATAAGACCGAAAGGGGCCTCTATGGCTTTCTGGTCCACCCCTTTTGTGCTCGCAGGCAATCATGTCATATAACCGTGCTCGTAAACTAGCAAGCTGCATCTTAAAACCAGATAGGATGCTTTCCTCCTACAGCTGATTAGGGATCACATACATACCCATAATCATTAATGATTGGCAAGGTGTTAACTAGATCCTTGGTTCTCAAATCCTTGTGGGATGAGCTCCCGGGGCGGGGGGGGCACAAAAGAATTGGAGGGGAGAGGTGCAAGAAGCAACACAGCTGGCGAATACCTGTCTCCACTCTGAGCTAGGGGGAATTTCCAAAATAACAGGGTGGCAAGGGGGAGAGAGAGTCAAAGGGTGTCTTTAGACAGGCTCTGCTCCTGCTCTGGCCCACCCCCTGGGGGTGTAAAGACAGGCCACCCTAGGATGAGGCAGAGCATGAGAGAAGCAGGCACCACCACCTGTTCTGGGCCAGCTCTACTCACAGTTCTCCGGAACATCCCGGAGCACCACAAGCAGAGTGGACCACCCAAACCCAAAGCACTGGCCAAGAGCGGAGCAGCACTGGTCTGTCTAAAGGATGGACAGCTGCTGCAGCTTGACTTCTGGCCGTGGGTTTCCCTGACAGCCACCATAGAGCTGCGGGCAGCAGCCGCTCCACCTGCAGCTCTATGGTGCAGGTGCAGGGGACAGAGACATGCATGGGTCACGGGTGGACTGCAGTCTGCAGCAGTGGCATCCATTTAAAGCTGCTGCCACTGGAGCACACCCAGGGGTGACCGCCCAAAGTGGACCCAGGGGTAGCCAACCCCGGGTCCATCTAAAAACACCCATTGAAACAGGTGAGAGATTGGGGAAGCAAGTTGTATGTGTGTATTGTGTGGTGGAGAGACCTTAAAAACCACATGTAAGCAGAAGGGAGTGCGTTTCAACAAAGTGTGAGAACCACTAAATTAGATTATCAAGATCTAATTCCTAATAATTTTTTTAAAGCATCTTTTTTCTTCCTTTGTCAGTGAGTTGTACTGTGGAACATCTGCTAACTCAAATATTGCTCTATATTCAATTATTTTTCTGACTACAGAATTTTAAAATAGTCAAAGTGTTGTATTTTATTGTATGTAATTTCTCAGGAATGTAGCATAATAACTAGAACCAACCCTGCTTACAGGCTTATTTACAGTTCTATTCACAAACAAATAGTACGCAGCTATAACAACTATGGTGGAAGACCAAATTGTGCAGTCCTTAGTCTGAAGAGCTCCCATTTAAAGCAATGGGAGTGTTGCCTAAATAAACACTTCAGGAGTAGGCCTTAATTTATGCAGTCCCCCTACTGAATGTTGGAATACTTCTGAAATTATTAAGTAGTTATACAGTACAAGCAATGTATGTACCTGGTGCTTTACAATCAACAATTATAAACAAGTCCATGCCTAAGCAGGCTTACAATCTAAGAGACTAGGAAGGGGAGACTAGGGGAGGGGGACAGAAGGAGAAATGGGAATACATCTAAGAAGTTGCAGGTGTATGTGCTTAGCTTAGGGTGGTAGCAAAGGAGAAGCGAAGTTCCCGGAATAAGACAACAGCCCACTAAAGTCTGGGTTTGGTCCGTGCATCCCACCTCTCAGCCCCCACACATGTTTAGCATTTCCTGCCTATTAAAGGGGCACTCCCTTTGTGTACTTCATGCACTTGAGGGCAGACCTCTACTTGCAGTGCCAGAGAGAACAAGAACAGAGAGATGGGTAGGAAGCAGTCACTCCTCGGACTCTATGGTGCTGACAGACCTGTACACATGGAAGTGCTGCAAGCGAGTAATTGATGGGACACAGACATTAACCCACATTCACCCACACAGCGGGCTCCAAATTCTCTGAGATCCCGCTGTGAGTGGGGGCTGCGGGTCCGGATGGTGGGGGCTATGTGAATGGTGGGGGCAAACACCTAATAAACAGGCAGGTGAGCACCTACCTGTTGTGGACTAATGTGGGCAAATGTCTCATTTGTTAACAAATTCCCTTAGTTACAGGGAAGAGGGAGAACCCAAGACAGTAAGAAAATCCAGGCAAAGACTAAGGGGATGGGGAGCTAGGAAAAGCTTGATGGAAGAGGTAGGCTTTCAGGGGGGATTTGAAGAGAGGGAGGGAGCAGAATGAATGTATTCAGGGAGAGAGCTCCAGGCATGGGGGACAGCAAGGGAGGAGGGGCAGATATGTTTTGAAGAGTCCGGGAATTGTGAGCAGTCAAGCGGAGCTCCTGGACAGGAGTGTGGCAGGAGACAAACACAGAGAGATAGGAAGGAGCAAGGTCATGAAGGGTCTTGAAAATAAGGACCAGGAGCTTGTGTTGATGCATTCAGGTAGAGGGAGCCAGTGGAGAGAAGAGAGGAGGGGATGAACATAATCAAAGCAGCAGGCGAGGTGAATATGCTTGGCAGCGGAGTTCTGAACAGAAGAGAGTGGGGAAGGCCAGTAAGGAGGAGGTTGCAATAGTCAAGGCGAGAGATGACTAGCGTATGGACTAGAGTTTTGGCAGTGGAAGCAGTAAGGAAAGGCTGGATCTTAGACTGTTTTTAGATGAGGCGCTGCAGAAGCACCTCCCGAGCCGTGCGTTAAGACAGAAGCCAGCTGTACTGCCGGAAGTGACATTCTCCCCGTTGCTGGCAACGACGGCAGCCGGAGATGTGGCGTTTTGCAAAGGCGTGTTCTAGAGACCTGAACATTGAAGTCTCTAGAACGCACCTCTGCAAAGTGCCACGTCTCCAGCCACCGCCGTTGTTGGCAACGGGGAGAACGTCACTTCCGGCAGCGCAGCCGGCTTCTGTCTTAAAGTGCGACTTGGGAGGCGCTTCTGCAGCACCTCATCTAAAAACGGTGCAAGTATTGTTGTTCAGAGAGAGACTTCAGGACTTGGCAACGGATTGGATCTGAGGTTTAAAGGAGAGGGAGGAGTCAAAGCTGAACCCCAGGCTATGTGCTTGGAGGACTGGATGGATGGTGACCCCTTTGATGGAAATTGAGGCAGAGAGGAAGGCTTGGGGAAGAAAGATGAGGAGTTCAGTCTTGGCAGTGAGACATCCAAGGAAGAGATATTGGAGAGACAGTTTGTGATGAGAGACTGGATGGAGGCAGAGACACGGGGGGTGGGGGGAGATAGAGTTGAGTGTCATCAGCATACAGATAATACTGGAAGCTGTGATTCAATGAGTTTGTCCAGGGACCGAGTGTAAAGAGAGAAGAGAACTAGCTCGATATTTTCAGGGCAAATGGTACATTGGAACATATGCATATGTATTTTCTCACACTGTTCAGAAATACTTTTGACAGACGGATTTCTTCAGCAATAATACAATAAGTGCATTAGCTGAGTTGTAAAAATATAGGTATTATAGGTTCAGGAGTGAGACCTCTCAAAAGTATGAGTAATGTGTGTGTTTTTTGTAAAAGGAAATACGTAACTGCCAAACTTACATAATCTGATATATGAAACTGATTGAGACCAGACAGCAGTTAAGATTTTGGAAGGAGTGAGCAGTGGAATTTTACCAACCAGCGGCAGACTGGTGACCTATTTTAACCATTTCCAGTATCATTTCAGTTGGCTATCATAGCCTGTCAGTGTTCAGTTAAAGCAAGGACCCATCATTGCCTTTCTAACACAGAGGGAGGGGATGAAAATGGCAAGAGAAACCACATGGCAGTATGGTACAACCTCATTATGAAAATACTAACCTAATCAAGAAAATGAATAGGAGTGACATGTTGAAAAAGCATCATTTAAGACATACAACTGGTGACACAGTTTTATATGTGTTGCATTAATAACAGACACTGATGTGGGATGAATAATAGATGGAGACTTTCTAGCTCTCCAGGGTGTGTTTGGACTATATGATTGTAGGAATGGGGTGTGGGTGTGCGAGGACACACACAAGGAACTTGTCCCATACCCCTTAGTTGCAGCGGTGGGAGAGTGTCACCTCCTTAAATTTGGCACTATTCCTTCTCAGGTGCAGAAGGAGAAACTTCAGCTACAATCTCCTGTAGCCTTGGATACTGTACTTCAAGCTGCGGTACAGGCAGTTGCAAGTACAGTTATTTAAATTACTGAGCACTATGCAAAATCCTTCTCCACTAATTCAAGTGGCAAAGCTTTCAACAAGAAACCTGAGGATAAGGGATCAAGTCTGACTTTTGTGATTGGCTGTTTTATGTGTGGGAGTCATTACATTTTTTAAAGTTTACATTTTAAAAATAGGGACAAGGCCATGAGGCAGAATTCAAGGGTGTCTGTGGGGCTTTGCAAGGTCAAAGCTGTTCCCACTCAGGGTGATTTCAGACGTGAAATCACCACGGTCTGGGATCCATTTCAGATCCCAGACAGGAATCAGTCTGGCCGTCCTTTAGACGTGCCGGCCTGATTCCTACAGGGGGTAGGGGAGGGAGCGGGGAGGGGCTGCGCGGCGCGACGTGCAGCCACACAGCCCAGCTTCCCTGGCAAACTTAATTGATGGGACACAGACATGTGAATGCACATTAGCCCACATTCACCCACACAGCGGGCTCCAAATTCTCTGAGACCCTGCTGTGAGTGGGGGTTGCAGGTCCGGGTGGACATTACTTTTGGCTGATTCCGCATCGTGATCCAGCTAACCATGGTTCTGGACCTCCGGGCGGCCGGAGGTCCAGAACCGTGGTCAATGAGATTCCTGCCGGAGGTTCACCGTGGTGAACGTCTGGTGGGAATCTCTTTGGGCAATTTCAGACGTTACAGTACCGCGGCCACCACAGGGGGTTCACTGTAGTTGACCGTGGTATCGTAATGTCTAAAAATACCCTCAGTTTGTTATGCCACTTGTAAAATGTAAGAATAACAGAGGCTAAAGCCTCCATGTTGTCAGTAGAAACCAGAGTGGTGAATTCCACCAGAATCTGTCCATTGGAATCTAGGCACTCCAAAATCAGATAGTAGTTTTTCAATGAGATGTGACAGTACAGTATAAAATACACCTTAAGAACTGGTGTAACACATTTATACAATAGGCAGCTGTTCTTTTATAACAAGTTATAACTTTTTACTCAAATGCTCGTAAGTGTATCTTTGGGTTTTTCAATGTAACTTGTGTATATGACCAGATGGTCAGCTGCTAGTATGATATCCAAGAGATGGGATTTTCAAGGTATGCCAGTTTCTGATTTTACTTACACTGGTGTCAATCTGCATTACATTATGGGTGAAAACAGACATGACACTAACCACCCTTTAACCACCCTTGGTGGTTACTTATGCATGTTGCAGGGCTGTATTGGTGCCCTATAGAGCCCTGCAACATGCATAAATAACCACCAAGGGTGGTTAAAGGGTGGTTAGCGTCATGTCTGTTTTCACCCTATATCTTATATTTCTTTTGATACATTTTGGTTGGTACTGTCTGAATAACAGTAGGTTCCCTTGTCTTAAGATACCAAAACATTTCTAATATATATTTATTATGATTTTTATTTAATTTGGATTTGGTATTTCAGTATGGTCAGAAGAGAAATAATCGCTATGCATTTAGTCCCATAGTTGGCACATGCCCAGAACGAAGTACACATGTGTTATAGACGTGGAGGCTAGGGTCTGATCCAAGGACATTTTTAGATGAGACAAAACTCCCACAAGCAGGCAATTAAAACCGCAATTAAAACTCATGCCTACTATACTCACATGTGAACAACTCTCGTGTGTGTTATGTGGAAAATTCTGTGTCTTAATCTGCTTTCTGGAACCCCCAATATGAGGGTTCCAGAATGCACATTCCCAAACATGCACACTAAAGACAAAGATTAACATCTAAATGCAACTTCCACGAGATCACGTTTACTCCAGTTGCCATTTTGAAAGCATAACAGAGGTGGGTGGAGATGTGCTCTGCTCTGTACACCAGGTTTAGGGTTCGTCCAATATTGCTATTTCTCTCCGAGACCCTCAGCAGCGAGGATGGGGGAAATGCGGCTTTACATGTACCACGTGACTTTTTTCACACATGTTGGGGGTGGATGTCTAAACAGCACTCGCACATATGCTGAGGGGTCTTTGTGATCATGGGAGATTGCTGCAACCCACAAATTTCATGCACATCTAAAACGTCCTGAGTTACACTGAGGTAAATCTGGGATTGCAATATTTTAAATGTCCATCTCTATTAGTCTTCAAATGATACACAACAAAGAGAATTACAGTTTGAAGAACACCTGTTTTTAAACACATATAGCAGTGGTTTAGATTTATGTGAGCCTCTAGGTTTGAAGGCTGACTAATTTGCTCATGAAAGTCCTGCTCTCTTTGGACTGAAATTCAAGACAGTTGCTTTTCTAATGAGATTCTGGCCACATCCAGGCTAGAATAAAAAGGAGGTTCCTTTTAGTTTTGAATCTGGCCCAGAAACAACATCACCCTTCTCCCAACACTTTGAAATATGAAAAGCTTGGATCTGAAGCTCTGGTTTTGATCCCTCTCTAATGAGAACATGAAGTTCTTCTTACAGAAAAACGGAGCAAAGTCCAATGTGCATTAATGATTAATTCCTTATGCTGTTATTGGTAATAAAATCAGATTGTCAAACCCATATCCCTATACAGATGTAAGTGAATGGCTTGTGGAAGCCGAAAATGAGAAAATTTCATTTTTTTTTATTCTAACAGATTTTCAAAAGACAAATAAAAAAATATTTGGTGTATGCCATTGCTTACCTGAAATTAGGTCATTTTAAAGATATTGTGATTTGTGAGATAAATGAGACATTAATTACATTTCCCAAAAGAAATTGAAATGTGAATTCTGGGCATAAGGGGTCTCATTCTCAAAATGTGCAAGATAAGCTCATCTCATTTGCCCATGCAATTACTGTGACCATACATATAGTCCACGCAAATGCACAAACTCAGAACTGGCCATGTGCATGCTTGAACTGACCAATTTGCCCAGACAAATAAGCACAAAGTTACGCATGCATTTCTTCATGCACACATTTTTGGGTAGAAGGTCAAAGACATTGGTCTCCTTCTTCCCCGAGGAAAGCTTACTGCAAAACCACATTACAAATTATTTGTACTTTTGTGCTATTGATGAATAAAAGTCACGTGAAAGGGACTGGTTTGTAAGCCAAGTATTTTGAGATGCAGTAAAATTTCAGAAACTGGTAGCATTTAAAATAAACTGTAAAATGATCGAGCAGCAACTTTCCATATCTCAGGAAGCAAAAGGCGAGCCCCGTATTTATTTTTTGGAGCAGCTGAAAAGCCTTTTTGTTGACGACAGTCCTAAGAAATCACTGCCCAGTGTGAGAGAGCCTGCTGTGCTATTACTTTTGCAATCAGTGGCTATAGGTATATAGGCAACACCCTAAGTTACTAGTACTCTGTAGTAGGATGGAAATAAAAACATGGTTCACTTAATACCAAATCTTGTGCAACACGTATATAACCGTTTGTAGTGTGCTGCATGACCTACAGGTAAGTGCTGTTCCAGTGCACAAGCTAGCCATTCAGTGTAGTAATGGTTCGACTTTATGCTACACTGTACCATACTGTATGCTGTGTGTTACCTATGGATATTGGTATTGTAAAGAATGTGTGCCAAGACAGCAAAGTTATTGCAACCCCAAACTATTTGTAAATACCCTCTTCAGTTAGTTATACTAAGAGTTCACACTTGCAGAAGGTAATGTACATTGCCTGTATATCTACTCCACTAATATTCAAAATACTAACATGTCAAGAACATGTAAGAATAAACTTTGCACTTAAGTATTTGGTGTTAATACACCAGTGGCCAGTGGTGTAACAAGGCTGCGGTGGACAAGGGGCCAGGGTCTCTCTAAGCAACAGTCCTCTCAAGGGGGCTCCCAGCCAGCGTTGGCCTCCCCCAACAAAGGTGGTGGTTTTACCCTGGCTCCCAGCAAGTTTCCACCCCCTGGAGGAAGGAAATTTTAAGACTAGGTGGGGGTGGGGCCAGCATTTTGCCCTGCCTGCTCTGAAAATTTTCTTTTAGGCGACGCCCTTTGCAAGTGGTCTGGGTGTCAAAAAAACGTTCGGAGTGGGTGGGAGCGTTGTGTTGGCTTTGCTCCCTCCCCTGCCCACTCTGAAAATTTGCTAGCAGTGCTGAAGCTGCTTGCCAAGGGCCACCCTAAAGTCCAGAACTGAGCCCCTTCACTCCATGGTAGCTATTATGCCCCTTGCAGAGGCACAGGGAGGTGTCACTCATGGAGCTGCTTCAGATCCCAGATTTTCATGGCCAGCAGCACCAGCCTTGCTGATACTTAGAGGTGCTGGGCCCCAGTTTTAATTCCAAACCTCCATTTTACCACACACAGTCCCCCCTGCACTAACCCACTAGCCCCCACTCCCCTCCTAGTGAACCCAGGAGTCCTGGCTCCCAGCCCCCCAGGCCCCTGCTCTAACCCACTAGCCCCCCACTCCTCTCCCAGGGAACCCAAGAGTCCTGGCTCCCACCCACCCATCCAGGTGGGAGCCAGGACTCCTGGGTTCCCTGGAGCATCCCCCTGC
This sequence comes from Sphenodon punctatus, assembly GCA_003113815.1. Lineage (NCBI taxonomy): Eukaryota > Metazoa > Chordata > Lepidosauria > Sphenodontia > Sphenodontidae > Sphenodon > Sphenodon punctatus. The sequence goes on along the minus strand of QEPC01011914.1, from coordinate 1,528,061 downwards.
TCTAACCCACTAGCCCCCCACTCCTCTCTCAGGGAATCCAGGAGTCCTGGCTCCCACCCACCCATCCAGGTGGGAGCCAGGACTCCTGGGCTCCCTGGGGCATCCCCCTTCTCTAACCTACTAGCCCCCCCACTCCTCTCCCAGGGAACCCAGGAGTCCTGGCTCCCACCTACCCATCTCCCTGCTCTAACCGACTAGCCCCCCACTCCCCTCCCAGGGAACCCAGGAGCCCTGGCTCCCA
>QEPC01011914.1:1511715-1527371 GCA_003113815.1 Sphenodon punctatus | reverse complement strand
CCATGTGCCCCCCTGCTCCCCCCTCCCACCATGTCCCCTCCTCGCTCCCCCCACCCCTGGCCTCGCAATTTACTCACCAGGGCCTCCGGCTCATCTCCTCAGCACTGCCGCCGCCGCTTCTGCCAGGGAGGAAGGCATTCGGGGAGGCTAAGAGCTGCGCGTGCATCAGCAGCTCCCAGCCCCCTGAACAGGCTGGGACCCAGCCTGTGCAGGGAGCTGGGAGCTGCTGACACACGTGCAGCTCTTAGTTCATACCGGGGGCACCTCTATTGGATGCCCCCGTATGAACTTTCCCCCTGGCCGGCCCCTGCAATGAAAGAGTGCCCCCTGCGGCACTCTTTCATTGCAGGGTCCCTTTATGCGAAATGGACGTCACTTCTAGCCACCCACTCCGCGTAAAGGGAGAACGCCTCCCTTTTGACCCTGAAGGCTTCCTTAGGAAGCCTTGGGGGGGGGGCGGGGTGAGTCACTGGTTGTGTGCGTGTGCGCACACACAACCGGTGAGAATGTGCGGCGCCATCTCGAAGAACTTTGTTTAGAGAGGCAGAAACCTTCAGAAGGTTTCTGCCTCTCTAAACAAGGTTCTTCGAGATGGCTCCACACACTCACTGCGATGCCGATGCGGCTGGGGTTTTGTTTGTTTGTTTGTTTTTTTAAAGCTGCCACCAGCCGGGGGAGTACTGGGGGGCCAGAAGGGGCATTTCCCCTGCTACCCTAGGAGGCCCACCACCCCTGGGTTTCAGCAGGTGGTGATTGGTGATTATTCTTCTTTCCCCTGCCCCATCTCTTGTGGGGTCCTGCAGGGTTCCAGTCTGTCTCCCCCTCCTGTTTAACGTGTATCTAAGGCAGCTGCAAAAGATCGTGCGTAGATTTGGGGGGTGTCATCTTCAATATGTGGATGACACCCAGATCTATTTATCCTTTTCATCTGACCCAGGCCCTGTAGTCTCGGTGCTTACCCAGTGCCTGGCTGATATTGGGGACTGGATGCGGGTGAACTGTCTGAAGCTGAATCCAGACAAGACCGAGGTGATGATGGTTGTCTGGCCCTGTGGCCTGGTAGGGATTGGGACTCCCATTATGGATGCCTCCCCTCGCTACTCAAGTGCATGGTCTTGGAGTGCTCTTGGATCCTCAGCAGCACCTGGAAGGTGAGGTTGCAGCTGTTTCCAGGAGTGCCTTTCACCAACTCCATCTGGTGAGAAGGCTAAGTCCCTTTCTTTCCAACGTGGATTTGGTCACTGTCATTCATGCCTTCATTACCTCAAGGCTGGACTACTGCAATGCGCTCTACATAGGGCTGCCCTTGAAAACTTCAGGACTGCAGCTGGTGCTGAATGTGGGACCCACCTCTTGATGCGGGTGGGTTGCTTGGAGCACATTACATCAATGCTTAAGAGTCTTGCACTGGCTGCCTATAGTGTTCTGGGCACAATTCAAGGTGCTGGTATTGACCTTTAAAACTCTAAATGGCTTGGGCCCTACATATCTGAAGGACTGTCTTTCTCCTTATGTCCCTGCCAGAGTATCCTCTAGCAGGTTCCGTCATTGGCCCAGTTTCACACGACTCTGGGCCGCAGAGAGGCATTCTCGGTAGCTGTCCCACAGCTTTGGAACTCCCTTCCCTTGGAGGTTTGCCTAAGCCTTAGTCTGAATCTGTTCTGGAGGCAGTGTAAGACCTTTTTATGTGGCCAGGCATTCAGGGCCAGCGCCAGAAGTTAGCAAAGTTGGGCATTTGCCGAGAGCCCACAGCTTTCCGGGAGACCATGGGCTTCACCCCCTCCCCCCCAAACTCTACTGCCGCTGCTGCCTCTCCATTCAGCCCACTCCTCCCAGCTCTTCTTTGGCCCCATGCCAGCCAGCCAGCACCGAATTCAGCTCATTGCCTGGGGCCATAAGAACTGGCCGTGCATGCGCAAAAACGCTTCCCATGTGGCATGGGGTGCCTGGCCAGCCGTCCACTGTGGAACAGGAGGAGGAGCATGCTAGTGCACTGCAATAACACTCAACAGGCAGGAAGCATGAGGAGAAAGCCGATGCCAACGGCGTCGATCAGTGACCAACCAAGATGCAGATGGGCTCCGCCTCTGCCCTCTCTTCCAACACAGCAGCACTAGTGTGGCACATCCCACACAGCAGGTACAGATAGCCCACCCCCCTGGCCTGAGCAGCAGCAGGAGGCAGCAAGCCACAAGCCTACAGTGCAGAAGGGAAGCCAAGCCCCCCTTCCCCCTCGTGGCCCCTCTCCCCACCTACAAAGAGACTGGGACCATGTCATTGGCAGGAATCCTGCCGTTTAAAAGATAGACTGAGCTTGTCTATGTCCCCCACAGCCCCTCCTCTTTCCCATTCTTTTCCAGTGTTAAAGGGGTGGAGCTAGAGGAAGGGGTGAAGCAGGGACGTAGTTAGAGGAGGACTGGGTGGGTCCAAAAGGGCGGGGCAAAAGGGGGCCCACTGTTACTCTGTTGTCCAAGGGCCTACAAAAACCTGGAGCCAGCCCTGCAGGCATTCAAGGAGCAGGGATAGATTGGAGGGTGAGGGGGTGTTTTTAGTTTTGTGGGTTTATAATTAATGTATTTTATATTTGTATTTTATGTATTTATTGTGAGCTGCCCTGAGCCTCAAGGGATAGGGCAGGATATAAGTCTAAATAAATAAATAATTAAATAAACAAAACATGCAAACTCCAAAGGTTTGAAATCATGAATCAGCCTCCCAAAATAAAAAGATTCCTAAAGTAATTAATTTGGGGCTCATGCTTTTTTTCAGTTTGCTTTCTGATTTTGGCCTTTCATTGTTTGCTTTCAAGCTTTTTCTGCATCCACAAGGACTACAAACCTGTTGGTCTTTTTAAAAATGAAAGTGAGGCTTTACATAATCACAGGAGCTGGGCCTTTAACCAAGGAGCCAGTTGACGAAGGGCGGAGGTCCTTTTATAAAATGCAAGAGTCTCTAAAAATGCACAGACATCTTCTCGGTATAGAATGTTAGGGTTGAGTTGGAGGCTACCGCCCTGTATAAACGTCTCTGTAAGCACCACCTAGAGTTTTACCAAATGCAGGATCATCTTTAAAGTTAAAGCCTTTCTTGGCATTAGCTGGCACATCTCCATTGACTTAATTGGAGCTACACTGATATACTCTGTGACTTTGGGCACTGCCCTGAGCAAGAGATGCTGCGTAGGCTAATCCAGTTCAAGAGCAGCCCCAAGGAGCAATGCGCCACAGGGAAATACTTATATGTCAAATTCCGCCCACATGTTTCCTTTGTAACACCCCCCTCTCTGCTGACTTTGCTCTGTTTGCCAGAAGGTGAAGAGGTGAAATCAAAGGTCCATCCCTCCCCATCCATCTGCTTTGTAGGAGAGGGGTTAAGCAAGCAAACCTTAAACTGTGTACCTACACGTATGGATGCCAGAAAAATTATTAGTTCCCATTCTTCTCTTCTGTGGGCATAGAATAATAGAATTGCAAGTTTGCAAGGAACCTCAGCTGCAGGGTTGGTAGGGACCACAAGGATCTTGTAGTCCAAACCCCTGCTCCCAGCAGGATATCTCTGCTAATAGCATCGCTTGTCCAACCAAGTTTTTAAAATGTCCAAGGAGGGAGATTCCACAACCTCCCTGGAAAACATAGGCCGTTTTTACGCAGACGGAGGTGGGTGGAGGGATGGGTGTTTGGACGCGGGTGAAGGTGTGTGTGTGTCCGTTTACAATGACACCCCCCCACCTCCAGCCATTTCCACCCACCTCCACCCACGGAGCCTCCTCTGGCTTTCCAGAAGGTTCCATGGGTGGAGATGGGTGTGCAATGGGTGGAGGTGGGTGTTTCACAGGAGCCTGTGCACACCTCCACCCATCCCGCTCGGTATTCACACGGGCAAACACCAAGCGTACACCCATCTCCCCACCCACCGCCAGTGGTTTACAAAGATGCCCCCCCCAACACCTGCCCGAACACCGAGCGGAGGGGAGGGGGATCTGTGTAAAAACTGCCATATTCTGTGGCCCAACTGTTTTTAAATAGTTAGGAAGTTTTTCCTAATGTCTAACTGAAATCTACACTGCAACAACTGAAGTCTATTCCCTCTTGTTCTAACTTCTGTGACAGACAGTGGAGAACAAGTGTCCCACATCTTTTTTGTGGCATCCTTTTTAAATATTCCAAGTGTCTATTTATTTATTTATTTATTTATTTAATTACTTAATTAATTGATTGATTAATTAATTAATTAATGGATTAATTAATTAATTAATTAAATACATAAATAAATAAATAAATTTCTATCCCGCCCTTCCCCAAAGGCTCAGAGCGGCTTACAGCAATTAAAATAAAAAATACAATTAAAATCCCTTCAAAACTGGCCCTCGACCCTAAAACCCACCCACCCCACCCCCTATCCCTGCCTGCCAAACGCTTTGCTGAAAAGAAAAGTTTGAAACGGCCTCTAGAATATGCTCAGGCTTGGGCTCTGGCAGACCTCTGGGGGAAGGGAGTTCCACATACTGGGACAGCAACTGAGAATGCCTCTCTGCGGGCCCTTGTCACATGAAGAAGTTTAGCAGGTGGTATGCTCAAGAGACCACTCCTGGCCAGCCACAGGGGTCACAGTGAAGCATAGCAGGACAGGCAGTCTTTCAGATATGTGGGGCCCAAGCCGTTTAGGGCTTTAAAGGTCAAAATCAGCACCTTAAATTCTGCCCATTAAGCTATAGGAAGCCAGTGCAGACTGTAAAGCACAGGTGTAATGTGTTCATGGTGACCTGTCCCAAAAAGGAGCCAAGCTGCCACATTCAGCACCAGCTACAGCTTCCAAACAGTCATCAGGAGTTCAGGACAGCCCCACATAGAATCCATTGCAGTAATCCAACCTTGAGGTAATAAAGGCATTGATGATAGTGGCCAGATCTGAATTAGAAAGAGAGGACTGCAGCCTTGATGAAGTTGGTGAAAAGCGCTCCTGGCTGCAGCTGCATCCTGACACCAGGCGCAGCATGAGGCCCAGAAGTACTCTAAGGCTGTGAACCTGATTGACCAGAGGGGGCAGACCCCTTCAATGACAGGGGTCCCAATACCCTCCAAGCCACAAGGTCAGCCATACATCATCACTTCAGTCTTGTCTGGATTCAGCTACAATCAACTCACCCTCATTCACTTGCCAACAGTAGCCAGGCATTGGATAAGCATCGAGACTGCAGGACCTGAGTCGGATGAAAAAGGGAGGCAGATCTGGGAGTCACCAGCATACTAATGGCACTTCATTCCAAACCTCCAAATGACCTCACCTAACAGCCTCAGGCTGCTTTTAAACGAGGGCGCGCTGAAGCGCCTCCCAAACGCCGCATTAAAGCAAAGCCGCCGGAAGTGACATCCTCCCGTTGCCGGCGGCGGCTGGAGACACGGGGCTTTGCAGTGGCACGTTCTTAAGAGTTCAATTATCTGGCTTAAGAACGCACCACTCCAAAGCCCCGTGTCTCCAGCCACCGCCGCCGGTGGCAACGGGGAGAACGTCACTTCCGGCGGCTTTGCTTTAATGCGGCGTTGAGGAGGCGCTTCAGCGCTCCTTGTTTAAAAGCAGTGTCAGATACACATTGAACAAGAGGGGACACAAGACAGAATACTGCAGGACTCCACAGGGGAGGTCCCAAGGGGATGACGAGCAATTTCCCATTACCTCCTGCTTGGACCTCCCTAACAGGAATGAAAAAACCCACTCAAGAGCAGTCCCACACACCCCTGCCAAATCCCACAGTTGTGTCAACAACACCTCATGATCAACTGTATCAAAAGCCATGGAAAGATCTAACAAGATCAACAGGGCACAGTTCCCTTTGTTAATCTTTAGATGTAGATCATCCAAGACCACAAGTACAGTCTTCATGCTATACCCTGGGCAAAAACCTGACTGAAATGGGTCCAGGAATCCCATGTCATCAAGATTAGCCAAAAACTGCTGGGCAACCACCCATTCAATAGCCTTCCTAAAAGGGGACGGTTAGAGTCAGGGCGATACCTGGCCAGAGAGTCAGCATCAAAAGATAGTTTCTTGAGCAGGGGACAGACAACTGCAGTTTTAAGGGTGTCCAACAACTTACCCTCCCAAAGGGAGGCACTGACAACCCCTGCCAGCAACAGCCCCAACATCTCCCAGCTGCCTTTCACCAGCCAAGTCGGGCAAGGATGTAATTCACAACTGGTTGCCCACATCGTTCCAAACACATCTTCCACATCAGTGGACAACACTAATTGAAACTGATCCAAACAAACAGGACAAGACTGAGCTTCCACAACCCCAAACTCTGGCCACTTTTAGATGAGCGGTGCATACTCATAGGATGTCATCACGTGACTTTTCAAATTACCATGGACGGCTTTTAGATGGGACTTCTCATGCATCATCACTGCTCACGTATTCTTTTAATACTGCAGATTAAATACCTCGATATTGAGGAGCACATTACCTCAATATCGAGGTATTTAATCCATGGTATTAAAAGAATGCAGAAGTGGTGATGACTAGCGAGAAATCTCGTCTAAAAGCTTCCCACGTTAATTTAAAAAGTCACGTGATGACATCCTATGAGCATGTGCCACACATCTAAAAGTGGCCTCTGACTCTGCAGATTAAGTAGCAGCACCCAAGTTGTGATTAATACAAGCAATTTTTTTTGCAAAGTAATTAATAAAAATGTCACTTCAAGCAATAGATGACTCTAGTTCACAATAGAGACAGTCTCAGACTAGATTAACCGGGCTATTAACCACCTGGAACAGCTCCACAGGACAAGACATTGCAGATGCTATGATGATGAAGAAGAAAGTTTTCTTCACTGTCAACACAGCCACGGGATAGTCCTTCAAAAATAATCTATGCCACAATCAGTTGGCTTCAGTGCAAATCAAGAACCATCTGCACTCTAACTGCCTGCCTCTCGCCTTAACCGCCGCGGGTCCCCCATATACCAGGGGGACCTATGCTGTTATGCTTTATAAAATGATTGATTGATTGATTGATTGACCTATACTGGGTAATTCCAGACATTACGAGACCACAGTCAACCACAGTGAATCCCCTGTGGTGGCAGTTTGTCCCGTAACATCTGATGTGCATTCCGCCAGATGTTCACCCCAGTGAACCTCCGGCGGGAATCACATTGACCACAATTCTGCACCTCCGGCCACCCAGAGGGCCAGAATCGTGGTTAGCTGGACCACAATCCGGGATGAGCCAAAAGTAACGTCTGTTACGTTGGCCCATCCCGGATCGTGGCCCAGACCACGATGCGGGATCGGGTGCAGCAGCCGCATCGGCCGCTGCACCCACCCCATCTCCTGGAGGGCGGGCAGCCAGGGGAGTGGGGGGGTTGGGGCTGTGTGGCCATTTGTCACGCCGTGCAGCCCTGCCCCCTCCCCGATCCCTGGTAGGAATCAGGCCGCACGTCTCCTGACCGGAATCCAAAACTGATCCTGGTCCATGGGCCTGTCATGTCTGAAATTACCCACTGTCACAGCAGTGGGAGCAGACACCTAGGTACAACTATGTCAATGTCCATGGTCAAACTGGTTCACCACCCTTATGGGGACATAGGATGACAGGGATCTGGGCCTTCAAAAGGTAATGGTTTGACCATGACAACAATGTTAGAACACCACCCCAAATAATCAGAACTCCTATAGAATATCTATAGCCAGTAGAGCAATGGTTCCCAATTTTTTAACCTGTCTCATCCCATTTTAAAACTTAAATATAATCCCATGGCCCTATTCAGCATGAAAGTAAACCAACTGTCAGTTAGAACTGTACCACATCCTACAGTTGGTGTCCCAGTCAACATTTTTGGAGCCTCTGAATTAGAGTGTGAAATAACTTTAAAAAATAAACAGTATGATTTAACCAAAGAATCTAAAATGTAGGATGGACAAGCAAAGTAACATTTTAATGGGCTTTTGGATTTAAAATGCCCTGCATATGAGAGCACCTTTACTTACACAATTTGTTGTTTTAACAGTTGAGCTCTTTGGGAAAACTAGCCCTGATGGTGCGTGCTGAGCCCCTGTGAAAACACCAACTTGGCTAACAAGGAAATTGAAAAAAGATTGTTCAGGCCAGAATGGTTCATGACAGGCAAATGGTACCAGCGGATCTTAAACTTCATTTGTGAGAAATAGATTAAGAGAAGATCAAGGGATCTTTTTTAGAATTTAAAATTGTGTAAAGGAACTGCCATCCATCAGATGGCTGCGAGATGCCACCCCCACTCCTCACCAATTGCAAAAGCATGCTGAATTTCTGGGCTTTTACATTCCTTTGTGTCTTAGGATATAAATCTCCAAGGCTTGTTGAAATTACGCCCACAGTTTTCAAGGACTAAACACTCTGTGGGCATGAGAGCTGCTTTCAAGATCAGTTAATTTTCAAAAGAGCTGAGAGCAGGCCCATCCACCCAAATAGTTTTATGAAATTTTGCTTTTTGTATGTGGGAAAGAAACATAAGAAGGAACACAAATTTCCATGCACAAAAAGCTTTTCAAGGTGTTTCCTTCAGATAGTGTGAATCCCACCACAGTGGCAAGGTCCTGCCACTGGTTAGGACCACCAAAGCTTTGACAAGGGGTCTTATGCTGGATACATCTTTGGATAAAATCTCTGCATTGAAAGCTATGGCACATCAGTTTGCTTCTAAGACATTTTAAGATAATACTGTTATGACAAGAAAGGTTATTAAAGCCAGAACTTTGATGATATGAATATTCATGCTTCAAGGCATGATGGCCCCAATTCATGTTCCACATGCACCACAAAGGCTGAACAAACACACTGTCTTTGAATGTGCCCATTGCACGTGTTGAGTGTGCACACCTGGCACGTGGAGTCAATCAAAACTCTTCTTAATGTGGATCAAAAAGAAACTTGGAGCATACTGGTTGGCTCTGCCCCACAATGTACTCTTTTTGAAATAGAATAATTAGAATTGTCAAGAATGGAGTTCAGTGGTCTTGTGTTCTCCCATGAAGAAATCTGAGGGATTAGCAAGGCAACCATAACCAATCCAAACATCAAAACTGATAAAAATGCTCTCTGCACTACCATAAGAAAATGGAGAGTATCGTCTCCACTCTTTTAAAGAGAGGCTGTGTAAGGTCTAGTTCATTTTAGAGGCAAGAAGGTGAACATATACTGTTCAGGAAAGGAGCTGATTTTTTCCATGCAGTGCATGACCCTTTTTTAAATTTCTTACGGTAGTACCTGCAAATTCTTAAAGCTACTTACAAAAATTAATTGTGAAACATGAGCTTGGTTTATTCTAACACAATTCAAACCTAGTATTATTGAAAATGTTACTTACTTGTGTCTTTATATTACACATTTGTGAGTGTAACTGGCTTTTTGTTAATATAAAAAAGTTAATAGAACAGCAAAAAGTGGAACAATATTTAAAGACTGTGGAAAATCAGCTGACTGCAAAATGTAAATACTTTTTTTAAAATTACAAGCCACCAATGCCTACCTTGCAACTCTCCCTCGAAGATCTCCAAGGCCTGAAAGCTGGCGCATTTCCAGACTCTTTAAGGTTGAATTAGTTCCATAACTAAGATTATCCCTGACACGAATCTGCTCCTGCAGCGTCTATATACAATTAAGATACAAAACCAGGGATATATTTAGTAAGCTATTTATTATATTTTGCTAAAATAGCAAAATGTTGTTAATTAATATTTATCAATAACTTTAAAATTATCAGTGAAACTTATTTTAGTTTAATAATAGCAAATATTCTATTTAGGCACAGGCGCAGGGTGGGCGCAGGGCTTCTATTTTCTGTGTATGCGTGTATGTGACCCAGATTAGTGCCCTTGCTGGGGCTTGAAGTTATTTTATATATTTTATCTTATTTCGTCAGTTTTATTTTGTTTCCATGCCTAAGAAGAGTAAGAATAGGAAGAAGCTGGGGGTGACCACTAGGGCACGGGCTGGGCAATTACATCTTGAGGACTGTTTTCCCACAGTCCCGGCACCGTCAAATCCCAGGCGGGGGGGCCTCTCCCAACCTTCCTTATATCCTCTCGCCGAGTGCCTCGATGTAGGGCGGAATCCCCTAGCTACTTGTGTAACTTTGGCTCCCACTGTTCCCCTCCAGGCTACTGTGAATTCTGAGGTGGGAGGTGTTGTCATTGGGTCCCAGCCTGATAATTTAATCTTGCAGGCCCCCCTTGATTCTTTATTGTCCTGTGCCTTGGCTTTTAAAAAGCAAGGCGAAAGGTGGCATGCTTTGGCTGCCAAGTCTCGGAAATCATTACAGCCTTCATCTAGTTCCCAGTCTTCCTCCCCTGGTGACAATATTTGTTTACACCAGTCTCGTATTAAGGAAATCGAGCTTCAACTTTTAACTGCACTAGATTTAGAAGGGGAAACCCCCTTATCACTAAATTCATTGAATTGTGGTCACCGGGATTTAGAGTTGTCCGCTACCTACCCCAGGATGCTGTCTTCCCCTCAAGGCCAAGATAGTGAGGCCCAAGGGGAGTTAGAGTCTCTTACCAGCCCTAATATAGGGAAAGGGGGTTACTCCAATAGACCCCCTGACTCTCCCACTAAATTGTGCTCTATCTCTCCTGATATCCTGGAGGCTCATGTTTCTCACCATTCACAGCAGGTAGAAGAGTCTCTTCTAATGCTCAAGGCATGAATTAAGGGCCTAGATGCCCAACTCCAGGGTATCCAGCAGCAACTGTCTAGGCTTGGGGAGCGGATGGATGCCCCTGGAGGGACTAGGGTTGGGTCAGGTCCTATGTGTGTGGACCAGGCAACCCAAACAGCTATCCCTTATAGTCCTGTTTATTCTGGCCCCCCAGCCTCAAAGGCTGTTGAGGACCAGAAACTCATCCCTGTGACTGATGCCTTGGTCTTTATAATCTATCCTCTGCTGTCTGGGTTACTCCCTTTTTGGGACTCCAAACCCCAGATTGCTCAGCATATTGCTGATATTTTGGGTTGTACCTTTTTGCCCTCCCATATTAGCCGTTTTTATCATTTGTCAACAAGGGTTGGTGCAATACGTATGGTGATTTATTTTCGTACTCCAGCCATAGTCAAGAGTCTTCTGTCCTATTCCCGTATCTTCTCTTTATGGGGGGTATATATGGACAACCTCCAATCCAAAAAAGGAACTTCTCCACTCTTGCAGCAAATTCCCTTGAATACCTTGGTTCCCCTTGAGGGAAACCCTAATTTGGTCCAGCTACCCAAAAGGAAGACATTCACTTTATTGGATATTCCAAATGTTAGCAGACCCAAAGTACTGGCCCAGGAGGAAACCTTTATTGCTTCATCCGGTTCTGTTTTGCCCTGTAGGTCCCCAACTATGCTGGAAGTTAGTTCTCTACCCAAGTCAATTCATTCTCCTCCCAGGCTTCTCCCCCTGGTTAATCCAGGCTTGCCCTCTCCCATGGAGACAGCTCCACAGACCCTTACGGAGACACAATCCTCTGGTTTAACTGAGGATTTGGTAACTGTAGGACAAATGCCCTCTTGTGGGCTCCCGTTTGTGTCTCAGTCCCACTGTCCTATTGTCCCAAGTCCTTGCTTGGTCAATCATGTTCCTGCAAAAGAATGGGGATTTCCTCCTAGAGGGGCCTCGATTCTTGAAGAACTTATGGCCGCTGATGCCACATGTAGGACTGCTGTTCTGGGCTATACGGGCTGACAGCGGGTGCCTTTTCTTCTTTGCATTATTGTCCAAGTTCCTTGTTAGTAATTAACTAGATTTTTCTAGTTTGTATCCTTTTGTTTCCCTGGGCCCCAACCAGCAGGTTTTAGATTAAGAGGTTATACTATTTTTTAGCTTAAGTTAAACTTATCAAACAGATTCATGCTATTAGGATGTTAGGCTGTTGGGTTACTTGGTAGTTGTTAATGGCCATGGTTCTTCTATGGCCTTTGTTTTTTCTTCTTTGGTTTGTATGTGTTTACCGTGTATGTATGTTTGTTAAAGCAATGGCCTACGGCCACGCTAATAAACTTATCTATCTATCTATTTTAGTTTAATAATAGCAAATATTCTTATAACAATGAAAAATCAAGTACAGTAAATGAACCTGATCCCAGACGCTGCAGATTGCGTGCGGAGCCGCACACATTTCTATTGCGGGCAAATGAAGCCACAGGATTTGGGATCAGGTTCAATGACTTTCTTGTTTCTTCTTATAGACCCCAATCCACATGTAAAACTACCACCTAAATTAATGTGAATTCTAAAGACTGACAGAACAACTAGACCCTCAGATATTAACCCAAATCTTTGGCTCTTACATTTGCTCTCTATTGCTCTTACATCAATGTCTGGCTAATCTCTTCAAAGGTCAGACTTAAGGTTGTATTGTTGTGTGACTTTGGGGATTCGAAGTCGTTCAATGTCGGTGGTTGGATGCTGGAAGTGAAAATGAGTTTTTTGTATAGGTGAAAAGTCTGTTAGAGTGTTTTAGGCATTGAATTGAAGTCGATCCAAACGTGAACACTGTATTAACTAGCTGCATTTCCTAGGCATTTTAGTACTTGTGTTGAAAGAAAATGTTCTGGCACACTTTAAATTAACGATGTCTTTCATTGGAGCTATATTTAAATACAAGTGGGTGTCTTTTGCTGTTGTTACACCCACCACAAGTATTATGTACACTGTACAATAGCAGCATAAACAGTTACAAACTCTCCAGCTCTTATAGTAAGATCACTCATTATTAAATCTTACTCCATTTTCTATTAAAACAATTGTAACCTACCTCAATATCCCGGTTAAGCTGCCTCACTATTGCAGTGATGTTGCGGATGTGTTCTTCTAAGAGCTGTCTAGCCAGCCGATCTCCTCCCCCTTTATTATGCATCCTATGCAAAGTGCACACAATGTCCTCCTTAATGCGAAATGCGTGTTCCACAAGGGCAGCAGTGGTCTTCTCATGGCTTAGAATTCTGTCCTCTAGCTGATCCACTAGACTGGCAGACCCTAATGGAACTGCTGTCAAAGCTTGGCTGTGCAGGGGTATATTTCGAATCCGTCTGGAAAATGCAACATATTCACACACACACACACATACTACCAACGTATGGTACAAAACTCTTGCGGGTACAACTGTACCTCAGCAGAAGCACTGGGAGGTATTCTGCCTCCAGGAAGAACAAAGGCTCCCTGGGATTCAAACGTGCATTTACTATCCTTGATGTTAGGGATGCACAGTTACATGGTTTGGGAGCAATTACAGGCATTACAGTAAGGGCACACTGTAAATAAAGAAAAACAAAGAAAGAAGGAATAAACATTAATTATTCTCTCTCCTAATAAGGGGGGAAGATCCCTGTTCTTGGAGTCTCTCTCCAAACACCTATCTGCTTGGGAGCTGATCAAGAACAAGCTCAAGCATGGAAATTCAGAATAGATAAAGGCTAAGGCCACAATCCACACACACACTTGTGCATGAGCAAGTCTCATTGGAATCAATGGCAGTTGCTATCTGCAAGTGTTTTTAGAATTTGGAGCTACAGCTGAAATGAGTACCTGCAAAAACAGGTATACCCATCAAATTTCCGGTACCCAAATCGACCTGACAACATCGAGTACCTTCATCCCAATTCAGGTACCCAGTGTCCCAGAATGTCAACTTCCGGTTCCTTTATTTTTGGTTTTCCATCCCAATATACCAATTGGTAATAAAAAAAAATCAGTACTAGAAGTTACCAATTTTTCAAGTTTCCAGCTATCCGTTCAGTAGTCAAGTAATCCATCGGGTATCCAATGTGGCATTCCAAAATGTGGGTATTGCTTGTGGGTAGCAAACCTGCAACCCATTTCAGCTCTGGGGCCAATGGTTCTCCCACCCTTGAGGCCACATTTTCAGAAGAGATCAGGTTCTGTAACTAAATCCATGGATGAGATTTCAAATGAGCTTAGCCCACAATAATGTCCACTGAAAATAAGGGGACGGGGGGTGGGGAGTAGAGAAGTGATAGAAGGACAAAGGGGATAGAATTGCACGACACAATGGAACCCAATTCTCATTGACTTACAATAGCAATCCTTTGTGCCTCGGAGATCTCTCTCTTAGATTTTTCTTTACTGTGATCTGTATACTTTGGTTAATGTTCATATGGGCCAAATCCTGAATTCCTCAGTGGGGGCCAAATTCTGGTCATGTCTCCTCCATTCTAATTCTGCTGAAGTCAAGAAAGTAGCACTGGAGTGTTAGTGAAGGCAAACTAGGCCTTGATTATTATTTTTCTTGGCCCTTAACTCAGGAAAGACTTCAACTGGACCAAATTCAAAAGTCTTTAGTACTTACTCATTCTCAAGTGAAGCCAGAAGGAGCGGTTATATGTTTGTACAGTGCATAGCACCACGGGATTCTGATATAGAACTGGAGCTCCTAGGCTATTGGGATTTGCCCACAGTTTAGATAAGCTGTGTGTGTCTCTACTGTGCTTTATTTGAATTGGTTTTTTGGCTTGGGTACAAAGGGTGCAGTGCCAAAGCATTTAATACCCTAAAACGTTTGTCTGAAGAAGATTTCTAACCAATACTGTACCTTTCAGTAGGACCAACTGTTGGAAAGATTGGACTTCGCTGTGCCATTTTCTTGTCAGTAATTTATGTCTGTTGGAAGAAAAACATGTTAAATTATTTAGACGTATGTATCTAGCAATGCAATGACTTCATGCATCTGGTTTAAGTGAACCTTTAGATGATGCTGACAACTCTGACCTTCGGAAGCATTTTATAAATTGTCACACTTTCTCTTCCAAAATCCTTCATGCCAGGACTTGAATCATTTGATGATTTAAAGCAGCAATGGAACAGCTTCTGAAAGTGAATGCAGTGCTCATGAATGCTGTAAGACTGACAGTCTTCTTGGAGACTGAAATCCTCTGTTTATTCACAAATTTGGCATGGACAGTGGCAAAGCAAACTTCCTAACCACAGTGTGTGAATGTGCCTTGTAATTGCTCTGGAGAGACCACCTCCAGGGATAAGATTATATTTCCATCTTTGTGTGCAACTGGGATGAAATTCCCCTGTGTGCAGAGGGCCAGGAAAGGACTTATGGCCAGGGCCAGCCCAGTCATTGGTAAAGTAGAAAACCTGTCCAGGGCAACAGCCTTATGGAAGCAGCAATGTTCCTGGCCTGCCGCAGGCAGCAGTACTAGCCTTACTCAGTTGCCTCTGGGATTCCCAGTGTGTTGCTGCTGCTACCCTGCATCCTGTGACCACTGTGCCATGCTCCTGCAGGCTCCAGCTCATTCTCTCACAGCAACCCTCTCCCACCTCAATAGGGGACACTGTGGAGAGTAATATGCTGCTGCCTTGTGCTTGACAGGCACCATCCATCCCCTGGGATTGTTGTTGGAGGATGTTGTCAGGACCCCAACACACAACGTGTGGTTCTACACATTACAGTTCCCTCTTCTACAGGCTGCCAGTGGTGCTTATCCATCACTTGCAGCTTGTTCAGAATTTGGCAGCGTGGCTGCTTACTGGTATGTGCAGTTGTGGTCATATTACACGCACCCTGTAATCTCTGCATTGGCTGCCTGTAGAAGAATGGCATGTGTTTAAGATTGTGTTGCTGGTTTTCAGGGCCCTAAACAGTATAGGCCCTGGCTATATTTGAGAC
>QEPC01011914.1:1484469-1495798 GCA_003113815.1 Sphenodon punctatus | reverse complement strand
GGGGTCAGGACCAACAAATTTTTTTTTAAAAAAAAATAATTTTAAAAAGACAGCGGGACTGGCCCTCCAGCCGGCCCAGCCCACCAGGAATCCTCCCGGTGGGTTCAATGGCCAATCCGCCCCTGGTTACTAATAACACGCTTCTGCCAGGAGCTCTTACCAAAACTGCCCAAATCCAATTTTTCCCTTAGGCAGAACTGTAAAAGGGAAACCAGGGAAGAGTGGAGAACCTTAAGCCAATAGGAGAGGAGCAACCAGAGGCTAAGGACCTAATCCCAGTTTCTAAGTGCAATATAGCAGCTGGCATGCCTACTGGAACATTCAGGAATCTTCTCATCCAAATGTTCTGGATAGCCTCCAAAGGGGCATGGGTGGGCGGTGGGGGGCAGATCTGAGCCCCATAACAGAACTGGGGGAGATTAATGGTAAGTTAAAGTTCTTAACAGCTAATTCACTGCTAGACTTTCAGTAGTTTAAATTCACTAACAGCTTTGAAAATGCATGTACTTCTCTGAAGTGACAGAAGGTGGCCACTGTTGGAGACAGGATGCTGGGTTGGATGGACCATTGGTCTGATTCAGTATGGCATTTTTTATGTTTTACATTTCATACTGCAATTTTTTAAAAATTCATTTTAACTGTGGGTCAAATTCTGAGGGCTTAACCCAGATAGATGACATGGCAAAACACTAGATGAGCGCAGTTTGGTAGTACTGAAGTTAATGGTAGTTTTGCAATTGACATTAAGAGGAGCACAGATTGGGAGTTGGCAACATTACAAGACTACCCTCACAATAACTTCAGGGAACATTATATAAGCAATAAGCATAGTCTAAAGATATGTTACCACACACAACCAACACTTTACTCCATGGCCATTTCCCTGAGGCATCCTGGAAACCAAATACCATGTGAAAGTTCTGGTCCAAGGGGGAAATTACTGTGACATATATGTACATACCACATCCCCTTCTCCATCCCCCTTCTCTGTCCCGTAAACATAGAGGGGGTGGTTGCCGTGTTGGTCCCAAACATGGAAGATGGAGATGCCTTTCCTGCTCCCCTAACCGCCTTCGTCCCTTCTCACTTGCTGCCCCCCATGCCTGGAACTCCCTCCCTGTCCACATCCGCCTTGCCCCATCCCTTCATACCTTCAAATCTCTCCTTAAAACTCACCTCTTTCGCTCTGCTCTGTCTGACTCTTTATCCTGCTGAGCCACTATTTCCTATACCTACGGTCTGTTTACCCTTATCCTTGCCACATGGGCCGGCCTGCTGTCATTCTCATCGTAACCAAGCCAAGTACGTGCACTTGAGACCTCACATCTTCATGAATGTTAGACCCCTTGTCTCTCCCTCTGTTCCCCTTCCTATGTCTCTCCCCCAGCTCCTGTCTCTCAGATTGTAAGCCCTAGGGGCAGGGACCGTGTCTATTTTATTACTTTGTAAAGTGCCAGGTACACTGCTGGCGCTATATAAATGTTTGTTAATAATAAATAATAATCCCATGGTATAGTACCTCCAATTTGCTTACACCTGATATAGACAGGCACTTTTCTCAGGGTAACCTGCCTTTACCCTATTTCCCCCAAACATAGGTGAACATTGTGTGAATTCTCTAGAGTAGGGGTTCTCAACCTTTTTTCATTTGCGGACCCCTAAAGAATTTGTATGGAGGCAGGGATCCCCTTGGGGTCAGACAGAACAGAAGCAGCTTGTTTCTCCCGGACCCTCCTGGACATGCTCTGGGGACCCCTAATCACAAGTTGAGAACCACTGCTCTAGAGTCAATCACAGAGTAAAGGGCTCTTACCCTAAGAGTCTCATAAGAACATGCCCTAAGTGTCAAAGTTCTGACCCAAAAGTCATTCAGATCAATGGAAAGAATTTCACTGACCTGAATGGGCTCTGGGATTGCCCTTAAATGTATAACTTTTTTCAAGTGATTGTGTTTGTTTTCAGCCTTCAGATGCCACACACCTCACTCCTACTCTGCAGATGTGTAGATGCCCTATAAACTGTAATAAATGAATGGAAGATTTCCTCTCCATCCTTCTGGATAACATCCATTTCCTTTAATAAACATGCATCAAAATGAAAGTATAACTCTCTGTGGGCCAGATTTCCAGTTTGGGTACGATGGCACAGCTCTACAGATCTCACAAATCTCTCTCTAAGTGAGATCACAAGGGATCTTGCCCTAAGCACATACACTTTTATGCCATGAGCTATTTTAAATTAATCTCACTCTTAGTCAATAAAGCACCATAACCTAAACCACAGGGCAGCAAGTTACTATTTTCATGTTTATGAGCGCATTTAGTTCACCAGTGCTTTTCTGGTAGTCTATATCATGGATGGGGAACTGCTGGCCCTGTGGGCCAAATGTAGCCCATGGCCAGGTTTTGTCTGGCCCCATTCCAATTCCTGGATCTGGCCCACGGATGCAACCTCTACCCTCAAGCACTGAAGTAGTGCACTTAAGAAGGACAAGGAGTGAGAAGTGATGAGGGCATGTACTTGAGGATAGAAGATGGATCTGTTTATTCTATCCTTGATGCGGACTCTTCCCCCCTTCCCCCATCTCTCTAATGACTCCGCTTCCCATCTCGAGTCTCAACTCTTATCTGGCCCATGGAGCTTGTAGGGCATGAGTGCATGCACTTGAGGATAGAGGACGAATCTGTTGTTTCAATCCTTGATGCGGACTCTTCCACCCTTTCCCCCGTCTCTTTGATGACTCAGGTTCCCATCTCAAATCTCAACTCTTATCTGGCACATGGACCACATTTTTAAAGTGGCCCCCAGGGGGAAAAGATTCTTTACCCATGGGCTACCTGCTTGTCTCATTTCAGACACCAAAATACATCACTGCTTGGGTGTATTCCACCTAGTGGAATACACCCAAGCTACTTTCACACACCCACAGCTACTTTCACCCCAAATAAAACTGGAATATTGCATTGTTGTTTCTATAAATCACTGACAACACAAATGACAACTCTAGAAAATAAAGAAGTAGAACTCTACAAAATGCACATTAAAGGAGCAGACTCCACTTTGGTTCCAGTTTGTTCCCCTTCCTGTCATACACTGAAAAAATCTCTCTTGTGTATTTGGGTTTTGGGGTGATGAGAGGATGATTTTCTAACTTACTTTTTTTTAAAAGGGCTGTCACACCTTTATCAGGTCTGCTTGGTATTTTTCCCAGTATCCATCCAGTCAATCCAGAAACACAACATCATGACATAGAGTGTGCCCCTTTCAGAGTGTGTGACAGGACAAACTCAAGCATCAAAACATACCAGTGGTATTGGAGCATGCAGAAAGCGGATTTTTGAATGAGCAACATTGTTGTGTGTCACGATTCACTGGGAGGTCGTGTAAAAAATAATAATAAAAATTGAGCTATGGGAACAAAGACATTATGCTGTATGACAGCATGAAGTTTTATAGGCACACACACACCCCCACCCTAAAATGACTGCAGCATTCCTCCATACAAAATCACCTGAGGATATGGAGGGTATTGCAGAAACATGGTGTCAGGAAGAAACTGACAAGCATCACACCACAAACATCATGATGTTGGCATGCAACAGAGAGAGACAAAGTTCAGACACTCCTGGCCACACTGAAGCTGTGGCTCTCACTCACCAGTGTCGGATTGGGGCAAGACATGTCAGCCCTGCCATCTCCTGTATCATAGCAGCCATTCTTCTTGCTCTTTCTGCTCCGTTTTGTCAGTCTGTATTTACTTCTGTGATAGCTAGATCCAAAGCTTTGGTGACTGCAGCTAGACAGTCAGGGCTTCCATCCGTCCGTTTCTGCCACTGACAGCAGCTAGGTTCTTTCCCTCTCTGCTGGGCCTGCTGCCACTAGGCCTGGTGGAGGAGAAGAAAGCAGCTGCTGAGAGTTGTTGCCAAGACGCTGTCACCATAGAAACCTGCAGCACAATCTCAGGGAGGCAAGGCTCTTCTCATAAACAGAGACAGGAACTTATTTATAGGATTCAAATATTCACAGATTCTCCGGCAAACAGAACAAATCCCCTTTTAATCACCCCAGCCTCGCAGTTATTTCATCACAATATCAGCTTTTGCAGAAAAGGGAGGAGAAGGAAGGAGCTAGCAAATAAAAACCTTACCCCTTATGTTACACCACCAGTGACTAATGGTGACGGATTCTCAGCACAGTATTGGGCTCAACACAAAAGCAGTGGGCTTGCTGCGGTTCACCTTCTTTCTGTTCCATATACCCGACGGAGTCCCTGCTGCCATCGGTCCTTGGCTCAAGAAAAGAAGTTTGTTCCTAATATAGTCCAGAGGAGTTTCTCTGAATTCAAGCTGGGGCAAATGAGATCAGAATCTGGCCCAAATTGTGTCTTTGGGTAAAAACAGATGTACAGCTGGCACAGCAGCTCCCTGGCCCGGCCTGGGGTGGGAAACCATAGCTGACTTGGCCCAGGCCATGTCAGGGCACCAGACACACGCGTCTGCAGCCAGAGAGCCATTCTGCCACCCACATTCTGTAGCCCGTGTTGGCCCGGGTAGGCAGCCTTTAGCCCGGGCTGTGACTCAGAGATTTTTCAAGGATGCAGCCCACTCCCACCCCAGGCTCATAGGTTTATAAAAACTATGGGTTTTATAAATTAATATTCCACATAATGTGGAACACAACTGGGGTTGTAAACATCTCCTTTTGGGAGGGCAGGGTGCCTGACTCCCTCAGAACTCTGGTTGTCCAACCCCTAAGAACATAAGAACATAAATAGTGCCATACTGAGTCAGACCAATGGTCCATCAAGCCCAGCATCCTGTCCTCCAACAGTGGCCAATATCGATCGCATGGGAGAAGAACCAACAGTTACAATGGGCAATCCATTCCCTGTTGTTCACTCCCAGCTCCCAACAGTAAGGAGTTCTTCCCGCAAGCTACTTGGTTTATAGCCATTAATGGACCTACTCTCCAAGAATTTATCCAGTTCTTTTTTAAACCCAGCTATACTACTGGCCTTGACAACATCCTCTGGCAACAAATTCCATGCGTTAATTATGCGTTGAGTGAAAAAGTACTTGCTGTTATTTGCTTTAAATCTGCCGGCAGCTAGTTTCATGGAGTGTCCCCTAGAGACTGGTACTATTTGAGGGGGTAAATAACCGTTCCCTAATCCACTCATTCCACACCACTCGAGATTTTATAAACCTTTCTCATGTCCCCTCTCATTTTACTCTAAGCTGAAGAGACCCAGCTTGTCAAACCTCTCTTTGTATGGAAGCCATTCCATACCCTTTATCATTCTCGTTGCCTCACAGCTTCAGGCACATCTCGATGCTTTTGTATTCCTGAACCCATGTCAGTCAGCATTTCACCCAGGGCATGGCACTGAGACTGTGCATGTGGCCCTGGTTGACAACTTCCAATTGGAAAAATCACCAAGGGCAGTTGTACTATTTTGATAGATCACTCAGCAGCTTTTGATATATTTGATCATGGGGTGTTGGCATGGCTGTATGACCTGACTGAGGTCCAAGGGACTGCTCTTGAGTGGTTCCACTCATTCCTGACTGGGAGGACCCAGAAGGTGCTGATGGGCAGCTTAATAATAATAATAATAATAATTAATAATTAATAAATAAAACAACAAGCAAATAACATACAGTTTAAAAATTCATTAAAATACTAAAATATACTAAAAGGGCAGAACCCCAACCCCCCACCCTACCCGTCTCCCTCTCCAAAGGCCCAGCGGAACAGCCAGATCTTACACTATCTTTGGAAAGAGGGGAGGTCTGGGGCCAGGCGGGCCTCCGTTGGGAGGGAATTACACAGCCTGGGAGCGGCCACTGAGAACGCCCTCCCCATCATCGCCATCCGGGAAACCCAGGGGACTTCGAGTCAGGCATCCCCAGTCAACCGCAGGGGCCGTGATACAACCTGGGGCCTGAGGCAGTCCCGCAGGTAGGCAGGGACCAGGCTGATTAGGGCTTTATAGGTCATTACCAGCACATTGAATTGGGCCCAGAAGATAATAGGCAGCCAGTGCAGAGAACGGAGCACCAGTGTAATGTGCTTGCGGTGACCCATTTTAACCAGTTACAGCTGATGAGAAGGCTGCAACCTTTTTTATCAAATTCGGATCTGGCCACCGTTGTCCATGTCTTTGTAACCTCAAGGCTAGGCTACTGCAATGTGCTCTATGTGCAGTTGCCCTTGATGACTGTTCAGAAGCTGCAGTTGGTGAAGAACGTGGCAGTCCATATCCCGTCAGGGGAGGGTCGCTGGGAGCACATTGCACCAGTACTCCAGAGTCTGCACTGGTTGCCAATAGCTTTCCAGGCACAATTCAAGGTGCTTTTCTGAGTTGGTATTATTAACCAAAAAGGTAGCACTATAAATATTTACTTAACAATGATGTTTCTCAAAAGAAACATCAGTTTACTCAAAATGAAGGGTTTGCTGGAGGTGCTGCAGGGGTTGGATTCAGGGGTGGAACTAGTTTGAAATGGGCCTCAATGCAGAAGGTGAAATGGTCACAACCCCCCTCCCAGCAGCAGGGGAAGCAGCTGCAGCAGAGAGTGTGGGGCCCCCAGGCTCATGGACCCTGGTGCAGCTGCAGCACCTGTTCCTATTATAGCTACTCCTTTTCTGAAAACACCTGGGGCTGATCTGCACTTCCCCCACCACCTTAGGGCTTCTCCATATCGCCTCCTGCTCTTACAGGTAGCTGATGAAGTCCAACGCCAAAGCACATACCCTTCAACAGTACACCTGGTACACTAATGGGTTTTGTTATCTTGTGCCAGGCTCCCAGCAATGCACAGTTTGTACCAGATTCAGCAGACAGTGGAGGCTGCTAGCACCTCATTACTCCAGTAGGAGAAGGAACTGGCAGACTCCCTGCTCTAGCTACTGTTATTGTTTGTTTATGGCTGTGTACAGGGCTGGGGCACCTTTTCTCACTTCAACAAGCTGGGGTAAGAACTGCTATCAAAGAATAAAGAAAAGTAACACCCAGGCAGGGGGAATTGTGTGCTTGGGATCAAGATAAAAACAATAACAACAAAAAAGGTTGGAGGGCTTAAATGTGTCTGGGTATTTCCATACGTGATGGCTCTTAGAACCATCATGCATTGATCCTGCCTATAGTGAGAGCCCTCACCACGGGCAGGATTACGCCCGGCCAACAAACAAACATGCCGGTGACGGGATAGGGAGGGGGCTGGAGATGTGTGGACATGGGTCTGTACAGCCCCACCCCCCGCACTGCTCAGAGCAGTCCTCCCTGACGGGTGGGTGCAGTGGCCTCTGAGGCTGCCGGGCCTGCCTGGAACTGCTCCGGATACCAGCTGGAGTTAGGTAGAGTGGGCCATCAGACGTGATGGCTCGCTCCACCACAGTCCAGGGTTGCCTTCTCAGCACTGTGGCAGAGCTAACTCCGGGATGTGAGCTGGCAAGGAGCCCAGCACACATCTCGGAGTTAGACCTGCCACAGTCCAGGGTAAACTCTGCTCCCAGCTGCAGCAAATATCTGGTGGGCGGGAGCAGACATGATACCACCATGGGTGGCCATGCCAGAGTTAGCATGGCCACCTGTGGTAGCATCATGGTTTAAAATACCCTTTGTGAGAAATACATTTTTAACGTGCTGAAAGGGACTGTCACTACTTCCATCTGGGATCCTCTGAGTAAATTTAAAAGAATATAAGAACATAAAACTTTAGAGCCAAAGTCAATGCTGGTTTTAACGTGGGACTTGGGCCCCAGGTATCTGAAAAACTGCCTCCTCCCTCATGTCCCCTCACGGCCCCTGAGGTCAGCCAGGGGCACCCTCTTGCAGGTGCCATCTCCCCGAGATATTTTTACCGCTAGGGCACACAGGGAAATGTTCTCAGTGGCTGCCCCGTGATTATGAAACTCCCTTCTCCTGGGGGTCCACCAAAGCCCGCCCCTGTTCATCTTCTGAAAACAATGTAAGACCTTTCTATTTGGCCAGGCATTTTGCAGGCCAAATATGGTTGGATGGGATTGGGTGGGGGAGTAGGGGGGGTTAGGGGATTTTTAAAATTGGTTTTAATTACTTTTTATCATTGTTTTTATGACTGTACGCTGCTCTGAGTCTCTGTGGGAAGGGCGGCATATAAATTTGACTAAATAAATAAATAAATGTACGCATTTAAAATGTTTGACATTTTAATAGGATGAGTTTTAACTCAAACCATCTGTCCTAGTGCATATACAAACATACATGTATGTAGAGCCTCACACATGGACATCCTTTTTCCCCCAACTCAGCCCGAAACTTGGCTATTACAAATTTTTATAAACACATGCAAATTTATGCAAATTAAGGGTGGCATGACATGTACCTGTTTCTCGCAATCAAATGTTGGAGGGTATGCAAAGCACACTGGCCATTTGGTGGTCGTTTGTGCCTTGAGGTCTGGGGATTGGGTTTAGTGGTTTTTTAGATTGTATTTGTAGTGTTTTTATGAGGGATATGGAGTGGAGATAGTTATAAGGGGGCAAGGGAATGGTGGGATATGGGACTGAGTGGGATGGCAATGAAATGCACACATCCCAGTGAGAAGGGGCATGGGGGGAGGGAGAGAAAGGGGGAGATTATCTTTTAAGTTTGTGTGTGGTGGGTGGGAAGGATGCAGGATGATAGGGAAGACTAGGGTGAGTCTCCCCTGGGTGGGAGTAGGGTGGGAAGGTTTGGGGGTTAGTGTGATGAAGCAGGTCATGCCCCCTTTAAGGCCAGCCTGGCCATCACTGTAGCCCTGCCCCTGTGAGGAATATAACAGGAGGTGGCTGCAGAGCAGGAGCAGTTTGGAGAGAGCTGCTGAAGAGGCAGGATCTCCCTGTGAAACAGCCTGGGAGCTAGCCACGGTCCTGACTCCCAGATAAAAGGAAACAGTGCTGGAAAGGCGTTGGGAGCTGGGGAAAAGAGCTTGTATTTCAGCTGTGTAGGGAACTGGTAAATAAAGTTTCATGTGACACTCACTTCTGCCTGAGTAAGTGAGACTGTTTCTGCATGAACTCACCCCAACAGAACAGTATATATGTTAGTTAGCTAAAGCCCCTGTGGGAGGGGGGCTGAGTGCCAAGAGGAAGGTGCAAAGGAATGTCTTTGTACCCCTTCTGGTTCCCACCTGGCCCTGCCTTTCTGAGCCCTTTGAGCAGGGGGCAGGGCCACACTGAAAAGAGAAGGGGAACAAAGGGTTACCTTGTCCCTTTCTGATGGGGCCATCCCTCCTTTCGAAGTACTGCGACACCACAGTGCTTTAAGAGTGGGCATGGTCATGTCGGAAAGGGATGAGGCAAAGGATGTCTCCACCCCTTTCTGATGTGACCACTCCCCCTTTCCAAATGTTGTGGTGTTATGACGCTTGAAAGGGGGCAAGGTCATGTCGGTAGTTATTGTTAAGACTGTTTTTTTAATTATTGTAAACCACCCTGAGCCACGTCAGGGACTGGGAAGAAAGGAAGGAGGGAGAAAGATATCAGCATTAATTTGGGTTCTTCAGTCTCTATTTAGCACTTATTTTTATTCTCTCTCTCTCACACACACACACACACACACACACACACATCTGTCTCTTATACACATCTAGATGTGTATAAGAGACAGGGGCAACAGACAGCCAGGCCACGAACTGGGCCAGCGCAACAGACATTACGCCCGTTCCCTGCCCTGGACCACAGTGCTCCCCACGAGGCGCGGGGCGACTATGGAGTCCTTCATGTACAAAAAGATTCACACATTAGGGCCAGTTGCAGAGTACGCTATTTTTGCTGGCAATGCTTTACTGCTGCAGCTTATTTGTACCTAACTATTAGACAATGTGAGCTAGTAGATAGATCACTAGATTGGAATTTGGGAATCACCAGTTATATTCCAGATATTCTGCAACTGGCCCTAATGTGTGAATCTTTTTGTGCCTCAGTTTCCTCACTCATAAAATGGGATTAATGATGCTGACCTCCTTTGTAAAACACTTTGAGATCCACCAGGTTGCTAACCATACATGTTTAAAACTCGTGAGTCAAGGCCCCAAAATCAAGAGAGGGGATTAAAAATCATGTGATGTAAAATAAAAAGAATTAAAAATTGCCTTCTGATTTCTAAGCCTCTAGAGAACACTACCATCACTACCAGATTTTTTTAATTTAAAAAAGCTTTTTAAAAAACTTTAATTCTTATTATTTTGTTGTAAGTCATGCAGTGTTAAGAAACTGAGATTTTCAAAAAACATCTCAAAAGTTGGAATGATGGATGCAGAGTGCTACACAGAAAGTTTCACCGAGTCAAGGGTTATATAGTCCAACTCCCTGCCATTAAACAGCATGCACAGTATCGTTTCCATTCTTGAGAGATGCCTGTCTAACCTATTTTTAAAGGCCCCCAGTGATGGGGCCTCCACATAGGCCTTTGTATTGATAATTATTATTATTATTACAATTGTAGTTAGTGTAGGAGGTAGCAGATCAAATTCCAGAAAATTACATACTTACACGCATAAGGGGATGGGACTTATTTGCTGGGGGTGGGGCTTATTGGCTATATGGGAGGGGATTGTCACTCTGACTACTCAAAATGTTTGGAAAATGGAAATAAGTGGCACTCTGGGCCTGGGGTCTCTGTACAAGTGAAAACAGACACGACAGTAGTCTGTGTTGGCCCGTGTTGGCCCACTTTGGCCCTGGATTCATCTATTTATTTGTTCTGTCACTGCCAGATGTTGGCCCACGTATGCCCCAGGGTGGGCCATCATCTGCTAGGGGACACGTCCTCCAGAAAATTTCAGAGACACATCCCAGACCAACATCCGTCCACCCAGGCCAATCCAGGCTAACGTGGGCCTGCATGTCTGTTAGACTCTGCCCAACCCCACCATGGGGCATGGTCTGCCAGGACCACAGCACCACAACAGAACAGCTGCACCTCAAGACCCTTCCCCACAAGACGGGCCCAGCACCCTTATTTATTTATTTATCAATTTATACCCCACCCCTCCTGTAAAAACAGCTCGGGGCAGCTAACAATTTTAAAAGAGTAAAAAATACAATAATATAAACATAAAACAATCATAATGATATAAACAATTTAAAACAGGGTTAGGACAAAATCAAAAAATAAATAAGGGTAGAGTGGAGCTAAAACCCTAACCCACCCCCTCCCCAAAGGCCTGGGAGAACAGCCAGGTTTTACAAACTCGCCGGAATGTCAAAAGGCTCGGGGCTAGGCGAGCTTCCTCCGGGAGGGAGTTCCAAAGACGCGGCCCGGCCACTGAGAATGCCCTCTCCATTGTGGCCCCCCGCTTAA
>QEPC01011914.1:1460281-1482475 GCA_003113815.1 Sphenodon punctatus | reverse complement strand
CCATGGCTTCCAATACCACCTATACGCTGACGACACTCAACTCTATCTCTCCACTCCTTCCCTCTCCCCCTCTGTTCAAGCTCGTCTTACCAACTGTCTCTCCAAGATCTCTGCCTGGATGTCTCAATGCCAACGCAAACTGAACATGGCAAAAACTGAACTCCTGATCTTCCCTCCCAATCCTTCCTCTCCCTCTTCCCTGTCAATTGCCATTGACGGGGTCTCCATCCTCCCTGTCCCCCAAGCTCGCAGCTTGGGCTTCATCTTCGACTTGCACCTTACCTTCAAACTCTACATTGACTTCGTTGCCAAATCCTGCCGCTTCTCCCTCCACAACATTGCCAAGATCAGCCCTTTTCTGTCTGTCTCTTCTGCCAAAACTCTCATCCACGACCTAGTCATCTCACGCCTCGACTATTGTAACCTCCTCCTTGCTGGCCTTCGCCGCTCCCACCTTTCTTCCCTCATCTCTGTTCAAAACTCTGCTGCCAGGATCATCCACCTAGCCCTTCACTCTGACCACGTGAAACCTCTCCTCTCTTCTCTCCACTGGCTCCCTCTTCCTGAGTGTATTCTGCACAAGCTCCTTGTTTTCACTTACAAAGGCCTTCCCAACCTTGCTCCCCCCTACCTCTCTGCCCTGATCTCCCTCTGAACCCCTACTCAAGCACTCCACTCCTCCTCCATCCCCTCCTTCACCCTCCCACGCCTCCCCTGCTCCACCAACCGCCTTCGTCCCTTCTCCCTCGCTGCCCCACATGCCTGGAACTCCCTCCCTGCCCTCGTCCACCTTGGCCCCACCCTCCACGCCTTCAAGTCCCTCCTCAAAACCCACCTCTTCTGCTCCGCACTTCCAAACTCCTGCTAAGTATCCCCACCCAGGATATCATCCACCTGTTATCTGCAAGCTCCCAATTTACTGTAACCAAGCCAAGAACGTGTACCTGAGCTCTCGCATCCTCATGCATGTCACATCCCTTGTCTCTCCCTCTGTTCTCCCCTTCCCTGTCTCCCCTCCTCCTATTTTTAGATTGTAAGCTCTTGAGCAGGGACCATGTCTATCTTGTTCTTTGTAAGCTCTAGGTACATCGCTGGTGCTATATAAATAATAATAATAATAATAATAATAATAATTAATAATTAATAAATTGGATAAAATGATCAATCTGAAATTTTACTTAATTTGTTCCATTTGTTTTTCCTATGGAATAATTTCCCCTCTAAGAAATACACAAAACAGTTGTGGTTTGAAATGGAAATCCTTACCTTTTAGAGTTCATGATTAGAAAACCTGTTGTAGATTTTTTTCATGCATTTGCATGTTAATAACGTTATTCTGACCAATAAAACACAAACCTTTGGTCTGTAATACAGACTCTGTATAGTGGAAAATTTTCTTCTAAATATGTTTGAGAAACTTTATAACAGAAAAACTGCAGTGTGTGTTTTTACTGTCAGCTTTAACCAATTAAAAAGTAGACAGGGCAGTGTCTATGGGTGATTTCAGACGTTACGAGATCACAGTGAACCACGGTGAATACCCACCTGTGGTCACTGTGCCTCGAACATCTGTTTGGCGGCCACCAGATGTTCGCCATGGTCAATACCCACACGGGGTCATTTTCAACCATGCTTCCCAGGCTGGTCGTGGGACTTTCCCGGGAAGCGTGGTGAAAGTGATCCCCGGCGGGGACCAAAAAAAATCACATCTGGTCGGGCGCCACGGCCTGGGATCACCGGCGGGATCCCAGGCCGTGGCGATTTCAGCCAGATGCTGCTGCCGCATTGGCCCCGCCACCTGCCCGTCTCCCCAGAGGGCGGGCGGCAGGGAGCGTGGAGGGGGCAGGGCCGTGCGGCCGCACGTTGCACCATGCAGCCCCACTCCCTCCCAGATTCCCCGCCGGGATTCCCTGGCACGTCTGTTAGGGTGTGACGGGGTCATCCCGGCGGGGGATGATTTGGTTGTTTTTGGTACAGGGCCAAGTGGCCCCGTAACGTCTGAAAACACCCATTGTCATTAAATTGTGAAATCTTTTCCAGATTCACAGAGTCCTCATAAGAATTTTATACTTTTGAATCAGCAGTAAATTTTTTAGATAAAGGTAAGGTGAAATTAGGTGCAGTTTTCAAATACTGTATTTAGAAATATGTTCCTGTTAAAAACTGTTCCATTCCTGGATAGCACAGGTATTGGTCTCTAGAAAATCACTTAAGCACCATCTTAATATTAAATGATTAGGACTACTCACATGCTTAAGGTTAAGCACGTGCTTGTGTGAATTCACATACTTAAGTCCTTTGCTGGCTCAGAGCCAGAGTGACAAGCATCTGGCAGGACTGAGACACAGTGCACAGCAGCACAGTCCTCTAGATGGTTAACTCTTGCATTAGCATTTAGCACAGGAATGGAATGAGTCCTATTCACTTCAGTGGGATTCATGCCTGTGCTAGTTGCTACCACAGGTGCTCTTCTTTTAGAGGAATGAAATGATTATCATGAAAATACCTTCTGCATGATTAGTAGGGGTGGGACATCTGGCAAAAAACCAGTTACCAGTTTTACCGGTTACCAGTTTACAAAAACCCGGTTTACTGGATTAAAACTGGTATACCAGTACCGAATTTATTCCATTGATTTCAATGGGGAACTGTCCCCATTGAAATCAATGGGGAGAAAAAACAATACCTCCCCCCTCCCCCTCCCAGGCTGTGCGGGTGGAAGGGGGGGCACCACCCACCCACCCTGTCCAGCCTGGATTTAATTATTATTTTTTTTACCCTAGGTCCCTGCTACTAGTGTGGGCACCAGCAGGTACTAGGGTGGTCCCTGGGGTGGGGGGTTGAAGATTGGAGAGTAGGGAGTGTTGGGGTGGGGGTGGGGATAGGGATTAGGTGGGAGGTTGTTGTGGGGGTTGGTGTGGGTAGGGTTCTTTTGGTAAATTGTATTTTAATGTTTTTTACTTATATTTTATATTTTTTGTAAGCTGTCCTAAGCCTTCAGGAAAGGGCAGGGTAAAATGTTAATTAATAAATAAACAAATAAACAAATAAATAAATAAAGTATATAAATTACCAACACTTGAGATTCTTGGGGTGTTAATAAGCGAGACAATAGCCCCCTGGAGTCCGGGTTTGGTCCGTGCAGCCCCCCCCTCACATGTTTAGTGTGTGCAGCCTAATAAACAGGCGGCCCCCTGTGTGTATTTCTTGTGTGTTTGGGCAGCCCCCACTCAGCCCCTACTCACAGGCTTAGTGTGACAAGCCTAATACGTGGGCAGGTATTCTTCCCCACTGCGCTCTCCAACCAACCTCCCCCTTCTCCGTATCCCACTTCCAATGATGACTCACAGCCGCAGCGAACAATGGGAACAACAAGCTGTCTCAGCTGTTCATTTTTTCTGGGCTATTATGACTCCAGGAGTGGTCCAGCACCTGCTATCCCCATCCACCCATGGAGGTTCATACCTGGGTTTACCTGCGAGAACTAGGTGGCTGGAAATAACTTTTTGCTATGCATATAATGCTGAGCTTATTGAACAAATAAATACTTTATTGAGCACTTATAGTGAAAATTGAAAGCAAACTAAAAATTAAAATGAAAAACAATCAGTGTTCACATTTTGTCACCACCCAGTTTCTCACATCCATGGCTCACAGCAATGTACTGGCAGGTAGCAGCACACAATATTATTGGGCTCTTGCCTGCTGTGGTGTTGGAAATCTTTCTCAGTTCACATAAAACCCACAGTTAAAAATGCCCCTCTTGTACCCCCTCAGTCTTCAGTATCTTCTGCATTACCATACATCCCTGTGAGTGAGGGCACCCTCACTCTGCACTTCTCCAGATGTCCAAATCTTGGATAGGGCAACAAGCTGTCCTTCAGTTGATTCACATTCCCTGTACCCCGAGTCACTTGTTTCCCTGAAGAGATTCATCTCTGCCATCTGACTGAGGGATCGTTCTGGGCAGTTACAGATTAATTTGGAAGTGAAAGTCCCATCTCTAATTTTCATCCCTATTCCCAATTACACAAGTCTGAGATTTTTTTTAATGTCAAATAGTATTTTAGATTGATTTCATGAAATAATGTGGTCTAATAGGGGTGGGAAGTTCAGTACATCCAGTATCCGATACTGCCGGTATTTTGCTGTACCGGCAGTATTGGATTACTCCGGTATTTGGGGGTACTGGTACCGGTTCCCCGTGCCAGATTTTTTTACATTGCGGCCATTGAAATGAATGGCCGCAATATAAAAAAAGAAACAAAAAAACCCCAACCACTTTCCCTCCCCAGTCCAGGCTGCACGGGTGGAAGTGGGGACACCCCCCACTCACCCTGCCCAGCCTGGATTTTTTTTTTAAAAAAATGTCCCTGAAGTCCCTGCTAGTGCGGGCCCCGGGCCGCCACCGGCGACCCAGAGCCCCCACCAGCAGGTAGGTAGTGGTACTAGGGTGATCCCTGGGGTGGGGGGTGGTTTAACACACCCCCACCCCAGGGATCACCCTACCTCCCCCACTCAGGGATCGCCTACCTTTGGCGCTCCAGGCGGAGGTGGCGGTGGCAGCACGGCGGTCCGGAGGCTTCAGCGCTGGCTGGTGGCTTCAGTGCTTACTAGGCCTTCCGGGGAACATCTGGATTTAACACCCCACAACCCAGGCATCACCCTAGTACCTGCTGGTACGGGCTCCGGGTTGCCGGCGGTGGCCCGAAGCCCACACTAGTAGCAGGGACTTAGGGTTAAAAAAAATAAAAAATTAAATCCAGGCTGGGCAGGGTCACCTCTGGAAGGGTGGTTGATTTTGACCCCTGCTGGGGATTGACTGTGGTGAACATCTGGCGCCCGCCGAACAGACGTTCAAAGCACTTTGGCCCCGCCGCAAGATTGACCGTGGTTCACTGTGGTTGACTGTGATCTTGTCATGTCTAAAATCACCCTTGGTCCGCCTCCACCCATATCCCTCTTGTAGGTACCAACTACTCACAAAGTTTTTACTACAAGGGTGTACAGACAAGACACCCTTGGAGCTCCCCTGCTTCCCCTCCCGTCCCTCCAGGGATTGGGGGCCCCCCCTTTCGTTGCAGTTAGTATCAGGCACTTGCTGGACCATGACTGGCCGTGCTTCCCCAGGGCTCACGGGTCTCAGCACCCCAGGCACCCCACGTAGCTGGACCTTCCGCGAGACCATGGCCCTGTATGACCTGTGGCATTCCCCGGCCGTGCAATTGCTCCTGAGCTGCCTGTACAGCCTCATAGGTGCCTATATGAGTATGAACTCAGACCTGTGGTACTATGGCTATGTGGCGAGCGCCCACGATTGCCGGCTGCATGCGGCGACGCTGGGCCTGTATCCCTTTTCCGATGGGCGCATCCCA
The DNA here is from genome assembly GCA_003113815.1 of Sphenodon punctatus. Classification (NCBI taxonomy): domain Eukaryota; kingdom Metazoa; phylum Chordata; class Lepidosauria; order Sphenodontia; family Sphenodontidae; genus Sphenodon; species Sphenodon punctatus. The sequence continues at coordinate 1,477,100 of QEPC01011914.1, read as the reverse complement.
GAGATGAGGTGCTCACATGTGGGGTGGTTGGTGGCGGAGACCATGTCTGTCCTCTCTGTGTGCAGCCTGGCTGCCTACACAGCCTGTCTGGCGGAGTGGGGGCCCTGCCCTGGCTGTGTCCTTCTTTGGCTGTGTTCACGGGGCCCGAGGTTACCAGCGGTCTCATGGGGCGATCTATCACTGCCTGTTGGAGCTGGGTCACCTTCCATGGCCCCCACCTGCTGACTATGGCTTGTCGGAGCCCTCTGAAGTTTAGGTGGCGACGCTGGCCTGTGTGTGGTCCCGATCCGATGTGCACGTGGGGCTCTCTGCTCAGGATCCCTTTGAGGCTTGCTACCTGGTCGCCCACCACATGTCTGAGCTGGGCTCCCATCGGGGCATGCTTCAGTGGCCCCACTTCGTGCACCTGGTGGGCCACCCGACTGCGGACCCCTTCATGGCCCCCTGCAGCTGGCTGTGAGGCCCCCTGTGCCTTCCGGGCCCTGGATACTGGCCCCGGTGAGCACTCCTTCCTCCGCCCTGGTGCCGTGAGTCGCTGCCCCTTCCCTCCCTAATGTTCCTGGCTCCCTGCTGTGCTGGCTGTTTCCTGGGGTTCCGCTGCCCCTGTCTGTGACTCTGGGCCCCTGACCGCGGGGCCCCCCTGTCCACCTCTGCAACAGGTGTTCCCCTCCGTGGCTGCCTTCGCCTGTGGCTGTGTCCTGAACTGTGTGCCAGCTCCCAGCGCCCCGAGTGCCACTGTCCTTCATGCTCCGACCTCGATCCCTCCTGTGCCTGGGAACCTCCACCCCCTGGGTGCCTGTGTGACCATGGGGTTCCGGGGCCCCCGGACTGGGCCTCTGGGCATCCTCCCGGGTGCGTGTGTGTGTTGCTGGACTGACTGCCCTGCTCCTCGTCTCCGTCTTGCCTCCTTCCCATCCATCGCACCCTCGTAGGTGCGTGTGATCCCTGACAGCCTCCTGGACCGTTCCCGGGCTGCTCCCTGGTCCATGTGGCCTCACCCTGTGACTGTGCTGTGCCCCTGGGGTCCCCCCATTCCGAGACTGCCTGTGTTGCTGTGGGGGTGCCCGTGCGGGCTGTGCTGTTGTTGGGGTCCTGTTTGCCATTCCCCATGTCCTGCCCTGGCCCCTGGGCCAGTTCCCCCCCTCCTCCCTGTCCCCGACCCCCCTTTCTTCCCCCCTTTGCCCGTTGTGCCATGTGTGTTGTCTGTCCCACTGTGTGCCCCCTTCCCTTCCTTTCCCGTGTAGGTGTGTATGTGCCCGGGTGTGTGTTTGTGCTGTGTGTTCCGCTGTGACCTAATTTTCCTCATGCCTGTTGTGTGCGCTGCCCCGGCGGCTCTTCTCCCTCTTCCCCCTCCCTTCCCATTTCCCTTGTGTGTGTGTTCCCTTTTGGCGCTTTTGGCTTCCTTTGCCCTCAGCCAGCCATGTCTGTGTCCCGCCCCTCCCTGGTGCCTTCTGGGTGTTTTGACCACGGCCGGGAATCGGTGTCACGTCTGTTGCGCTGCCCCGGACTGTTGTGAATTGGGACTGCGTAACGTCTGAAATCACCCAAAGTTAAATACATGGTAATATTTGCTAAAAGGTATCTAGTTAAGCAAATTTTGTTAAGGAAAGATCTATGTGTGGCGTAGGGAGTTTTCCCAAGTCAAGTTTATGTGAATGCAAGCTGTTATAATAAAATAAACAGAGGAAATCCTAGACTGCCAAGGGGACCAAAATTGCAGCAAAGGGAAATGCCAGGTAGGAGTGAAAGTTTAACCCAGAGTAGGAATGGGAAAGGATTAGATCAACTAGAAAGAGGAAATATGTAGAAAATCCTAATAGAGTTCTAAAAATGGCAAAGGGTATACCTTTGCTTAAAAATTATAAAGGGAAACCCCTAGTTGAACAGAGTGTATATTTTGCAGGATCAACTGTGATAGAAGGGATACAGAAAGAGGTGGTTCAAACTGCCCAGATAGAGGAAGGAAGGGACCGGTTGGAGGAGGAGTTGAAGGAGTCAGAGGGGCAGGAAGGGGAGGAAGAGCCCCTACTGGCATCTACACCTTTTCCCGTAGGCTTACAAGAAATGGCTTTAATGGATATATTTCCAGCCTTCTCTAGAGATGAACAGGTGCAAACAGTAAATAAATTAGAGACTATGAGTAAAACTCTGAAGGATTTAATGATGAATCAGGATGATCCTAAGTGGAATGAGGGAATAATTAGGGAAAAGGTGGGAGTAGTGGAATTGAGTACTATGGATGACCAAATAGACTTGGAGACTGTAAATGGGGATAGTAGAACAGCTTTACAGAGTGGGAAAGTCTTGGAATGTAATATAAGTCTATTGGAATGGGATCAGGAACAAAAGGATTCATCCTTAGTTAAGATCAATGACCCACCAACTCAAGTATGGTTGAATAAAGGAAATGACCAAGATTTGGAGGATTTTAGGCCTGTTGAGGGGTTAGCAACTAATGCCCAGGGTGATTCGATAGTTTCAGTGTATAGTTCGACATTAGAACAAAGTGTAAGACCTCAAAAAAGCAGGCTAGAGATTAGTGAGGGACAAGGCAATTTGGCATTGATAGAGGTAGAAGAAGAGGCATCTAGACATAACTCCTCATCCGATTCTATGCCACCCCTGGAAAGTTTAGAGTATGTAGTTGGACAGGGAGCCACTGATTGACAGAGGAGAATTTATGATAGCCATACTAAACAATATTTATGTATCCTTAGTTGGAATATAGCAGGATGGAGATCCATTTTGGATAAGGATACTTTGAGTGCGCTTGGGGTGTATGATATTATATGTGTACAGGAAACATGGGTGGAGGATACACAACAAATGGATTTACTGGGATATTATAAATGGGCTTCCCCAGCCTGTAGGGAAGCATGGAAGGGAAGGGCTTCAGGTGGAATGACTATTTGGCTCAAATTATTGTTGGGGGTTAAAGGAAGGCTCTACCCGGGAGCCCCATCAAATTTAATGACAGTACAGCTGAGATGGGGTAGTAATGCTGGGATTTTGATTATGAATTTATATTTGCCACCTTCAATGGAACCTCGAGAAGGACAAAATTTGGGGGCCGATGTGGAGGATTTTTAAAAAGATTATGTGGATAAGTATCCCAAGCATTATCAGGTTATATTGGGTGACTTAAACTCCAGAATTGGGGATAATGATGAAAGAGTGGCTGCTATTTTGGGATTAGATACTGATGAACCCTTTTTTGACCCACCAAGGTTCTCAAGTGATTCAGTTTTAAACTCAACTGGTCTGCAGTTGCTGAGATTCCTATACAAGAACAATTGGCAGACATTGAATGGGTGGTCCTGCAGTGATGCCGTTGGGGCCTTCACGTATTTGTCCTTAAGGGGTTCTAGTATTGTGGATTATATATGTGTGCCAAATTCGGATTTAGATAGTTTTAAAGATTTTGCTATTATACCCTATGGGATAAGTGATCACCAACCAATCACAGTAAATCTAAGGTTGGAAGGTGAACAACCTGCAATAGCAGAGGAAGTTCCTCAGTTTGCTACCTTGACCCCAGAAGGGGTTAAGAGAATAAGATGGAATCAGCTTGTTAAACAATTATTTACGTCTATGAAAGATACTGAGGAGATTAATAGTATCAGAGAAGTCATTTTGAATGTTGAAACAGGCTCAGTACAGATATGTTGGCAGTTTGAACTATTGTTGCAAAAGATAAGGGAGGGTTGCTATGAAGAAAAGAGGAAGAGGAAGGATGATCAAAATAGTGCAGCACCCTGGTTTGATAGTGAATGTCGGACTATGAAACTAAAAGTAAATAAAATGGTTCGTAAAATCAAAAAATACCCTGGAAAGATAAATAGTTTTTTGGCTGTTAAATGGGAGTATAGGAAATTAGTTAAAGGAAAGAAAATACAATATCAAAGACTTTTGTGGCTAGCTATGGAGGACGCTTTAATTGTAAAGACAGTGCAGTCTTTTGGTCGATAGTTAATAAGGGCTTAATAAAAAAGGGAATACAAATAGAGCCTAAAATTACTCCACAAGAATAGTATATCCATTTTAGCCAGATTTTTGGTACATCACCCTTGGCTCCATCTGATCCACTGGGAAATCTCCCACTAGTAGATTGTCCAGATTGGCAGCTAGTCACTGATTTTGAAATAATAGAGCTAATAGGATGTCTACCAACAAACAAAGGACCAGGGGAAGATGGGCTTCCTGGAGATATATATAAAGAAAATGTGGAATGGTGGGCACCTATAATTTCTCGGTTGTTTAATTTTATTAATAAATATGGGGTTCTATCTGAAGGAGGGAGACAAAGTTTTGTTTTTCCGGTGTATAAAAAAGGAGATCAGAATAATCCAGCAAACATTCGACCCATAAATTTGCTGGATGTAATTTCAAAATTATATGCTAGGTACCTGCTTGAGAAATTGATAAAGTGGGCTGAAAAGGAAAAACTGATACATGAGCTGCAAGCGGGTTTTGGATCTGGATGATCACTCTGTCAGTGAGCTGGTCCAGCATTGGAACAGCTTGCTGGAGGAGGCCATTGACAGGGTGACTCCGAGATGCCCTCTGCCTCGGTCTCGTCACCGCAGGGCCCCTTGGTCTACTCAGGAGCTGCAGTGTATGAAATGAGTAAGCTGGAGGCTGAAGTGACGCTGGCGTCGGACTCGATCTGACTCCGACCGACTTCTCCATAGGGCCCATTTGCGGTCCTATGTTGAGGCTGTGAGGACAGCAAAGAAGGAGTTCCTTGCTGTCCTCATAGCGTCTGCGAAGTCACGCCCAGTGGAGCTGTTTTGGGTGGCGTGGGGGCTGGTTAGTCCGGCCTCCTTGGAACTCCCTCCCGGAGGAAGCTCGCCTGGCCCCAAGCCTTTTAACATTCCAGCGAATTTGTAAAACCTGGCTGTTCACCCAGGCCTTTGGGGAGGGGGAGAGGGGGGTTAGGAGGGTTTTTTTATCCCCCTTCACCCTTATTTATTGTATTATGTATCATGTTCCCTGGTCCTGTTTTAATTGTTGTATTTTATGAGTGTTTAAAATATTTTATGGTTGTATTTTTATATTTTTGTTTTAATTGTTGCATTTTATGAGTGTTTTAAATATTTTATGGTTGTATTTTTATTTTTTTTGAGATTGTAAGCTGCCCCGAGCTGTTTCAGTAGGGTCGGGGTATAAATGTAATAAATAAATAAATAAATAAATAAAATAGTCTCCAAGTAAATTACTCTAAAATGAAGATTTTGTTTTTTGGAGTGAGACCCCAAAACCAAAGTTCTAGTTGGGAGATAGAAGGACATGAAATAGAACAGGTAAAATCATATAAATATCTGGGTATGGTCTTTTCAGCAACTGGTTCATGGGTTAAACATAAAAAGATGGTAAAGTTGAAAAAGCTACAGACTGCAGCTGGGATAAAAAAGTTTTGGAGTATGTATGGTGGAAGGCAAATTAAACCTGTACTTAAGCTGATCACACACAAGCTGATCCCCTAGATTATGTATGGGGCAGCATTATGGGGGTTTGATACATTACAGTTGGAACCTGTATTGAACCTGGTTTTGAAAAGGATTTTTGGGGTACCCAAGGGTACCCCGGTGGCTTTTTTGAGGTCAGAAACAGGTATGTTGCCTCTTGAGTAATAAGTATAGGGCAAAGATAGAAATATGTTCATACTGGCAGAGATTGAACCAGATGCAGGAGGATCAATTACCAAAAAAGTGTTGGGAAGAACAGACATTTTATACTAGTAGATATGTTTAGAGAAATAAAGTACATGCATTATTAAATAGGGCAGGCTTCTCTGTAGTTCATTTACAGGGCTGTTCAAAAGAATTTATATCTGACCACCTGAAACAGAGGCTGGCCGATATTTATATGCAACAAGATCTAGCTAATATACGAAGTTCAGTGATTGCCCCATATTATGGTAAAATAAAAACAATACATTAATGTGAACAATATCTTTCTGACATTACAAATTATGCGTCCCAAGTCCGCTTCCAGATGATGTGGTCGAAGGTCCTGGAGGGTCAATTAAATGGAGTGATGTACGAGGCTAGACTCTGTGAGTGCGGACTTAATATAGAGGATCTTCCGCATTATCTCTTTGATTGTAAGCTCTCTGTCGGGATTCGAGCTCGCTATCTTTGCCTGATATTAAAGGAGAAATGTTATTGGATTGTTGAATATAAAATTAAATATATGTTGACTGATGTAACAGGAAGTAAGAGACTCAAAGTAGTACAGTATCTGCATGCCCTGGCAAGATTCCAGAAAATAAATGGGACAAAATTTGATGTATTGTTAATTTGGTTCCATGTATATGGAGCCAGTTTAGTAATGTAAATAAGTATGAGGAGCCCAGTTATTTGGATGTTCATGCGAATCCCGTAAAATGGTTTTGGTGTTAAGTTTTAAAGCTTTAACCTGATATGTCGGTGGGTATTTTCAGATGTTACAAGATCACGCTCAACCACAGTGAACCACGGTCAATCCTGTGGTGGGGCCAAAGCGCCCTGAATGCTTCCAGAGCTCCCCCCCGGACCATCTCCGAAAGCGTGGTCAAAGAGATTCCTGATGGGAACCAACAAAAAGAAACGTCTGGCCGGTAACTACCGGCCGGAATCAAAGGAAATTATTCCCAGCCGGGGACAAAGCACGCAGCATCGCTGCCAGGCAACCAGCAACAACACAGGGTGATTTCAGACATTACGTGGTCCCGATTCACCACAGTGGATGCCCGGCGGGGGTGAACCGAACAACCACCCCCCATGGTCAAAAAAAGCCCCGAACAGACGGGACGGGACCAAGACCACAGCAGGGAATTGGGCTGCTAGATCACGGCCCGGGGCTGCGCAACAGACATTACGCCAATCCAGGGCCGGGCCGTGGTCAAAGCACCCAGAAGGCGCCAGGGTGGCTCATCCCGGCTGCTGCTGTGTGCCCTTTAAATCTCCCTCCCTGGCCTGTGTTGTTGCTCATTGCCTGGCAGCGATGCTGCAAGCTTTGTCCCCAGCTGGGAATCATTTCCTTTTGCTTTCCGGGTACTTTGACCATGGCCCGGCCCGGGATCGGCGTAACGTCTGTTGCGCTGCCCCGGGCCGTGATCTGGCGGCCCGATTCCCTGCCGTGGTCCTGGTCCCGTCACGTCTGTTCGGGGCTTTTTTTGACCACGGGGGGTGGTTGTTCGGTTCACCCCCACTGGGAATCCACTGTGGTGAATCGGGACCGCGTAACGTCTGAAATCACCCAGTTTCTTTGGTTGTATTATATTTGCATCGACTTATCAGTCGTGTCAATAAATAAATTCTTATTCTTCTTCTACAAGAGGGCACCCTCGGCCAACCTCAGAGGCCGTGACAGAACATAGGGGAAGAGGAGGTCCTTCAGATACCTGGGGCCCAAGCCATTTAGGACTTTATTGGTTAAAACTCTAGTGAACTGACACCGTAAAGGGAAATATCTTCCATCACTTCCATGCACACTCACTGAATAAGTGTTATTCAGCTCATGTGATCAGCTTGGGAATTCAATGTATGTCATTAATAGGAGTAAAATTAAACCTCTGTATTTAAAGGCATAAAAAGGATTCACTGTGGGCTTGGATGGGGCAGTACAGAGCCACATCACTCCAATGAGAGACTGAGATATTTAACCCTGAGAAGGCACAAGGATTCCTGAGTGTAAGCATCCTTTGTAAAGTGCAATCTATTCCCCTCTGTGTGTCTGGCAAGGGTCAAGGATGTAGCTACAATAGGGACAGGTGGTGACACAGCTGCACTGAGGCCTATGAGCCTAGGGAACCCACACTCCTTGGTTGCAGCTGCATCCCTTGCCACTGGAAAGAGATTTGGGGGGGGGGGCATCCCATCCTCTGCACCAAGGCCCATTCCAATCTAGTGACACCCCTGTCATAGGCAGTGTGTTGGGTGACAATGAAAACAATTACCCCGTCTTTCCCTCCCCTTCTCCCTCCTTCCTCTGGGAGTCTGAGAAAGAGGATGGGGTCATAGCATTTCTATGTGTTCAGTTCTGACTGTCCATCACATAAGAACATAAGAGGTGCCATACTGGGTCAGACCAATGGTCCATCAAGCCCAGCATCCTGTCTCTGACATTGGCCAATCTCTGTCTCTTGGCAGAAGTACCCGACACAGAATGGGCAATCCATTCCCTGTTGTTCCAGCCCTGTTGGTAAGAGGTTACGTCCCCAAAACCTACTTAACTAATATCCATTAATGGACCTGTCCTCCAAGAACTTATCCAATTCCTTTTTAAAACTAGCTACCAGCCTTGACCACTTCCTCTGGCAGTAAGATCCACATGTTAATTGTGCACTGAGTGAAAAAATACTTTCTCTTATTTGTTTTAAATCTGCTACTTTCATGGCATTTTAAATCAGTTACTTTCATGGAGTGTCCCCTTGTTCTAGTACTGTTAGAGAGGGTAAATAACCACTCCCTATTTACGTGTTCTTCTACACCACTCCTAATTTTATAAACTTCTCTCATATCCCCCCTCAGTCGTCTCTTCTACAAACTGAAGAGCCCTAACCATCATACTCTTGATAATTTTTGTTGCCCTTCTTTGTACCTTTTCTATTTTTGCTATGTCTTTTTTGAGATGGGGTGACATAGGAAGTCAAGTAGCAAAGCAAAGATGCAAATCCTTGTGCCCTTCATCCACACTGCACATCATTAGCTAAAGCAGCTCTCCGGTTTCCCGCATAAAACTTTCATGATGTATAAATAAAATATTCTCCAGGCATGTCGTGGGAAGTGATCTTAAGGCATCCCCGCTATTCCCCTCCCTCAGAGCCCACAAAGAACTGAATCTCATGGGATCATATTTCTCTTGTATTTCCCTTATTTTTTCATTAAAGACTAAGAAGAAACAAAAGAGCCTGTTCTGTGCTGCAAAACATGCCTCGCCCCCAAGCTGGTTGGTTGTAATTATACTTTCATACTTGAAAAGAAATCTCCAGAGAATAAATGTTCAGAAATCCCAGAGACTATTTACATTCATTGTCAAAAACAGCATTTTCGTTTTCTTTTTTTAACCTCACACTGGATTTTTTGGCTCCTCCAGTTTCAACTTCGTCTAACTTGCATTTCTGCTACAGACCTTTGCTATATGAGACTCACTTTTCAGCCTGCTACATAGCTAACTTGGCTATGTAACATTTCCCCTGGAACTTGCATGACAATCTGTGTTTTTAGATGAATGGGTTGCCCCTATGCTAGCTGTGCCAGCCCGCTTCATCCCCGGTTGGCCCATCCGTCTAAAGGCACCCCACCCTGCCAGATGTTGAAGCGGAGTAGGCCTTGTCTGCTCTGGGGAAGCCCCACCAGTGGTGCTCCAGAACATCCCAGAATGTCGCCGGCACAGCGGGCTGGCCAAACCCAGTGCCTCAGCCCAAAGCAGAGCAGCTGTCCATCTGATTCACTTGGTCCTTGGAAAACTTCAGAATCCACCATGGATTCCAGTACTCAGTTCCAAATTTCTGAAGTCCGAAGTTCCGGGTACCAAGGCCGGTCCTCGGAAAACTTCAGAACCCTCAATCGAGTGCTGGCGCCATTGCGCACATGACTGGAGTGATCCAGACAGATGACCCCCTAGCTTCTCTGAGCTAGGAAATGAAACTTAGTGCCATATTTGGTAGGATGGGGGTATGGGAGGGGACAGTTGAGTGATGGACAAGCCAAATGGCAAGTTTTGATTGGCTGGCAGAGGCAAAATAAAAGTGACTGTACAGCCATTTTCCATTCTCTACTGAATTTGGTTGTGTGCGCTACCCTGCTGATCTGTAAGTAATTGGCTTGAGGTGAGGAGGGGTGCCTGTCCTGTCCAGAGGGGCAATGCTGGGGGGTGGGGTTAGTTGTTTCCACCATACCATGATTTAAAAAAATAAATAAATAAGTGGGTGTCATACTGCTGCTGCCTGCTGCTTGGCATCATGGAGGACAGAGAGATCTGTCTAGCTCCACTTCCCCTGGACTGGGCTGTCCATATACTAGGAGCAATGCTGGGGATTGTCACCAGTGCCAAATATACTTAAAGTTTGGGTGCTGCTGCTTGCTTTTCTGAGCACTGCATCAATCAATACTTTTATTAGACACTAGCTTTCGCCATGGTCAAAAATAACAACATCAACATATAATACAATAAAACTCTTAACCGTATAGGTAAGTAAACATGAACAAAATGTCATACTTCATCTTACAAATAATATAGGGGCTCGAGGTTGGAAAAAGCTAAGTAAAAGACACCCGCAGAGCGTAGAAGGAGGAAGTTCTCAAACTTCAAAACAATGCAGTGCAGATTCTCATGGCCAATAAGGCAAACAGAGCAACCGCCTGGATAACTTCCTCATCCTGGGATGCCAATAATTCAATTACATTGTTCTTGTTTGATAAGCAGCTCTGTTCCCATAAGGGAGTTATCCAAGCCAGCCTAAGAGATTCATATAGAGGGCAAGACAGAAAAAAATGCTCCATATCCTCCACTACTGCGTTCCTGCAAGGGCAGAGTCTTTGTGCGTATGGTATATTCTTAAAGCGGCCCTCCACCACAGCTGTAGGAAGAAGGCCAAAACGCAGACAAGTAAGGGCTCTGCGCACTGTAACATCCTTTAATTTATCCAAGTACGGCTCTAGCCTATGCAATTGCTTAAAGGAGCCTAATTGTGGAGCTGCCTTCCAAGATGCCAGGGCTGCCAGATCATCCTGTTTAGATATATCGGTCAGCCTTAATTTAATCAGATCCTTTTGCAAAGATAAACTTTTCCCCTGCAAACAGGGAATTGAGAGGCCTGCCCTGGTCAGGTAGATCATAATTTGGGCAGTCCAGGGATATAAAAGCGCCCCTGAGTACTCCAGCTCTTCCTCCAGACACTGGACTGGTAAAGTGGAGCCCGCCTGATTAACTAACCTGAGCCAGTAACCCAGAGCCTGCTGCTTCTTGAGACAGTCTATAGACATAGTACCTGTCTCAGCTCTTACCACTGGGGCAGGAACTCCCTGGGGTACTCTCAGTAGTCTTCTCAAAAGAACGTTCTGAACCGTCTCCAGAGCCTGGGTATTCATTCGCAGAGTCACCTCCGAGCCAAATGTTAGCAAAGATTGAACTTTAGCTTGAAATACATCCAGAATCAAGGATATCTTAATTCCGGCTGAGTCAGATGCCAAGCGCAGAATCCCTTTGTATGCCCTTTTAGCCTTCAGGACGGTAAGCTTCCTGTGCCTTACCCATGACCCGTTATCAGAAAGGGAAATCCCTAAATAAACATAGGAAGAAACCTGCTGGAATTCCATTCCCCCAATTGCCCAGCTGCACTTAAGGGCCCTTTTCTTTCCCATAACCATAATATGGGATTTTTGCAGATTTATGTCCAGCTCATTTTCGGCACTATAGTCAATCAACATTCCCAGAAGATTACGCAGACCTTTTTGGAGCACTGCATGGTTGGCATAATGATTTTAAAGTGGGTGCACTGCTGATGGTGGGCCATGCTGTGGGTACTGCTGGGGTTGGGATTTTTTGGCTTTCTGCACACAGTTGCACTGTTTGGGTTTGTTTTCTTCAGTGACTGTCTCATCTTGCTAGCCTGATTTTCTGGGCACTGCTTGGTTGGCATTATGATTTTAAAGTGGGTGCACTGCTGATGGTGGCCCCTATGCTGTGGGTCCTGCTGGCTTTTTTTATTATTTCTGTATGTAGTTGCACTGTTTGGGTTTGTCTTCTTGAGTGATTGTCTCACTCTTGCTAGCCTGCTTTTCTGGACACTCCTTGGCATAATGATTTTAAACTGGGTGCACTTTAAAATCATTAAAGGAAAGAGTTCTGAAGTTCCGAGTTCCGGGGATTTCCGAAGTCCAGAGTTCTGAATTCTAGGTCCTCAAAGTTCCGAAATTTGGCCAAGTAGTACTCAGCGAGTACCTGGACTGAGTAGTCGGAACTTTGGAACTCGGTCTGAATATCCAGAAGGCCTTTTTGGTGCAGCCCAATGTCAGCTGTGCAGAAACCACGCTGCTGTTCCACTTCCAACAGACCATTGTCCCTGGGCAACACCATAAGGTTGCGGGCAGAACTCTATGTTGTGAGGGAGGGAGGATGCCGTGCAGGCAGACTGAGGAACCCACTGGGTCCATCTGAACCCACTCCAGCCAGGGCAGGGAGCAGGCAGGCAGATGCAGGAGTGCATCCCCAGAGCAGCTCCGGGAGTGAGCATCCCTATGTCCATCGGAAAATACTCAATGTAACATGCACTTCATGTGGCACTTAAAAATATTTCCTAGTTGCTTTGCATATGCCTCTGTAACCAATTACCTCAGAGTTGTTAACCTAGTATGTTATGTTGCCTGGATCCTTGAGTTAATAGGTTCAGGCTTCTGAGGCCCAGATAATGGTTCACATATTATTCATATATTTACTCATATATTCATTTGGAGTGCATAGTAGTTGGTTAGAAGTAGTGTGTTTAATATAGAAGTTTACAGTGTTGATTAATAGGATTTTTCAAGTGTGTTAAAGTTTTAAAAAGCTAGAAACAAAGCAAGGTTATTTCAAGGTTACTGTGAGTGGTCAAGATCAGAATTTAAGGAACCATTTTTTCTTGAACTACAGGGAAAGTGTTGGAACCTTGATATTGGAATATGGATGGTTCTATTCTAGACAATTTCCCCCTACTCCCCATAAGGCCAAACAGTGTTTTTTCTATTGCCAAGGGCTCTCTATTAAAGCTGGATTTAAATTTTGGCTCGGTGAAAACGCTTCTAAGTTGTAAATACTGGACTATATTAATCCTTGTCTGGGTTATTTTCCCTAGATCCTCTATTGACTTGAATTTGCCTTTGTCAAACAGCTGAGCTGCTTTTTTAACACCTTTCTCCCCTAAGTTGAGAACCAACCTGTGAGCCGTTTTTGTTTCTCTCATGTTCATTCACTGAATGAGCGAGAAGGAGGACGCCTGCCTCATGATCCCCAGCTTCCTGGCAACCCCTTCCCATACGGATATGAGCTGATTTGCAAAAGGGTGGTCTCTGGCCTTATAACTTGGAAGTCTCCCTTCATCTACCAAAAGGTCTGCAAGAGATATCATTCCCGTCAGCTCATTTTCAATCCTACTCCAATCTGGGTTCCTCGGGCCCTGGTACCAAAATTGAATTGCCCCCAATACTGCTGCTTTATAATAAAGTTTAAGGTCCGGGGTATTCAATCCCCCTCTTTCCTTGGTTGTGAACATGGTTTCTTTCTTAATACGGGGCTTTTTCCCCCTCCAGACCAGATCTCTGACTAGTTCGTCCACTTGTTTAAAGAACGAGTTAGGTAACCTTATAGGGAGTGCCATAAATTTATACACAAATTTAGGTAGGACTATCATTTTAAACAGATTGATTCTCCCAGACCAGGAGCATTCTAGATTTTTCCATTTTTCAAAGTCCTTCTTTGTCTTATCGATTAAATCTGGGAAATTCGCTTTGTATAGGTCATTGCAGGATTTCGTTAGAGTTACCCCCAGGTATTTAATTCCATTTAATCTTTCTGGAAACGGGTTAATTCTCTCTATTTCTGATAGTTCCTTTTCATTCTTTGCAAAGATCATCGCCTGTGATTTGTCATTATTTATTTTGTACCCCGACACCCTACCAAAACTCTCGATTGTTTGCATTAATTCTGGCAAAGTGTGTTGGGGACTAGCAATGAACAAAATCAAGTCATCTGCGAAAAGTGCCAATTTATATTCTTTGTCTCCCACTCTGATTCCTTTAATTCCTTTGTTTTGACGTAATGCCACTGCTAGACCCTCCATTGCCAGATTGAACAATAACAGAGACAGTGGACATCCCTGACGCGTCCCTCTTTTAGTTTCAAATGCAGCTGATATTGCTCCATTAATTTTTAGCTGTGATCTGGGTGGCGCGTAAATTGCTCTGATCCATTTTAGGAAGTTGCCCCCTATTCCCACTTTTTAAAATATTTCGAATAGATAATTCATTTCTAAGAAATCAAAAGCTTTTTCTGCATCTGCAGCTATAATCATTGAACTTGCCATTTGTGTGTCCCCTTTTTGTGCATAGATCAAATTCACCATCTTTCTAATATTATCTACCCCTTGCCTCTTAGGAATAAACCCTGTTTGGTCTGGATGAATAATTTCCCCTGCAATCCCCGCCAGCCTAGTTGCCAAAATCTTAGAGAAGATTTTAAAATCGTTATTTAGCAGGGAGATAGGGCGGTAACTACCACACTCAGTTTGGGGTCTTCCTGCTTTGAGGATTAATGTAATTTGTGCCTCATAGAATGAGCTGGGCATTTTTCCAGTTTGTAAAATTTCATTGTAAACCCTTGTCAAGTGCGGAACCAATAATTTGCTGTATGTTTGATAAAACTCCGTCGGGAAGCCATCCGGCCCATTGGCCTTGTTTCTTTTTAAATTTTTAATCACCGATGTCACTTCCTCTATTGTTATTGGGGCATTCAGAAAATTGAACTGAGCTCTGTTAAGTCTAGGCATGTCTAATTTATCTATAAATTTTTTTATCTCCTCAGGGGCCGGATTGGTTGTCTTGTAGATTCTTCTATAGAATCTCACGAACGTGTCTTGGATCTCCCCTGAGTCTGTGACTACCACCCCATCTTCCTTGGCAATGCCAGTTATGGCAGCCTTTTGTTGTTGTACTTTAACTAATTGAGCAGCCCTACCTGCTTTATTACTATTATTGTGATAATAAAATTTTATCCATTTTAACTGCTTTGTAGTTTTTTTCAGTTCCAATACATTAATTCTTTCTTTTATTTTTTGAAGTTTATTGGCTGCCATTTTAGAGGGGGTGGTTTTATTTATTTTATCCCATTTTTTAAGCTCAGCGAATGTTTCAATACGTATTTCTTTTTTTCTCTTTTGTATTTGAGCACATAGAGCTATGCTTTTGCCCCTGACTGTAGCTTTTGCTGCTTCCCAAAAGGTGAATTCTAATTCCACTGACCCCTGATTAATCTCAATATACTCTTTGATTTCCTCTTCTAGTTTAGTTTTGCTATCCTTGCTTTTAAGGAGCGCCCTATCCAGCCTCCATTGAGTTTTACAATAAGGTGTCTTATCTTCCAATTTTAAATTGATTCCTACCGCATTGTGGTCCGTAAATACCACTGGTATAATATACATTTTTTTACATAGCCTGACCTCACTTTTATAACACAAGGCATGGTCAATCTTTGAATATGAGTTGTGTACATTAGAGTAGAAGGTATACTCCCTACTCAGTTTATTAAGATGTCTCCATACGTCTACCAAACCTTTAGATTTGAATAGATCCCTAATGTTCTGCTGGCTTTTGTTTAATGGTAGAATCTTAGAAGCGTCCCATTTAGATAGTGGCATATTTAGATCCCCCATTATCATTAAGATTCCTTTCATTTTTTGGAAAATCAATGGAATGTATTTTTTATACAAATTATCCTGACCTCTATTTGGGCCATATAGATTCACTATTGTTACCTCTTTCTTCTGCAAAACCCCAGTTACCAAGAGGAATCTTCCCTCTGAGTCTTTTAGCACATTGTTTATTTTGAAATCACACGTGCTCTGAATTGCTATTAACACCCCTGCTTTTTTCCTCTTGGCACACGAGGCAACCACTTGTCCCATTCTTTTGTGTATAAATCTGTGCTCTTCCCCCTCCAGTAGGTGGGTTTCTTGAAGACATAAAATATCTATCTTATATTTCTTTGCCAATTCTCTAACCCTTTTTCTTTTTTGGGGCGAATTCAACCCTCTCACATTCAGAGTTAGCATTTTAACCTCATTCATTCTCATATTTATTTCTCTCTCGACTTGAAGTCACCTGACTCTGGTTCATCTTTCATTTCCTCTCTCTTGGCTTACATCCCCCTCTTATTGATAATGTGGGTAGCTTGTTGCGCCTTTTTACCCCAAAACCCCCAAACCCCCCTTCCTCCCTAGCCCAACTCCCCCCAACAACCCCCTCCCCCTTTCCCTCTCCTCTTCTTCTCTTCTTCTCGAGCATCAGCAGCCTTGCTTCCAACCTGCTGCGAGACTTACCCCCCTCCCTACTTCATTTCATAGTTCTGTTGTTCTGATATTTCTATGATAGGCCCCAAAGTAAACTTTGAAAATCTTTGAGTATTAACTTCCCGGCTCAATTTGTGTCCCTCGTTGGTAGATGCAGGAAAGCTTCAAGTTCCTCGGTATCTATGAAGGACTTGTACTTCCCATTGACGTTCACCACCATTCTGGCGGGGAATTTTAGCACTGGCTTTCATCCTTTCTCGTTCAAAAGAGTAAAATATTTCCTCCATTTCCTCCTTCTATTCATCGTTTTCATAGCATAGTCTGGAAATACCTCTATGATTTCATTTCCAAATTTCAGGTCCCTTTTCATTCGAGCTGTTTTTAGAATCTCTTCTTTGCTTGAGAAGCAGGCAAACTTAATTATGATTGTCCTTGGTTTGGGGAAGTTTGTACTAGGCATTCTCCCAATTCTGTGGGCTCTGATGATTTCAGGTTTTTGGAGTCTAGGTGCATCAGGAAAGTGCTCTCCCAAAAATTCCCATATCAAGCCTTTAACATCTGATTTCTCGCTCCCTTCAGGAAAGCCCACAAATCTCAAGTTATCTCTTCTAGACCTGTTTTCCAGGTCCTCTGTTTTTTGTGAGAGCATATGCACCCTTTCCTGGAGTGCTGTTACTTGCTCCTCATTGCTGACCGCCTGGTCTTCAAGGGAGGAAACTCTCTCCTCACAAACATTAAGCCTCTGCACCAGCCCCTCCAATTTTTTGTTGCCTGCCTCCACTGAGGCTCTCA
>QEPC01011914.1:1425846-1439440 GCA_003113815.1 Sphenodon punctatus | reverse complement strand
AAGCCAGCAAGGAGGAGGTTGCAGTAATCGAGGCGAGAGATAACCATGGCATGAACAAGGATTGTGGCCAAGGAGATAGAGAGAAAGGGGCGGATGCGGGCAATATTGTGGGGAGCGAATCGGCAGGATTTGGCCACAGAGTCAATGTAAGGTTTAAAAGAGAGGTGCGTGTCCAAGATGAAGCCCAAGCTGTGGGCTTGGAGAACAGGACGGATGGTGACCCCATTGATGCAGATGGTCAGGTTAGAGGGAGAGGAAGGGGAGGGAGGAAAAATGAGGAGTTCGGTCTTGGCCTTGTTGAGCTTGAGTTGACGTCGGGACATCCAGGCGGAGATATCAGAGAGGCAGTCGACGAGGCGAGAGCGGATAGACGAGGAGAGAGAGGGGGTAGAGAGAGAGAGTTGGGTGTCATCAGCGTAGAGATGGTATTGGAATCGGTGGAGGGCAATAATTTTGCCAAGGGACAGGGTGTAGATAGAGAAGAGGAGAGGGCCAAGGACAGAACCTTGGGGGACCCCAACCGAGAATCGGAGAATTTCCAACTTTTTGTCGCAGAATACTAGGATCCCTGGTGATGAAGTGCACAGAGGCTGTTGGGATGTAGCAGTTTAGTAGTGCTATGACAGAACAGATGTTGGTTGTGTCCTTCAGGCTACCCCTCTAAACCTATCCTTGTCTGGCACCCATGTCCTAAGGCAAGTGTCTGCTCTGACCAAGTTGTGAGCAGATGTGAATGACAGTGGGCAGCCAGAAGACTTTGTATGTGCAGCAGATGTGATTGCTGAGGCCAAGAGTCCTAGCCAAAAATATTGAAGCAGCTGGCTCCTTTACACAGCCACTGTGTACAAGAAGTTGCACCATAATAAACCCATTCTGAACTAGATTAAATTAAAAAAGAAAGAAAAGAAGAAGATATGACTACTGATGCTATGTGTGATACATTTTTTGACTGTGCTGAATTTAATAGATGGTAGGCATTTAACATAAATTCCCAGCTGAATAATAATAGCTTGTATTATATAATAATAGCTTGTACTACCTTTCATTCCAAAGTATCTTGGTAAATTATTTCAGCTATCTCTGAATGCAGTAACATTATACAACAGATTAATAGCCAGGGGGAAAAAAGGGGTGGGGGGGATTCCTATCTGGGTAGAATGGGCCAAAACTTGCAGCCCTTAAATTTAGCTATATGGCAAAATCCCGGCTCTACCGTTCACTCCGTAAAAACACTTGCTTTGGGAATCCCAAATTCACACTCTAAAATGTGTTGTGAACTTTAGTTTAATAAGGACCTAATCCTGCATTCCTTTCACAATGAAACCTCACACGAAATTCAGTGGCAAATTTAAGTGTGGAAGAAGTAAGGTACGAATGGGCTCTCAAGTTGCAATACATTTTAACAAGACGTTCACTTTGGCTGTATTCTTAAACCCTTGTTTAATTTAAACCGATATCTTAGGGGTTGCCTTAAAAAAGACCATCTTTGCAGAAAGTGGCACAGATAATGCAAAGACTTCCAATAGCATTAAACTGAATAAGTCATTCAGTAGCCACCAACAGTCCTCATCCTCTTGGTCTAATATGAATTGATACATCCTGGAAAACTATACGTTGAATCTTGCTCTGCATCTTTCATAATGATTGGAGTCCTGTTTTAATAAGACTTTTTGAAAGTTCTTTTCATCAGAATGCAGATTTCAGGCAGAATTACAGTATGAATATTGTGTTACTTTTATAAAGTATCTGTTATCGTTACTTTCATTTCAGTAGCTGTTAATACCTTCTTTGTTAGTGTTACGTTTTCAAATATTATTGTAGTCACTTTATTAACTTTGATGATGGAGCCTTGACATTTGTATAACACAGAAGGTGTGTTACAGAGGTTAAATGTCTCAAATGGAAAAAAAAAAATCTAATTTCAGCAGCTAACCCATATTCATTATTTCAAACAAATTGTTTTCAAGTTTAATTTCAAATTTCTAATGTCTATTTCAGTTATAGGATGTGACAATCTGAAAGAGTTTGCTATTGAATCATATAAATTTAAAATATTTTAACATTTCTTTTTCACATCCTGGAAAGGCCATGTCAGCACACAGTAAAGTGTATGAGATTACTGTTATCTAATCCAGGTTGGCTAGTCCTTTGCAAGGTGCAGGATTTACCTTGATTAGCCTACACATGTTTAAGCTCATGGGAGACTTTATACACAAGCATGTAGCTTGGGTTAGGCAACACATGTTAAAATCACTTTCTTTGCCTTTTGTTAATCCCTTGTGTAAACATGTCTCAAGGCAGGGGTTCCCAAACTGTTAGTCTAGACCTCAAATGGGGTTGCTGTCTGCAAATGGGGTCACAATCCTGACTGATGTTTGATACACTTTGCATGTCTTTGTTGCTGTAACACTCTACTGATTTTCCTAAAGCTAGTCCTAGCCTAAAGAGGCTTATCTGCTGCATAATGCTAAGTATTCCAGTAATTTAAATCGGTATTCTCACACTTTTTAAGGTGCGCCCTCCCACACCCTTCCCCTTATTTGAAGTGCTTCCCCTCCATCACACACTCGTACACTCTCCCTTCCCACTCTTATTGCTTCCTCTCTGTCTCCCCATTGTTAACCCATCATTTTGGAATCCGAGTGGAAGTTGGTGTTTCCTAGCTGTGCTGCTTCTTATACCACCGCTGCCCCAAAATAACTTATGCCCCCCTCCCAGTTTGAGAACCAGTGATTCAGCCAACTGATAACGTATGTGATATAGAACATACTTGGCACAGTTCCATTTTTTTTTTCCTCTCCAGATCTCCTAAGAATGTCGGGAGATGCTTCCTCCCCACCCCCACCTCTCTTGATTCCCCCCTCCTCCCCCCATCGTAATACAAAGAAGAGAAGTGTATTAGTATCACTTTTACATAGGACACTATATACTGTCATACCTGCTCTTTCTAGCAGTTACGTATATGCATTGACCTATGCTGACCAAATTTATTCTTTATATTATGGAGCGGCAGTAGCCGCTCCATTAAGTTAAGGCACGTGGTACTTTCAATGCAAAGTCTCCCATTGCTTTTGCATTGGAATTTTCAGGCACTGCGCCTCCGGGTGGTGACTTTTTTTCTTTTTTTTTTGCTGGGCCTCCCGACATTGCTGAAGGGGATTTTGAGGGATGCCCCTGCTCAAAAAAAAGCCACCTCCATGCCTTGTTTCCGTAGGGGAAATTTGGGGCTGTTTGGTTGCTTAGCTTAAATATTACAATCACCTGAAAATGCCATTTTCCCCAATGGCACAGCTCTTAATGCAATGCATGCGTGGTGTGCATGTTGTGTTTTTGGACTCCAGTGTATAAACAATGGTATGTGCTGGTGCATCTCCACTCACGGGGCCTCCTCCGGTTTTCCAGATGGGTGGGTGATGGGGGGAAATGGGTGTGCACTGGGAGTGCGCACACTCAAACACCCACTGCCCATGGTGTTTACATGGGCACACACCCAGAGTACACTCCCCGCACCCATCACCGGCCCGTTTGCACAGACATCCCCCACACACACACACCGCACACCCACCCAGCAGTCGATGGTTGTTTGGCTCTGACTGTCTCCTGATTGGTTGTTTGCCTGACACTTGTTCTGGTGGCCAGAAGCAGCATTTGAAACTGAGAAACAGCAGGAGCATGGCAGACTGGGTATACACTTGTCTCCAGAACATAAAATAGGGAGCTATTGTCCCCCTCAGGCTCAGCAAATAACCCAGAGAGGATTGAAACAAATCCTGAGTGAAATGAACAAGAGCAGCAGGCTGCCACTGGGGACCGCAATAGGGTTAAGGACATAAGTTAAGGCGCTACAATTCCTAAACCCTTTAGGGAATCCTTTCACTTACAATTCCCATCAAGCAGTAAAAGGCATGGAAATTGTAAGTTAAGGCACGAATGAAGGCACAACAGTCTGTCATAAAGCAGTTTCTCAACCAAAAAACCCTTTCAGGAAGAAAACTAACCAAAACACCCTTTAGGGAATTACTACCCAAAAAACCTTATAGGCTTTGCAGCTCAAAAACCACTTCAAAGAACTCCCAAACGCCTTAGCTCCCATTCCATGCAAGAATCTGGTGTACATGGAGGACCCAAAGAGTGGGTGTAATGTTCCCAGGATGTGGCCAAGGCAAAGGGGTGCAGAAGCTATAAAATCATAGTGCTATTCCTCCAGAGAAACACATCTAACACACATGCTGACACCGTATGTGTATACACTAGAAGTCAAGGAAGGTGCATAGAGAAAATTGCATCAAGAAATCTGTATGCAGCAGAACAGGTTCACATGGAGGGCCCAAAGAGTTGGTGTAGTGTTCCCAGGATGTGGCCAAGGACAGGGGGCATAGCTGTGTTGAATTTCATAGTGCTATTCCTCCATAGATATGCACCTAGTATACACGCTAACACTTTATGTATATACACTAGAATCCATGGAAGGTGATTAGAGGAAAGTGCATCGAGAAAGGAGCATTCTGAAATCTGCATGTAGCAGAACAGGTGACTCATGTCAGTACTCCAGATCCTTGCAAGGATAGGGGACAGATCCAAGGCACACGTCCATGATCAGGACCCTCCTTTGCTTGAGTGCACCACTTGCACATCCGTGTCCCCAACATCTATGCAGCCCTCAGAGCTTGTACTAAGTGTCCTTCAGGAGGAAAAAGGTTCCCACCCCTGGTATAAAGGAAAATAATAATTAATAAAAAAATAAAAAAAAGAATTGTGAATCTTGTAGCTTTCATGCTGAGTAATTTCTCTCCATTACTCTGTTTATGGGGATTCCCCTGTTTGATATTTCTACAAAATAATAAATACTAACTATTAAAATGTATTTTAGACAGCTGTCAAAACAGTGTGTTTAACAGAGATGTAAGATATAGAGACTGATATCTGCTATAGTCAGAGAGACTGTATCAACGTTTTCTGGAGCAGGAACTATCCTTGAGTTGAGTTATTTGTACAGCAGGGTTCTATTCCCAGTGTAATCCTCCTCAGAAGATATAACAATGAAAATAATTAATAATGATGAGATTAGGTCCTTACAGTCTAAATAGCCTGGTTTTCACTGTTTTGGATTAAGGCTGCACATGCTGCCGAGGCCATTCTGCGCACGTGCAGCCCTAATCCAAAATGGCCCCGGTAGAGTCGGCGGCCTCACCTTCCGGACTGACAACAGTGGCTTTTTTTTACATGGACGGTGCCACCGACTGCTGGGTGGGTGTGCGGTGTGTGTGTGGGGGGGGGATGTCTGTGCAAACGGGCCGGTGATGGGTGCGGGGAGTGTACTCTGGGTGTGTGCCCATGTAAACACCATGGGCAGTGGGTGTTTGAGCGTGCGCACTCCCAGTGCACACCCATTTCCCCCCATCACCCACCCATCTCCACCTAGGGGGCCATCTGGAAAACCGGAGGAGGCCCCGTGAGTGGAGATGGGTGGAGGTGTGTGTGTGCCCGTGTGAAAGGACACACACTCGCCTCCACCCGCTGCATGAGCACACCCATCTTCCCCCCCCCCCCCCCCGTGTAAAAATGACCAGTAAGTAAAGTACAGGGGTCCTGGGGCTTGGGGGTGGGTAAGGCAGGGCCTCAGCAGGTGGGGGTGTTAGAGGTCATGGATCCCCACCCCCCCCAAGGTCGGGAGTGGGGTGGGGTGGGAGGGGTGGAGGAGGTTTTTCCCCCTCTTCCCATTAAAGTCAGTGGGAGGATATCCTATTGACTTCAGTGGGAACAGAAAATCCGAGAACTGAAAACTGAGATGGGCCCAATTCTCAGATCTCTCGGTTTTAACAGAAAGAGACGCTTTCAGCCTCTTTCGGTTAAAACCGAAAGTACCATCTGTAGTTTTTAGCAACGTTAAAGGTCATCTTCCTCTCAGCATATGCTCCGCTTACTTTAATGGGACTTCCACAAGGGTAGCACTTAGAACTAGGCTTCTGTAGTTACTTTAAAAAGTTAAAAATGTTTGACGGACAGGGTTAGGGGAAGGGGGTGTTATGAGGGGATAGGGGTGAGCTAAGAGGTTGGGGGATATTTTATGTTCTATTTGTATTATATTTTGATATTGTAAGCTGCCCTGAGCTGCTATTGGCGGAAGAGCAAGGTAAACATTAAAATAAAATAATTAAATAAATTCAAAAACAAATTGAGATGGTGAAATTTAAAGTGCAGAGACATGAGGGGAGCAAGGCAAAGAAGAGCCTTTTAGATAAATACAAGGAGCTTAATATAAACAAGCAACACAACCAAAAGCACAAAGGAATTGAAGCTGCAAAGTGCTGAGCATCTTCAGCTGTCTTTGATTTCAGAGGCAGCTCAGTGTATTCAGTAGCTCATAGGACTCGGCATCTTTTAAGGAACGTCAGGTTATTTCAGTCTTGAAACTAAGCCTGCTGCTATTTCGCTGGGAAATGCTATGAAATATTACAAATGATGGAGGGATTTGTATGACAAGCGAGATGTTACAAGTCTGAGTTCAGGAGATAAAGTTTGTCAGAATGTTTATAGCGGATACTTCTTGCCCAGATCCATTTGTCAAGTTAAGTTACATTTAAAACAAGTCAAACAGCAATAGGGGAACATGTGTTTTCTCTGTCTTATCTTTTCATGATGAAGATGACAGGAATGGTTGGTATTTCACACCATGGACGCTGCAGGGACTGGAGACATTTCCCAGCAAAACCTTACTTGTATGAGTGTTGGTTGGCTACTCACATGAGTAACCACATTGAACTTATTATTTTAAGTTAGACCAGATGTATTCCTACCACCCAAGTTTCTATTTAAGTTTCAAAGCAGCTAAAACCTCAAGACAAAACTCAGCTTACACTGCAAATTTTGCATGATTTCATCATGACATCATAAAGTGGTACAAGATTGCTTTGAAGGTTTGGGTTCCCTGTTCCTAACAAAGCTCTCAACAAAACTGGTCAAAGGTTAATTTGCAATGAAACAAGAAACCAGGTGAGTTTTCTGTGGCTTTCTGGTTTCATAGCAGGAGTTGCCCCCCCAGTGTACAACTTGGTCTGCATAGTGTGCCACAAGTGGCCTGCATAGCAATAACATATGGGCTTCAAAACCTTTTCCAGTTTTAGGATTAGACAACTGTAGAAGCCTAATTCATAACCTAGTGAGTTCTGGAAGGTGGCGATCGCTAAACTAATAAAGCATTAATGGCTTGTTCTGTAGTCCTTGCTTGCAGTAGTGCCACTGCCCTAAATAG
The DNA here is from genome assembly GCA_003113815.1 of Sphenodon punctatus. Lineage (NCBI taxonomy): Eukaryota > Metazoa > Chordata > Lepidosauria > Sphenodontia > Sphenodontidae > Sphenodon > Sphenodon punctatus. The sequence goes on along the minus strand of QEPC01011914.1, from coordinate 1,432,188 downwards.
GAGATTGTTTGGCTTTAAGTTAACTAGGATCTAGCCGCTGTTGTTACTTATTTCAGATTGTGAATGGCTAGTTTTTTATGTACTGTCTTTCCAGTTCCTGTATCTGCCCCCTGGAGCCAGGTCTGACCCCCAAAGCACTGAAAAACTGAGCTTGGTATAAGGGAGCAGAGGTAAGGGCATACACACAAGAATAGGTGGACAGAGGCATGATCTGGACCCACCTCTTCCTGAGCGCACACCCCTTAAACGCTCCTACCACCAACTTCTATGTGCTACCAGCAACGTCTATATGCTTGTTCTAATTTTCAAAGTGGTCCCTGGAAGGGAAAAGGTTCCTCACCTCAGCTGTAACCACTACATAAAACGTTACAGTATCTCTGAGTTTAGCATTCTCTCATTTAATTTCCACTGAAAAAATCCCCAGTAGACACTGTGCCAGGGGAGGTATTATTTTGTCTTTCTCCTTTGTTACCTGGTGTGTATTTTCAGTTTGTGTGTATTTTCCACCCTCTTCGTGGAAAAAATCAACAGAATAAAAAAGTGTGTTGCTGTTTATCTTACAAATTACTGAACAAACTAAGGTTAAGTTCACTCATGTCCAATGAAAACGTGTTCATACACTGCCATTCTTAAAGCAATATTGCAATACTTTAATTGCAGTTCATTTTGCTATAACAACAACACTATTTTCCTCTCCCTTTTGGTATTGTGGCTTTCTATGCCAGTTTCCCCCCCGATCCTTTCTTAATAGATAAATATAAGATAAATAATATCAAATAGCAAGTATGTAGACCTAGAGGGGTGCATAGATGGTATTCTGAGGAGGCACAAGAAGGACCACATCTGGGAAATACCTACCTCCATTGTAAGAACATAAGAAGTGCCATACTGGGTCAGACCCATGATCCATTGAGCCCAGCATCCTGTCTCCGACAGTGGCCAGCTACAGTAACTCAAGAGAAGTCAAGTACAGGTTATGGAAGTGTGACCCATCTCCTGCTAACCACTCCCAGCTACCAGTAGCCAGGGGTTTAAGCCACAACTAGTATGCACTTATGGCTCTATCCTCTAAGAATTGATCGAGTTTCCGTTTGAAACTAATTGTGGTGCTAGCATTCACGGCCTCCTCTGGCAATGAGTTCCACAGCTGTATTGTCCACTGAGTGAGAATTTTGCCTGAGCCAGGAGAATCTCCAAAATAATGGGTCTTTAACACTCATGATCCCGGACTTCTGTCTTCTCTAATCCCGCCTTGCGGGATTTTGAAATATCGTGCAAGCGGGTCGTGCCACAGTGACCCGCTTGTGTAAAAGCAGCCAAAGTTGCACTACATTTATAAAGACTAGAATTGTGCATGAATATTGGGGACATCCAATTTACACATGAGGTTGCAAGAATTGAACATGTAATAATGCACAGGTTTCTTAGTGAAGGAGTCTTCTAATCTTTGGTGTTGGATTTTTTTGGGGGGGGGAGTTGCTCCCTCCCTACTCTGCCCCACATGATGTGCCTATTTTTTCAGCCTTGGAATGAAATCCTTCCCCCACTGAAGCCAATGGCAAAGCTTTCCTGGATTGTACTGAGGTCAGGATTTCATTCCAGTTTTTATCTTGATGCAAGATAAAATGTTGTCAGCGAATTGTTTTGTAACTGATTATCCATGCGCTACAAGCTTTCTCTTGTAATTATTCAACCCAATGGAGACCAGTCCTAATCTTTTGCTGCATGAAACAAAGCTTAAATTTAAATAAACTCTTTTGAAGGATACAGGCTGCAGTACAGCAAGATGCCAGTGCTGAAAGATGTTTTCAAGTACTCCAGCGTACAAATCCTGGGTTGCCAAACACACAGCAATAATCTACCTATTTGTATGAGAAATTCTTGGCCACAGTCTTGAAACCGCTTATTTGCGAATAGTCTTACTGAAGTCAGTGAGGCTACTCATATGTAAGTGGCTTAAGGATTTCAGCCTTGTGTTTTCTGAGATTCATTAATTTATTCCACAGATTTTAATGTCATGTTACAGAGCTGAGAACTAGCTTATTTTCTCACAGAAATATAATTCCACTTTCCCCCTAATAAAAGTAGAATGCATATGAGCACAGGAGACTTGAAAAGGTGAAAACGATGGGAAAAACCAGTGTTGTACTTAATAACATCTAATAAAAACGTGTGAATTGTCTATTCCTGATCAAAACTGCAGTAGAAACCATAGTTTTGGTAAAAAAACATAAATCATTCAATTAGAGTCAGACTGCTCTAATCTGGATTATTTCTTTCTCCAGATTTGCTTTTTATTCTCCACAACTAAGCCACACTGGTTGCTTTTAGATAGACGCAGAGGTAGCCTGTCCCTGGGGTTGTTCCACGGGTGCACCCCCGCATCCGTCTGCTTCCAGCCCCACTTGAATCAGTTTCAGATGGACCCGGCAGGTTCCCCGGCCTGCCCGCATGGCACCCCCCACCATAGAGTTTTGATGCTTTAGACCAGCTCCAGCAACTCTATAGCGTTGCGTGGGGCAAGAGCTAGCCAAAGGTTGAGTGGCAGCATGGGACCCATCATATGGACAGCACCTCTGCTTCTGGTTGGTGCCCCAGATTTGGCCAGCCTGCTTTGCCAGCGGCACTCTGGGATGTTCCAGAGAGCCACTAGCAGGGCTGCCCTCGAGCAGGTTGAACATCTGGTGGGGGCGCTTTCAGATGGACGGGCCAGCCAGGGGGTGATGTGGGCTGGTATGGGAAGGACTGGGGCTGCCGTCCATCTAAAAGCACCCACTGTGTTACTGCTATGTTAGAGCCCCCTCTTCTAATTCATTAAAACAAAAGCCATCCCCTCCAAGGTATCAGAAGAAAGGGATTTTTACCATATTTTCTTCCTTTAAAAATAAAATACTTATCTACACGAGTTATGGACAGATTACCTTAATCTGTGGCCCTTTTCACACAGACACTGATAACACTGGGTATTACATTTTATTATACATGTTGCAGGGCATCCATAGAGCATACCTGCAGCCCTGCAACATGTACATGGTGTCTATGTGAAAAGGGCCGAAGTGCATGCATGTGGAATATGCAAGTGAATATTTTTTTGGTGGTTTGTTCATTGTGCTAATCCAGTGCAGCAGCAGGTTTTCTATCTGCTGATTTTAGCTACAATCTATCTGCTGATTTTAGCTACAATCGCAATCGTCCCCCCTAGCAGAAAAATCCTCAGGAGGGGGAAATGTCAGCTGGGAACAATATTAGGTTTACTTCCTGGAGTTTTCTTGTTCTACTATCCTCAAGGAGGAAGGGTTTCTGGCTTTCTCATCATCCTTTGCGTAGGACCACAGATAACCAAGACTGACCTTGCCATGTGAAACTGGAAATGTTCTCATTTGGCAGGATTCTCACATCACACAAGTTACTGTACCTCTACTGAAATTGATTAAACTAACTTCACCATCTGGCCCATTGTGTCAGCTTATTAGCAATGCTATATATCTTTGTTGCTTTTACTGTTCTCTTAACCAGTAAGGGGCAAATATGGCTGTAAGTCAGTCTGACGGCTATGTTTCCTGTGAAGTGGATTAAGTACAGTAAAAGATCCAATGCAGCACTTTTATAATGTGTGGTTATGAAAAGCGTGGAAATAATATTAAAGAGAGCTGGTGGAACTGGAATCCATTAGCAACATTTTTTTGGACGGGAATGATATTTTGCATTTAATTTAAATTTTGTTTTGGTAACTAATAGCTCATCAATAGAGAAGAAAAACTGAAAAGAATAATTATTGGGGTTAAGAAGCATGTGTATGTGTTGGTTTTATGGAAATAATTATTTGGCAAATATTTCAGTTCATCCATAGACCAGACATTAACAGACAAGGACTTTGGCAAAGAGAATGTTGACTTACATTTTAGTTAACTCTCTTAATGGAACCATTTTAGCTCATTGACATAGCCAATGAAAATTGTATTTTGGAAACCCATGGAGGTCTTTATATGGGAACTGTGGCTTTATGCTGACATGCAAATACATAGAATTAAATCATTATTTTTTTTTGAGGAAAAAGAAAAGAACTTAGCTAAATAGAGTTGAAATATTAACCTTTACCCTGACAGAGCTTTTCATGGAATTTTAAAACTTTAAGGAAAGTCATCCTCCTCAAATCAAACTTCCAGTAATGAGATTATCACCCATACAATACTAAAAAAGGGTATTTTCTGAAGTGACGCTACCACGCTTAGCCACACTTTACCTCACCCCAGGGTCACAACCACCATTACTTAGTTCAGCAGCTGCCAGATGTTCACCACGCTTTGCCCTGAACCGTGGTAGCAGTTACCACCGGTTGTAATCTCAGAAAATCGTGGGGAACAGCCAGTGATAAGCGCTATCACGATTTGGGGCAAAGTGTGGTAAGGCACACCATCATGTCTGTTCTGGGTACCGGCCTACCCCAGTGTGGGGTAGTAGCCATTACCCTGGATTGGGTCTAAGCATGGTAACGTCACTTCTGAAAATACCCAAAGGCTTCAGAAATATTTAATGTAGTTGCCATAAAGCTAATATAACACCTCTTTTGGACGAGGCGATGAACAAGCTCATCCCAAGCCGCACGTTAAGAGAGAAGCTGCGCTGCCGGAAGTGACGTTCTCCCTGTTGCCGGCGGTGGCTGGAGACGCGGCGCTGTACAGAGGCGCGTTCTAGAGACCTGAAAATTGAGGTCTCTAGAACGCGCCTCTGCACAGCGCCGCATCTCCGGCTGCCGCCATTGCCGGCAGCGGGGAGAACGTCACTTCCGGCAGTGCGGCGCGGCTTCTCTCTTAATGCACGACTCGGGAGGCGCTTTCCAGCACCTCGTCTAAAAACGGTCTAAATCTAGATGCTGACTTGCAATCCTGTCTGGCTCTTTTCCACCACTTGGAAACACAAAGTGGCCTTAATGTGACGTTGAAGATAGTCCTGATGCATGCAAGGAATCGGGCACTGAAGGTTGCCTATGGAAATGGAGCCTCTAAAGTGGAGCATAGCTGGACTCTAGTTGGTAGAATAGTTGGTAAAATAGTTATAAACATGTTATAAACTGGTGTGAGTTAGTGCAGCAATGAGGCTTCCCTAACTTGCACCAGAATCTTGAACTGATCCTTTGCTGGTGCAACCTTGAGAATCAAGGATGTGGAAAGGAGGCATCCCTTTCCATAAAATTCTGTTTCATGTGCAGTTGAGGTAAGGGCAGAAGATCAGGATTTTTAATTTCCAGAATATGCTACCATAATATTGGTATATTTTACAGTGCCCATTTTAATCCTATATAAAGTGTGCTTTTTAAACCTAGTTTTTCAATTGCAAAATTGGACATGGAGGAGTTGAACAAAAACTTGTGTCTCCAGAAGTTATTTTTGATACTTATATCAGCAGTCTGAATGAGACATTTTGACTTCCTGAACATTGGCCTCCAGCCTTGTAATAATTGGCTGCACACACTTCTGCACAGGAAGTGTAAGGCTGCTTTTGGAGCCAGCTCAGAGTCACTCCACTGAATCACCTTAGTCAGCTGAGCCCAAATCTATAAATTGTTTGCTATTGTCACTCCTGCAGCTAAATTGCATATCTAAGCCATGTTTGAGTCCAAACAATGCTGCCTGATTTAGGAGTCCTTAAAAAGTATGGCCTCACAATTTTGGCATGCTTTATTTGTCCCCAGAGCTAATACTTCTACAGATTTGCATTCATAGAAGCAAGTAGTATGTGCTGCCAGTTCCTTGATGAGCCACTTTAATTCTGACATTCTATTGCATTTGTGAGGACTTGCAATTCTAGGCAGTTTGCCAGCACTTCTGTTTTTTTGCAGCAGAAAATATGGTCAACCCATAAGTCTTTTATTAAATGCACAAATCTAATGAGATAGAGATTTGGACTATTTTTATTTTCAATTGCAGATATTGTTTGTTCTCTTTTTAAAAACTTTTAAATTATATTTGTTGAAATTGTACACTTTACAGTTTGTACATATTAGTTGGCTTCTACATACATGTTTCTGTATATTTTGTTTTCTAATCAATAAAACCTTTGAATTTTTTATTTATTCTTTTATTTATTTAAAATTTATATTCCGCCCATCCTGCCCACAGGGCAGCCCGGGGCGGCGAACAACATTCATTAAAACAATATAAAATTTTAAAACAATTTAAAAATACAATATGTGGGGAAAACCCCCATCCCCGCCCCCACCCCATCCCTACCCCTCGCCAAAAGCCTGACGGAACAGCCAAGTCTTACATACACGCCAAAACAACAAGAGAGTGGGAGCCAGCTGAGCCTCCTCCGGGAGCAAATTCCACAGCACAGGGGCGA
>QEPC01011914.1:1409504-1425459 GCA_003113815.1 Sphenodon punctatus | reverse complement strand
CCTCGAGGTGATGAAGGCATGGATGACAGTGGCGAGGTCGGAGTCTGAGAGATACGGCCGAAGCCGCCGGACAAGACGTAACTGCCAAAACGCACTCAGCCACAACCTGAGATTCCAAGCTGAGCCGCAAATCGAGGAGCACACCCAGACTCCGCACTTGAGACACCATGGGGGGGCAAACCCCCCCAACAAGAGGAGATTCAACCACCCCCAGGCCCCCCAAGCCCTCGCCCACCAACATCACCTCCGTCTTGTCAGAATTCAATTGCAGATGGCTCAACCTCATCCAAGCCCCCATAGCTGACGGGCACTGGGAAAATAAGGAGACTGCATGACCTGGTTCGATGGAAAAGGAGAGGTAGAGCTGAGTGTCATCAGCATACTGATGACACTGCATGCCCTGAAACCCCCTCACGATCTCCCCTAATGGCTGTATATAGATGTTAAACAAGAGGGGGGACAGAATGGCATCCCCCCCCTCAGGAGCACTCAGCAGCTATCCTACTTGCCACAACGTAACACTTGAATGCAACAAAAGACAGCAGAATATATGCAATCTACACAATCATTTTTATATATAAGGTGTACTGTATAATACACGAAAAGAACCACTTCAATACAATAAAAAGTGCAAGAATGCCAGTGGTTTGGAACTCCAAAAACCCCAACAATTGGCACATATGTAAGCACTACTAAAAAGCAGTCAATGCCACTACTTGACTCATAAAAAAGACAAACACGTTTCGGATTAAATTCTTCCTCAGTGCATAAATCAATGAATATAACAAACACTACAGGAGACTAATTACATGCCACATACATACAATAAGAGAGAGAAGACATGATCATATGCAATTTTACAACAGGAGAGGGAACATAGTCAATATAATAAATATAGTGGTACAAACCCAACACCAGGAGGGAAGAATAGAGGGGGGGGGAAATATATATATTTTTTTATTAGACTGTATTGCCACACTATCACACCCCTTCTGACACAAGGGGGTAAAAGGGAGGAGGGGGGAAGAGGGGGAAAGGGAACCCCCAAATCATGGGACTTGTTTCTCTCCCAACCCTCCCCAAAAAGATTTTTTTGATCTTTACCTACCAAGTGTAATCTCATGTCCTAATTTGTGTCAACTTGAATGACTCCAGTGCTCACGGGCATACCATACAGTGACTCAGGCTGTTCAAAGGATATCACCAGCCAAGGGTCTGGGTCATTATCAAAAAGGACATAGTTAACACCATTGCAAACCATTATTTACCTTTCACTTAATACAAGTTACTAAAAACCAGCAACTCACAATTCTCTTCCCTTTACTTGATTCCTCTATTCCCCCATTTAATGGACTGAACAGTGATCTGTACTTTCAAAGAGGCCTGCTTCCAAATGAATTACATGGTTTCTTCTGACTCCTCTTATATAGAATATGTCTTGGAACAAGCAGTTGGTCGCACCTGAGCCTCTACAATTGTTTTTCATTACTCCACTCAGGGTATTTTCAGACGTTACGAGATCAGTCTCAACCACAGTGAATCTGCTCATGGTGAACGCGATCCCGTAACGTCTGATGGGGGGAACGTATGTTCCCCCCCCCCCAGATGTTCACCACGGTCAATCACGGTGGGGAATCACATTCACCACACGATCGGCTGAACCGGCGGTGCTCGTATGGTGAAGGCGATTCCCTGCCTTAATGAACCGAGCCATCACGTCTGGATGGTGGCCACGGCCCGGAATCCCTGCAGGGATTCCGGCCCGTGGTCAATTCGGGTGGGCGCTGCAGCTGCATTGGCCGCGGTGCCCGCCCGTTTCCCTGGAGGGCGGGTGGTAGGGGAGCACCGAGGGGGCGGGGCCAGGGCCAGGCGGCCGCACGTTATGCCGCGCGACCCCGCCCCCTCCCCTATTCCCCACCAGGAGTCCCTGGCACATCTGTTAGGCCGTGACCCCGGCGGGGGATCAACAGGTTGGTTCTGTGACGGGGTCAATCGGCCCTGTCACGTCTGAAAATACTCTCAGTCTCTGGTGATTGATGCAATCCTCCCTCTCTTCAAAATGGAGTCCATGATCCTCAATGTTGCAGTCTGCTGTGTTCTTTTTCCCCTGGTGTCTGATCTCTGGATGTGTCCACTATATATCTTCCCATGTGCTTGTCTTTTCCATATGTTCATTCTATATCAACGATGATTGGAATCTCAGTTGCCCAGATGCCATGGCTCACATTCTGTGTCGAATGTAGCCGAAAGGTCTAGCAGGACCAGTAAGGTCTGACGAACCTGGTCCCAATGCCAGATGGAGATCATCAACCAAGATCACCAAGGCCGTCTCCGTACCGTACCCAGGCCGAAACCCAGACTGGGAGGGATCACGGAAACTGGTGAGGTCTAGGTGTTCCTGGAGCTGCCGTGCCACAGCCCATTCAATAACCTTTCCTAAAAAGGGAAGGTTAGAGACCGGCTGATAACTGGCAGGAGCATCAGCGTCAAGAGATGGTTTCTTGAGCAGGGGTCTAACCACAGCCTCTTTTAGGCAGTCAGGCACCCTGCCCTCCCGAAGGGAGGCACTAACCACCCCAGCCAGCAANAGCCTCTTTTAGGCAGTCAGGCACCCTGCCCTCCCGAAGGGAGGCACTGACCACCCCAGCCAGCAACGGCCGTAACGTCTCCTGACTAGCTTTCACCAGCCAGGACGGGCATGGATCTTGCTCACAAGTAGTGGCATGAACAGATCCCAACAAGGACTCCACATCCGCAAGCGACACCATCTGAAACTGATCCCACAAAACAGGACAGGACGGGGCATCCATAGCCCCAAGATGATCCTCTGCAGTAACTGTGGTGCCGAATATCAAAGTATGCAGTCATGGGTATCTTCAGACATTACGTGGACATGGCAGACCACAGTGAACATCATGGAGTGGCCGTGACTGACGTAATGTCTGATTGATCCCTGCCAGATGTTCACCACAGTGAATATCTGGTGGGAACCAGCCAATGAGCCGATATCGTGGTCCCAGCCACTGGGAGCGGTCAGTCGCAGCAGCCTCATTGGCCACTGCACCTGCCCATCTCCCTGAGGGCGGGCGGCCGTGGAATCGCGCGGAGCGGGGACATACGGCTGCACAGGGCGCCGCTTAGCCCCGCCCAAACTCCGCCCCTTCCCTGATTCCCATCAGTGATGCAGCCGGCACATCTGAAGCATGGCTGGCCTCATCACCGACGGATCGGGGAACAAGCCCGGTCTGCGATTCAGCATGGCGGACCCAGAGGCCCGTCATGTCTGAAAATACTCTGTGTGTGTTCTGTGTATACTCTTTTTCCCTCCCCCCACCCCATGTCGCTGTGAGAGATACAAACACAAAAATACAAACAATTCAAACTAAAAGGAACCTCTTTCGTTTTTAGAGTTACCCAGTTTTTACATTTCATAAACCTTTCTCATGTAAATATGGTGTTTTACCCTGTGTCACATTTGGATTGTAATTTTTCCCATATGAGGGACCATATGATTATCCATTTCTGCAGACAGTTTTTCCATGGACAGGGTGAACCATACTTGTTGTATCCACATATGTTCATCTAATTGTACATCATTTTTCCAATTGCGCATTAGTACATTTATTGCAGCTGAGAAGGTTGCTTCACTTGTGTCCTTGTAGTAATTGAGTAATTCAACTTTAGGGAATAGACCAAGTAAGGCAATTTCAGGTAAGTTTAGACCTGTGATATTCTTGGTATATCTCCATATTCTCATCCAAAATGTTTGGACTTTGGGGCAGTACCATGTGCAATGCAGAAGCGTTCCTTTTTCACCGCATCCATTCCAGCACTTGTCTGAACTGTCTCTTTGGAATTTAACCAGTTGTGATGGTGTGAGATAGAACCGCATTGCTAGTTTAATTAGTGGTTCATGTATTTCCAGAGATTTGGAGCTTTTATGCATTCTGTTCAGTACTTGTTGCGTATGCTCCTTCGTCCATTCTATATTTAAGTCTTTAGCCCATTTGTCGAAGTATTTGGCTGTATCTTTGTACCAGGTGGCAATCAGACGTTTATAAGTTAAGGATATTGTCCCTTTGTGTGATGGAGCGTTAATCATGGCTGTTTCAAAATTAGACATTGAACATGTCACTGCTTTTCGTGTGGCTGCGGTATTGTGCAGGCTGTTCAGTTGTTGGTAGTCCAAGAAGTTTATTTTTGTTTGTAGTAATCTTTCTAAGTCTTCCAGTATTTTAAATTTCTCATTAGTATATAGTTGAGAAATTTTGGTTATTTCTTTATGTTGTAATGTACATCTCAGCTTTTTTGCAATATTCATTTTTTATATATTAGTATTTTCAATGTGTGTATAGTGTTAGAGGTTCTTTGCTACCCGCCTTCTACCTATGGTGTCTCCATGTATCTATTGCTGCTTTTGCAATGGGATGTTCTCTTATTGATTCTGTATTATGGTTGAAGAAGGCCTCTAAACTCAGATAATTCTAGCATATTTTTTTTCTAGGTCCACCCATTGAACAACTTTACTATCATGATACCACAGTTTTATACCTCTCGATATTGCTGCATGTTGGTAAAAGTGCATGTGTGGACAATTTAGTCACCCCGTTAGTCCTGTCACTCCACAATGTGGCTTTGCTGACTCTGGGTTGCTTTCCTCTCCACACAAAACCAAATGTTGTCCAATTTACTTTGTCAAAAAAACTAGTTGGGAGATCGATTGGTATGGCTGTCATAACATAAAGTAATTTTGGGAAGGATCGTCTTTTTAAATAAGTTTAAGCGCCCTAACCACAAGCATACTAGTCTACCTCAGGTCTCTATTTCTGTGGTTATGGGTTTTTAAATGGTCAAATAGTTGTAGCTATATAATTTGTCATGTTTTGCAGGAAGCCAGATACCTAGGTACTCGAATTTATCCTGCTCTAATTGAAAGGGTAAAATATTGTTTCTTTTATTGGTGAGAGTATGCAAGCTTTCAGGCTACACGGGATGCCCAGTGAAGGGCCCTGTGTGGCACGAAAGCTTCCATTGGCCGTTTTCACATGAATGACCCCACCCACCGCTGGGTATTCCGGTGGGTGTGCGGGGGGGGGATGGGCGTTGATGCAAACGGGCTGGCAGTGGGTGGGGTGATGGGTGTGCCCTCTCTAAACACCACGGGTGGTGGGTGTTTGTGCGTGTGCACTCCCGGTGCACATCCATCTCCACCCACGAGGCCATCTGGAAAACCAGAGGAGGCCCTGTGAGTAGAGATAGTTGGGGTGTGTGTGTGTGTGTGTGTGTGTGAAAAAAGACACAGGACGGGATTGGGCGCAGCAGACGGATTGGCTGTTGCGCCTGCCTGTTTCCCGGAGGGCGGGCGGCCAGGGGAGCACGGGGGGTGGGGGGCCTGTGCGGCTGCACATTGTGCCGCAGAGCCCCGCCCCTCCCTGACCCCCACAGAGAATCAGGCCAGCACGTCTAAAGGACGGCTGGTTTGATTCCTCACCAGGATCCGAAACGGATCCCGGGGCGTGGGGAATGCATGTCTAAAATTACCCATAGTCTCACCAACAGTAGATATCATCTGAAATATTATTGTCTCCATTGCTTATATTTGGAACTAACATGGTAACCACACTTTCTCACTCTCATTTTCAGTAGTGTAATTTTTACAATGACAAATGGTAGCTATGTATTACTATTTTGTCTTGATGAATAATAAAAGCATTTCCAATTTTGGGGAGGTTTTACCTTTAATTACATGTCCTTACTAATAAGAGATGCTGCCTCTCCTTGTGGTTATAATGAGCATTATGACTATGGATATTTTCAGACGTGATGGGGCCTGTATTGGCCCCGTCACGGAATCACCCATTGATCCCCCGCCGGGATCAAACTGGCACGTCCAACAGACGTGCTGGCTGATCCCGGCGGGGAATCGGGGAGGGGGTGGGGCCACACAGCACAACGTGCAGTCGCACGACCCCGCCCCCCCACGCTCCCTAGGCCAGCCGCCCTCTTGGGAGATGGGCGGGCACCGCGGCCAACGTGGCCGCAGTGCCCGCCCACATTGACCACAGCCCGGAATCCCGCCGCTGATTCCGGGCCGTGGTAGGGGGACAGACGTTACAGTCCCCTTGTTCACGGGGGGGCGGGGAATCACATTCAACACACAAACGAGATTCCCCCCCCCCCCGTGATTCACAGGGGTGAACATCTGGGGGAGAGCTTCCGTTTCCCCCCCAACAGACATTATGGGATCACGATCACCATGTGGGGATTCACTGTGGTTGAGCGTGATCTCGTAACGTCTGAAAATACCCTATATTAACAGAATATTTACTTGAACTTCATGTGACAAATAATGATGAGAAATTGAAACTGGGTACAAATAACGTATTTGGTTTCTAAACTTTTTCATTTTACAAGGGTACATACTTGTCTACATTAAGTAGCATCTGTTTTGGTATGAAGCTAGTGCTACCATCACATTGAAGAATTCTAAAATGTCTCTAAATGTTTTCATGTTCTGTATTCTCCGTGGTGTGTTGTTCATTCCATGGTCTCTGAGCTGTTGTGATAGTTTTGGTATCTTATGAATGCTTTCATTTACTGTCTTACAGACTGACATCTTTCTTTACATCTAATAAAAAGTAATGCAACATGCTTTCATTTACTGTCTTACAGACTGACATCTTTCTTTATATCTAATAAAAAGTAATGCAACATTCTACTATCAGTTGGAGGCCATGCCTTCTCCATTTCCAATTAATTCATTTTCAATTCTATTATAAAATGAAAGAATGATTTTTTGACAGAGGCAGCCTGGTCCTCTGAGTACTCTGCTGGTGCAAGTTGCATGGATGAAAGACCCATTTTCCAAGACACTTAACATAAACCTATCATGACGTGTGAGGGCGGGAAGGGAAAGGATTGTCTTTGAATACCAAAAGACAAGAACTCAAACTAACTTGAATTATGATTTTATATATTAAAACACAAAACTGCATTCTGCAATAAGACTAGTCTTAATACATACACCTCTACAAAGAGAAAATAAAATTGCAAAAAACCCCATAAGGTTGACGTATGAAGGATATTTGTTTCCAGATACTTCCAGAAAGAGCCCTTCTTCAATTATAGCACACCCAACTTAGTTTTTTTTTGTTAGTGGAAAAAGTATATAGTAAGAATTCCAAACCACTTATCATCATCCCTTGCTTTTTAAAGTCTTGATTTTCCACATATTGGCTAAAATGCACTTGAGACCTGAATTGTGAAACAGTTACACATGATTTGCATGCTTCCTGTGGGTTTATTTCTTAGGAGAAGGCTGTGTGATGCATTGTTTCCCCAGATAAATATTTTAGTTTTGCTATTTATTAACCATATTTGCATCTGGAAATAAGAATGTATGTGTTAATCTGAAGTCTTAGTAAAGCTAGGGATGGAGATATATCGAGCAGGAGAACAAGTGTGATTGAGTTACAGAAGCAAATTATACATAGGGTACAGCCACACAAGCTAGGGCTGGTCTGATCCCCTGAATGCCCGGGATGAGAAATCTCAACCACCATACTTTGGGTGGGTGAGGGGAGCAGGTTGCACATCCTGCCGGGCAGGCCACTGTTCAAGGTCCTGTCACACCTCGGGATGGGCCAAGGAGTTGACCACATGTGTGAATACTGAGCCCCACCCAATCCGTCATCCCCCAGCCCACCCACTATCCTGCACCCAGCCGTGACATGGCCACGTAGGAATGCCAAACTCACCCACCACTTTACCTCGCCATGGGGCATAGCACCAGGGGGACCAGACACATGGAAGACGGCCCCTTAACTTGATTTGGGCAGCGTAACCTCACTTTGGGCAATGGTGCTACATGCTGCGTCTCAGACCGTCCCCAGAGGATGCAGCACGTAGCAGCTGGCTGCCCACCCCAGGGTGGTGAACATCTGGTGGTCACCAGCCATAAGATGTGCTGCATCGCAGGGTAAGGTTGCCCAATATGGGGTAAGGCTGCCCAAATTGGGTTAGGGTCTCATGTGGCTTCACCCATTGTGATGAAAATGTATCCAGCGTATAAAGCTCTTCACAACCTTGCTCCCCCCTACCTCTCTGCACTTATCGCCCTCCATACTCCAGCCCGTGCACTTCGCTCCTCCTCTGTCCCCTCTCTCGCCCTTCCACGCCTTCCCTGCTCCCCTAAGCGCCTTCGTCCCTTCTCACTTGCTGCCCCCCATGCCTGGAACTCCCTCCCTGTCCACATCCGCCTTGCCCCCTCCCTTCATACCTTCAAATCTCTCCTTAAAACTCACCTCTTTCACTCTGCTCTGTCTGACTCTTTATCCTGCTGAGCCACTATTCCTATACCTACGATCGGTTTACCCTTATCCTTGCAACATGGACCTGCCTGCTGTCATTCTCATTGTAACCAAGCCAAGTACGTGCACTTGAGACCTCGCATCTTCATGAATGTTAGACCCCTTGTCTTTCCCTCTGTTCCCCTTCCTAAGTCTCTCCCCCAGCTCCTGTCTCTCAGATTGTAAGCCCATGGGGCAGGGACCGTGTCTATTTTATTACTTTGTAAAGTGCCAGGTACACTGCTGGCGCTATATAAATGTTTGTTAATAATAATAATAATAATAATAATGCGTTTCCTTATCAGCATTGGTTCCACAAATCTATTCCTCTGTTGAAGGTGGGTAATTTTTTTAAAAAACTTGGGGCCCTTATCCTTAACCATGGGGTGTGCTGTGCACACAATGTGCATGCAGCATGCACACAATGCATGGTAGATGTGCACAAAAATTGTGTGTGCATTGCGCACCGCTTTCATGTGGGTTTAGGATTGGGCTGTATATTTATAATAGACCAGTTCTGCTGTCCTCCTTTAGGAAGACCTCCCATTGAAGTCAGCGCTTAGTGTATTTTCAGTTAGAATTTTGCACATTGCAGTATATCCAAATACTATTCTAAATGAGTTCTATTGTACATATCATTTCAGCAGTACACAAGTCATGCTGGTACAGAATTGTACTCTCTTAGAAATCTGAACTGCACGGATTATTTTGCCTTCAATGAAAATGCAGTGGCCACCATATGCCCATGTTTAAAGACTATCCATATCCAACTTAAGCTATCAAGACTACTTATGAAGCTTCAGTGGGGGTTAGACTGAGCTGTATGTCTAATAGTGCTTCCAAGATAGGGTCCTAATTAAAGAAAATAAAATGTGCAAAAAGGAAAAGAACACAACATAATTTGTACTTGCTGCTATTTCACATAGTGGTATCCTATTCAGTAAACTGACTTTGGCAGATTTGAAGAATTAGACAAATATAACATTAATCAGTGTACCATAAAGGAACTGTTGTTGAATGAATGTTAATTGTCAGAGTTATAAATGAATGTTTAAACTTCTGGTCCTGGACAAAAAGACAACAGTACTAAACATTTGTCAGAAATGTCATTTTGAATCCAGGCTTATAGTTTGGTTCTTTCTAATCAAGGGAACATGTGTCATACTCTAGGCTGATGAATGGTAATGGGAAAGCTAGGCCAAAGCTAGACAAAAATGAATGAATGGGATAGCATCGTGGAATACAAGCACTGATGGCTTTTTTCAAAGCTTCCAAAGTGCTCAACATCTGTTTCCATTTATGTCACAACCAAACTGACTATTGTTCTAATCCAGTGGATAGCAAAATTTTGCTTCAGTGACCTCATTTTGAGACCATATAATTCCATGATCCAGACAGTGACAAAGACTTGTAGAGCATATCGAGGGATGTTTGTAGACAAGATGCTACCCCACACGGCCACCCAGGAACCACGGAGGCCACCGCCCATCTGAAGGTAGAGCGGGGGGATGCATGCTCCCATGAGTCATGGAGCACCCACTCATGGCCATGCATGGAGCACTACCAGGAAATCCAGAGTGCTCCATGTGGGGCAAGCCAAATAGCTCTGTGGGAATGGGCAGTCACGAAGCCCCTACCTGTATGAACTGGGGCAGCCAGTTATGCCAGCAAACCGGTCCCACACTCATAGGCACTGTGGGTGGGGGAAGTAACCTTTTGCAAGTCACAAGAACTGGCTGGGAGTGGGGAGCCATGGTTCCACAGCGCTCACACCGGGGACATGTCCTTTGCAAAGGCCAGCCCTGCGCGCTTCCCCCTCCTCCATGGTATGTGGCAGAGGGAGTGCATGGTGACTTGCCTCCATGGCCAGGGTAGCCGCGCTGGGAGCTGCCCGTTTTGAATCTCTCCTCCCGCACTCCACCTGAGTGCATGCTCCACAGCAGTGCCACTCAGCTGCCATGGATCTGCCCCCCCATCACTGTGCTCATTTATAAACACCCAAGCATCTATCAGGATTGTTACCTTTAAACAGATGTGTGGTCCTGATCTACAGATGGGAACCTCTGTCTTAATCCTTTACACTTAACATTATTATGACTTTGTATTTCAGTTTTATGCTTATGTCCCAACTGCAATAGGCTCTCCAGTATGCTGGGCACTAAATAAATACATACATAGACAGTACCTGCCCCACAGAGATTGGAGTCTAAATACAGAGGGGGTTGGGGGAGTATTTATCCCCATTGTACAGATGGAAAACTTGAAGCACAGATTAAGGGTGTTTTCAGACATGATGGTGACCCGCTTTACCACACTTTACCCCGCTTTAACCCACGGGCCACTGTCGCATCCATTCCCAGGACGCCAGATGTTCACCCAGGATAGATTTTGACTGTGGCGGCAGCTAGCCTGCACTGTGATTCTGGAAAGTCTCTGACTCACAGCCCGGGCTAGCTACCACCACGACTGGGATTTGGCCGCCTGACTGTGAGTAAAGTGGGCTACCATGTTTGAAAGCCCACTTTACTGGACCTGGTCCGGAGTACCTGCCGGTTCTGGGTGCCATGAGTGCCCATTGGAGGGGGGCGGCTGCTGAGCACTGCACGGAGGCAGGGCAGATGCACATCCATATGTCTCCCCGGCAGCCCAGCCTCTGTCACGTTGGTTCGGGGTCCTGGCCATGATGCTGGCCCATCTCTGGATTGGCTAAATCTGTGGCGGCGCCCAAGCACCATCACACATGAAAACACCCTAGGACTTGGATTTGCACAAGAGGTTGAATGAGTCTTCCATGGTTCCCCTTCTCCCCCGTAACTAAGCTAAGCATGTGCACCTGTGACTTGTCAATCTCATGAATATATCCTTGACTTGTCTCTCTTTATGTTCCCCCTCTCCCTTGTCCATCCGAGAGTGTAAGCCCCTAAGGACAGAGATATGTCTGTAATTCATGACTGTTCTGCTTCAGGCACATTGCTGTCACTATATAAATAGTAATGAGTTAGGTGCCCAAATTCAGTGAGAGCAGGGCATATAACTTCCTTAGGTCCATTGATGTAAGGACTAGCTGTGCTCTGTTCAGATTCTTAAATGCACCCAGCCCTCTGGTATTTGACCTATCCTTGCTACTGGGGGTAAAGAGACATGTGAAGAGGTGATTTCCCACCCAGCAGCAGGTGGGACTGGAAGGATGCTGAGCATTCATACAAGCCATTGTCAGAATTTGGCCTTTAGTGAATTAGAATTGCAACTCCCAATTATAGTGAAATTCTGCAGAGGGAAAATATGACTTCACTCTAGGAGAGTTGCTCTTTTGCTGTTTGCTGGCCAAGTTAAACTTGTGTTTTTTCTTAATATAGCCCATTCACTTGGGTTGCAACCACAGAACTCAAGATGAATGTTGATTTTCAGATAGAATGAAAATCCTAATTGAAACAAACAAGCTGATTTGTGGTGGTCTCTTACAAAAACTGATATGTGCAGGATTATCTTGCATCAGGAATCCAGGTAATAGCCCTAGGATTCCCTGAGTGTGACTGGTTAGTGATTATGCTAGATTTGCAACAGAACTGTGCGCACAGTGGGGCCAATCCATGTCTTGGGCACAAACTGTGCACAAGTTGCTTGTGCAAGTGTTGCACAAGTGTTGTGCAAGTGTTGCACAAGTGTTGTGCATGCATTGTGCAAACCTTGCACACCTCATGTGCAGCATGCACTCATCAGATGCAGCATGCACACACTGCACATGAAACACACAACACTTGCACATGCACACCTTGCTCACAGTCTGTGCATGAGACATGGATTGGTCCCAGTGCATATAAACCACTTCTGTTCTGATTCAGGCAGCGGTTCCCAACCTTTATTCTATGTGATATCATTTTGAGACTTAGGCCGTTTTTACATGGCGGCGCCAGTGGGTGGGTGGGGCCGTGCACATGACTGCACATGCATCCCCACTCACCCCCCACTCATTCCCATGCATGAAGCAACCTCAGTTTTCCCCAGTTGCTCTGTATGTGGGGGGTGAGTGGGGATGCATGTTAGGCGAGAGCGCACATGCACCCCCCACTCGCTGCATGCATTCTGTGTCCTTCACACGGATTGTACCCACTCAGGAACACGCAGAAATCTGCGTGTTCATGAGTGGGTGTGTCTTGTGTAAAAAAAAAAAAAAAAAAAAAGGCCTAAGACATAATTCTGTGGCCCCAAAGAGCGACAAAGTGTAACATACAGACCCTCAAAGTGTACTGGCTATAAATCAGGAGTGCAATCCCATTTGCAGATGCAGCAACCTTCTTTGGGAAGCTATGGATTAGGTTATAGTTTCACTAGGGTTACCACTTCTTGAAGTTTGACTCTGTAGGAGTTTGGCCTATGGGAGTCTCAGGGTCAAACTGTGAGAACTGTCAACCCTATACTCCAGGTGCAACTCGCCAAAGAAGGAGCAATGCTGTGGAAAACCAGTCCCCCTGTATCAACAGCATGAGGATTTCTGTCTATTTTGATATTGCACTCTGAATTCTGATTACATAAACACGTGTGCTAGCTTTTTTGTGAGTGTGGTTACCTGACATATGGTTCCACTTCTCTTGTATTAAGAGAAATGAATATGCAGTGTTTTCATTGGTGACAATGGAGATGAATCCTCCCAACTTAAATTATCTCCAAACATATGGAATACGTATTACTTCCTCCGAGGAATTTATTTGTGGTTTTTCACTGATCCTGGTCTCAGCCTCAGGAATATATATTAACTTAGCAAAGTGCATGAACCTACATTCAGGCTATAGAGTGGTTAAAATTGAAGCAGCATACAGTAGCAGAGGGTGGATTAGTGTGACCTCATATATAGACAGCTACCACATTAACAGACAGATTTAGTGTTAAAGTAATATTTAGCGTTCTGTTTTTAAATAACAAAGAAGTGGCAAGTTACCCAGATGACATTTCTGTAGTCCTGTTCTCACAAAAACTATCCTTTTACATCTTGCTGTTGGTTAAATAGGAATTGGAGCTCCCCATACTTCTACCAGCACACCCAGTCCATAGAGACCTGATCTCAGTGTGCAGAATCAGTTTGTAACTAGCAGCAGCTTTTTGGCAGCGGGAGTGGGAGTGATTTGCTTTTAATTTTTATCTCTAGTTCACTTGAGAGAGAGAAGCAAAAAGCAGCTGAATCCAGGCCAGTTTTTGATACTGTACATGTTTAGCAGATTTTCTGCTGAGACAAATAGTGTCATTTAATAATAGCAATTTAATATTTAAATGTGATTGACAGTCTTCAGTGACTAGCTTTCTGGGCACAATGTTGCTTTTGACCTTTAAACCCCTAAATGGCCTTGGGCCCACATATCTGAAAGACCATCTTTCCTACCTTGCCCCACCACAACCCTTGTGGTCATCCAAGTGTGCTCTCACGTGAGTACCATCTGCCGATCTTGTTCATATGACAAGGGCCTGCAGAGAGAGGTTCTCGGTTGCTGCCCCAGTATTGGGAACTCCCATCCCCCAGAGGTCCATCAGAGGGGAGGGGCAGTAGAAACTAAAGAGAAAAAGTTTGAGCAGAGTATTCAGAAGTCTCTGAAGGATGTGTTTCTGAGCATAGCCTCCCCATTGATTTGAGATCTAGTGAGGGAACAGTAGAAGGGAGAATCTACCATGGCAGCAGGCCGTAATGATAAAAGACTCTTTGGGGGAATATTTTAATGAAATTCCTGTACTTCTGGATAATGAAACCTTACATCTCTCTCAGCTGCGAATCTAATACTATGTATTAAGGTTATATTGAACAACAAGAATGTTTCCCACAAAAAGTGCAATGATTACATTGAGGCTGCCTGACCAGTGATATTAAATCCTGATTTAAATTGACTTGATTTAAATCAAATCCAAGAGTAATTAATAATAATTTCAAGAATGGAGATTCTCAGATTTGGGTCAGGATGCCAAGTGGGGTTGTAGTATCGTTGGATGGGCTCATGATTCTGATTATTTGTCTTATTTATTTATTTGGACTTTTATCCCTTTTGTATCCCAAGGCATGGTCTTACTGTGGGTTACAACCAAAACAAGATACATACATTAAAAAATCAATATTTTTATTTATTTATTTTATTTTACATATTTGTATCCCACCCCTTCGACCAACAGCAACTCAGGTGGCTAACAACATACAATTAAACATAAAATATAAAAATACATTAAAAATAAATATATCATAAATATAAAACATTATAAAAACCATACAATGGAGCACTAAACAAAAAAACCACCCTTCCTAGCCCTCACCCCCACCACTTACCCATCTCCCTCACCAAAAGCCTGACAGAACAGCCAGGTCTTACATTGTTGTCTAAAGGAGGAGTGATCCGGGGCTACATGGACCTCTGCTAGGAGGGAGTTCCAGAGCTGAGGTGCGGCCACCAAGAACACCCTCTCCGTAGTTGACCCCCTGAGATAATATTAATTAGCTAATTATGACTGACCCCAATGGCAGATCATAACTCATTGATTCACATGGCTGGCCACAGGGCCTCTCCCAACCCACAGCTGTCTCAAGATTTCTTTCTTCCACATTTTATCCCACCCTTCTTATATAAGTCAGTGGACATAAGATGTGCCATACCGGGTCAGATCAACAGTTTATTGAGCCTAGCATTCTGTCTCTGACAGTGGCCATTCTCGGTCTCTTAAGAGAAGTACCCAACAGGTCATAATGGTGTGATCCATTCCCTGCTGTTCACTCTCAGCTCCTGGCAGTGGTTGCATCCCCCTGGGACAGAGTCATCACCTGCTGCTGTTGCCGCTGCTGGGATTATTGGGGGTGGCTGGAGCGCCCTGGGGCAGAGACCCCCACCCTATAGGACTCCGTGCTGACCCCAGGTACCATCTCCCCTCCCTCAGGTGGAGGAGGGGGCAGGGTCAGAGCGTGGGAGATGAACCCTCTTGGTGTGAGGGAGGGGGTGAGTTCATGGGGGGAGTTTGATTACCCTCCGGGGGTAGAGGAAGGTTCAGGGTATGGGAGGTGGGGGAGATGGGGAGGGCAGGTTTGGCCTCCTGGTGAGACGGGGAGGTACATTCCAAATAATAGGGAAGGGGGACTCCCTGGGAGAGAGGGAGACCCAGGGAGAAGGAATAGGGATGGGGGGAGGGGAGAGGGATATTTTTGGGGGAGGGTGGGCCCCCCTCATTGGTCTGTCGGGGCAGCCATGGAGGGTGCATGACCGAGTTCTCTGAGGAAGGGAGGAGTTGCAGGGCTATTGGGGTCATTATGAGCCAGGGGAGATATGGTCCAAAGGGGAAGATTATTCCATCAGTTAGGAGGGAGCGGTGTCTTGTGCCTGTTCCCTCCTTTATCCCCTACACAGATGGGTTGCAGACCAGGGTCTAGGAGTCCTGTGGCCTGGGTTTGGTGCTGTTGAACGCGAGGTCGGTTGTCAATAAGTCATCTATTATTCGGGAGTTGAACTCGGAGTGGGACGCCGACCTCGTGTGTATCACAGAGACCTGGCTGGATAGCGAGGCAGGTCCTATTCTGGCTGACCTCGTTCCGGCTGGGTTCTCTGTGCAGCATCACCCTAGGCTGGAGGGACCGGGGGGGGGGGGGG
>QEPC01011914.1:1366179-1390302 GCA_003113815.1 Sphenodon punctatus | reverse complement strand
TTGGTGTTGATCTATAAAGCCCTATACGGTCTGGGCCCCTCATACCTCAGGGACCGCCTCGCCCTCCGCGCCCCAGGGCGGCTTCTGTGGTCTGACGGGGGTGCCTTCTTGGAGGTCCCCCGTGTTAAGCGAGGGGCCACAATGGAGAGGGCATTCTCGGTGGCCGCGCCGCGCCTTTGGAACTCCCTTCCGGAGGAAGCTCGCCTGGCTCCTAGCCTGTTGACATTCCGGCGATGTTGTAAAACCTGGCTGTTTGCCCAGGCCTTTCGGGAGGGTGGGGTGAGGGGTTTTATCTCCCCCACCTAACTTATAACATTTATATATTGCTAACCCTGTTTTAAATATTTTAAATTTTTTGTATTGAGAGTTTTAAATTGTTTTTATTGTATTTTATTGTTGTAAGCCACCCCGGGCTGCATGGCAGGAGGGGCGGGATATAAATCTATTAAAATAAAATAAATAAATAAAATAAATAAATGATCCTGGCAGCAGAGTCTTGAACAGAGGTGTGGGAAGAAAGGTGAGAGCGGGGAAGGCCATGTTATTGATGTATAATTACTCCTTCCCCTTTACCATTATTCTTGTCTTTACTAAACAATACATATCATTCAATTCCTATATTCTAGTCATGACTACTATTCCACCCAGTTTCAGTTATCCCTATAACGTTTTACCTCCTCTACCAACAATTCCATTTGTTCCATTTTCTTACCCAGATTCCTTGCATTAGTATACAGACATCTAAGGGTGTTTTTAAATGAGATGGGTGGGCGGAGGGGTCCGTGATCAGTGCGGGGTGAGAATGCATGGGTGCTATGCGTGGGGGAATGCTTCACACAAGCAGCTCCACGCACAGCCACCCTGCCCATGCACCACCCACTCTGTCCCTGCACAGGACACTCCAGCTTTTTGCCAAAAGCCTTGTGCAGCAGCGAGGTGGGGGTGGAGACGGAGATGCATGGGGGATGGCTGGGCGTGGGAGCATGCACCCACTCCCCAAAAAATGTAGATGAGATGGGCCGCAAGCAGGGACAGATGGTTCTTACATGGGGCTGTCTCATTTAAAAACACCCCAAGATGTTTCTTACCACTCTCCTGCAATGTCCAAACTAGGGTAATTTCAGACGTTATGCGCTCCCAGGTCACCACAGTGGATCCCCAACCGTGGAAATCCACCTAACCCCCACCTGTGGTTCAGACAGGCCCCAAACAGACAGGACGGGAGCGGTACCATGGCACGGAAACAGACAGCCAGGCCACGAACCGGGACAGCGCAACTGACATTACACCGATCCCGGACCATGGTAAGAACCCCCAGAAGCCGACCAAGGGCAAACGAAGCCAAAAGCGCCACAGGGCACCGCCCACACTAGGGAAACGGGAAAGGAGGGAGAGGAGAACGACAGAACCGCACACACACAACGGGGAGAAGGAAGCCACGGACAGACCAGATCACAAACTGCACCCACCCACCAGTGGGCACACGCACAGCCGAAAAGGAAAGGAACACACGGGGAGGCTCACGGGCACACAAGGGCACAACAACAAGGGGACAGGAACGGAGAGACACGGGGACAGGGCACCCCACACACCGAGGAGCAGCTGCTTAGAGGGGGGAAATGGTGAACACACTGGGAAGCCCAACAGAGTGCACCAAAGAAAAGGGGGGGCAGAAGTCACCACCAGGCAAAGATACAAGAGGGGGAAGGGGCCGGAACAGAGCGGGACACGGGGGTAGGCACTCAACACCCCAGGGACAGCACAGGCAGCACGAGGCACCCAACAGCAACACTGGGCGCTGAACCGACGGGTTCCCACGTTGACAGAGCAGGGTCACAGGGGAGGAGCCACCAATCTGATGAAGTCACTGGAGAGGACCGAGGCAGGTCCCAACAGCAAGACACCCTGTCCCAGATGAACATGCTTCGGCACCAAGGGGCCGAGCCCCAAGCCACAGACAGCTGATGTAGCAACCCCTCCTCCCCCAACAAGGGGAAGCCGGGTGCCACAGGCAGAGAACACCACAGACAGAATGACATGGAGGCATCACGGGAGCAGGGGTGGGGGCAGGTCACAGTCACAGGCGAGGAGCCAGCTGAGCAAGGGCTGCAACGGTCCACGGGGATCCCCAGTACAGGTGTCGGATAGCACCCAACAACAGAACAGGGGACGGGTCACGGAAATGAGCCCCGTGGTTACAGATGGTAAAGCGGTGCCACACAGATGGCCCCGGGGAGCAGCCAAACCGGCACAGCCGAGTGGAATGGAGGAAACGGATGTAACCGGGACAGCAGCGGGTCCAGAATAGGAATGATGTAGCGGGTCACAGAATGGAACGGCCAGGGAGGTGCAGGGAGCGCACGGTGGAGCCGACAGTCAAGCCACAGATGACCCAGGGGGGACCTACAGCCAGCTGCACGGGGTCATGAAGGGGGGTGGGATGGGGTGGTCCAACAGATGCTCGTAGTGCAGCCACTGTAACATGCCCCGGCGATAGCCCATCTATGCCATGTGGTGGGCAACAAGATAGTAGGCCTCAAAAGGGCTGGTGAGCCCAACCTGAACATCGGCACTGGACCACACCTCAGACAGCGCCAGCAGCTCGGGTTTTGTGCGATCGGACAAGGCATAGTCAGCCGCAGGGGGCCACAACAGCTGTCCGAGGTCCAACAGGTGGTAATAAGACACCCCACGTGAATGCTGGTAGCTACAGGCCCTGTGGATGGAGCAGAAGCAGGACACAGCCAGGGCAGGGCCGCCCTCCGCCAGACAGGTCTGGAAGCTGGACAAGGCACATAAAGATAGAGCTGACACTGTCTCAGCAGAAGACCATGACACCTGTGACCCCTACAACTCTGGAATGTGCCCATCTGGAAAGGGACAGAGGCCCAGCTCCTCTGCATGAAGCCGGCATTCACAAGCACTAGCCACATATCCAAAGCAGCAAAGGCTCAAGCTCAGACACCGAAAGGCATTCAGGAGGGTAGCAGGGGAGCTCAGGAACAGTTGAACAGGCTGGGAATGCCACAGGTCAGCTATAGCCATGGTTTCACTGTAGGTCCAGCAGTGCTGACTGGCTGCGGAACCGCAGAGCGGGAGCTCCGAAGCAGCAGAAGCAGCCGTGGTGCAGCTGGCAGAGGATCTGATAAGCAAGGAAAGAGAGGCCTCAGAAACCAAAGTAGGCAGAGGAGGCAACCAGGGGAGCTCCAAGGACACGCAATAAGGGTACAAGCAGCACTATGGGACGGCTAGGAAGCGATGCGTGGGGAGCGGACACAGCACAGCTGCAGGAACCAAAACCCGGGGATGGGCTACACATAGGCAGCTGTGTTACGCAGCCAACGTACAACCACCCACACAACACCCTCACCGAGTCACCTACATGCCAGAACCACAGCCCCCCCCCCCACACACACCTGAGCACCCAACACCACAATACGTGCCAGCTACTGGTACCAGGGGGCCCAGGACATACAGGTGTAGCCCTCCCAGTATGGGTGAGCGGCCCCGTGTCACCCAGGCCACCTGTTAATGCATAGCCCACACCCAATTGGCAAAACACCACGGGGCAGGCCTTAACGGACAGCCGCTGGTGCGTAGGCGTGTTCCAGCCACAGGCCCATCATAACGAGCCGGAATCTGCAGCACACTGGCAGGAGCAGCCCTCTGAGCAGTGTGACTAACTACGCCCGGTGCTCTAGGGGCACCTACCTGCACAGTTCCTCGCTGGTAGCAGCAATGGATGCCAACCAGTTGGGTGCCCGTTGGTTCTTACTGGAGATCATAGCTGAGTGGTACCACCAGCACACCGAACTCCAGCGGGTCACCACGGAGCTGCTCCAACTGTACACAGGGGTCCGGGAAAGCCTGGGCCGGTTTGCTGCAAGCAGCCTGCTTGCCCACCACAGGCACCGCCGCATCTAGGCCATGCACACGGTGCGCAGGCTGTGAGGGGTTTACCGCAGGGCCACGCTGATTGCATGCACCCATCCAGCTGCCCTCAGGCAAGCAGCTGCTCGCCACTACTGGAGGAGGGTGGCCCTCCTCAGTGCTGTCATGCTCGCTGTGCCCACTCAAAAGTGCCTCTGGGCCGTGCACAGAGCCCAGCAATGGTGAGGGGGCACTGACACGATGGGACGATGCTGCTTGGAGGGTCCACTTCAGGATGGACCGGCGAACCCTCCAGCGACTAGCAGAGCTATTGCAGCCCTGGCTGGAGCGACAGCACACCCTCATGCGCTCCCCTATTTCAGCCATGCAGCAGGTGGGCATAGCGGTCTGGGCCCTAGCCACCCCGGATTCCTACCATTCCATGGCGCAACACTTTGGTGTGGGACTGACAGCCGCCACCGGCATCATCCGCGACTTCTGTGAGGCTGTGGAGGCAGTCCTCCTCGGCCGCATTATCCAGCTCGTGGATCAGGAGGCTGTGATGGCCAGCTTCTAGGCTTCCGGATTCCCTAACTGCCTGGGCACTATTGATGGCACCCATGTCGGGATCCTCCGTCCCCCCCATGATGATGCAGCCAAGTACATCAACAGGCACAGATACCATTCATTGCAGCTCCAAGCCATTGTCGATCACCTGGGCTGGTTCACAGATATCTTCACTGGCCACTCCGGCCACAGCCATACGGATCCTCACCATCTCACCCCTCTTTGCACAGATGTACAGGGGGGACTGTGCCAACATGCGGATGACCCGGATCGAGGGGGTGTTGATGCCCCCCTGCATAATTGGGGACCTGGCCAATCCACTGCTCCGATGACTCATGAAGGCCCATCCAGTGGCCAGGAACCAAATGGAGTCCCTGTACAACACCCGGCTGTGCACCTTACGGACCATGGACCATCTCTGCTGGATGGAGGTGCCTTGCCGGGCATCTGGACTACTCAGTGGAGACCTCCGCCCTAGTCATCGGTGCCTGCTGCGTGTTGCACAGTATCTGCGAGACCGATGGGGACACCCTGGCGTTTCCCATGGCACAGTGGCCAGCTGGCCCGGTCCCGCTCTATATGTGAATGAGGCAAACCCCAGGGAGTACTGTTATGCCAAGCAGATACGAGCAGCACTTACACAGCACATATCCAGGGTGCACTGGCCCTGAGCCTACAGGGGTGCCAGCTAGGATTGTAGACTGTGGATCCCCAGTATTTATTTATTTTTTGATCCCCAGTATTCCCAAGTGGCTGTATGCTGAACCCCCAGTCCATGTCCCGTGGGTGCTCCCTCCCCTCCAGGTCACTCAAGATGCATGCTCCGTTGCCTCGGAGCCCACGGTGCGGAACCCCTAGCATTGCCATGCCCCACAGGACCATATCCGGTCCCGCTTCACGCACTGTCCTCAGGGTGATTAGCTAGGTATGACATACTCGATTGGTTACAGTGAAGTATTTACATTGCCCCCTTACCCCCAACCTGTACTTCTTCCTGGGACAGCCTCTCCCTCACCTGGCAGGCGGCTCAGTGGTCTGTGAGCCACCCTCGCCCGCGCTGTCATCCCCCTCCAGCGTCTCCTGGCTCTGGCACAGCTCCTGGCTTTTCTCTGTGGCAGGGGTTGGGGACTGGATTGGCCCCGGAGCTGCCTGGTGTTGCTACACCTGCCTGGACGGCTGCTGCCTTCTCAGCCCCGGTGGGACGGGTAGGCAGATTCGTGTCCCCTGTGGTCTGAGCTGCTGCGGCTGCTGTTTAATGGGCAATGGAGGTGGGATGGGTGGTGGGTGTGGGACTGCAGCCAGAACAGTGCCCGGGGGCTCTGCTGCCGTGATGTAGGCGCTCATGGTGCCCGCATGTAGCAACAGTGAGGTGCTGATTTCAAGCGACCAGTCCAATTTCCTGGAGTGATCGGCTCCCAGGCAGTCGATGGTTTGTGTCATACGCTCAAATGCCTCCATTTGCCTGGTGTAGTCCCGGCGCTCCTGCCTCATCTCCTTCCGCATCTCCGCTAACAGGTGCCTGTTCCTTCCCTCCACCTGCTGCATGGCTCTGTGTGTGACTGCCTCCATCCTATCAATGGATGCAATCATTGTCTCCTCCTGCTGTGTGCTGGTACGAAGGATCTCCTCTGCTAGGTCCTCCTGGCGACACCGTACACGTGCCCTGTGCTCGCGCATCCTCTGACCCGGTGGAATAGGTCCCTTGCATGGCTGGGCGGCCTGCACGGGCTGCGATCTGTGGGATATAGGTTAGGTATGCTCGGTAGGGCTCCCATTAGCTGCATGTGTACCTCCCCAGTTCGTTGCGGGGGCTGGGATGCCATCACTTCTGTCCCCCGTTCCCTTGGGTGTAGCTGTGATCCGTGACCCCTCCCTTGTTTCCTCGTGTTTACCCTGGCGCCCCTTCCTGCAGCTCTGCCTTCTATTCCCCTGTGGCCTCTGGGATCCGTGTGTGCATGTCCACCCACTTCCCCTTGGACCGGTCCCCTATGTTGACCAGTGGGCTGTCCTCCCCCCTGGCCACTCACCTCATTGCTCCCGCTGCTGCTTCCCCTCCACCTGTTCCTCCAGCTGGTGTGGTTGTGGTCCTGTGTGGGAACCGACGTGGTGGTGAATCTGTGGGGTGCTTGTGTCCCTTCCCCCTCCCGCCCCTCATCGCACTCCCGACATTCTGTGGGCCCTGTCCCTTCCACATACCTTCTTCCATGTGTTCCACAGCTCCTGGTGCACGTTCCCTCTCCATTACTTCCACTTCTACCTCCGTCATGCCTGCGGTAATGGGGGAGGGGTTGGTTAGTTCCATTCCCTGCCTGTGTATCCTCCCCCTCCTCCCTTTCCTGTGTCCATGCTGGCCCCAGTGTTTTCTACTTCCTGTGCCTACCTTCTGTGTCGGTCTCGGAGTCCTCCGTGCCCGGCTGCTCCATGGGGCTCTGCTGCGAGTGCTCCCCCCGTGTCCACTGACTCAGGGTGACCAGTGTGTCACCGTCGGAGTCCCCCAAACTGGACATGGGTCTTGGGCTCCCCGTGCCTGTCCGTGATGGGGGCCTGCTGCTGCCCGAGGTCCTGGGCTGTTCTTTGGGGGGTGGGGGTCACTGGTGCCTGTAGGTGCACGTGGTGCTGTCATGGGTAGTGGTACATCCTCTCTTGTCCGGCCCTGTGCCACGGTGCTCCCTACCAGCCTGGGAGCCACGATGGAGCCCTTCATACGCAGGATGCGATCCAAGGCATCATAATAGGGTGCTGTCCTAGCTGCATGACCTGACTTCTCATTGTTATCCTTAACGTTTTTGTACCCCCTCTTCAGTTCCTTGGCCTTGGACCTGCACTGTGCTGCCGACCGCTGGTATCCTGCCTCTTCCATTTCCCTGACGATCTGCTCAAACACGTGCCCATTCCACTTGTTGATCGCCAGCTCCATCTGGTTTTCAAGGGACCCCAGATCTTTATTAAGTTCTGTGTCTCCTTGTAACCCCAGTCCCTCTCTCTGGTACCTCCTTTTCCCTGGTGCCCCCTCTGGCCCCGGTGCCACCTTCTCCTCCTCCACCTCCTCCCTGCGGGTGTCCTGTGTGGGTTCCGGTGCTCGGGCTCTTTTACTGGTCTGTTGGGTGGACATGAGGGGTTGAGTGCTGTGCTCATTCCGTTCTGGCGCCCACCTCCTTTCCTCCTTGCCTGCCAGCGTCCCTTCCCCCCACCCTCCCGGCTGTCTCCCCACCCGTTGTGGTCTCCTTACCCATTTGTGGGGGGGACCTCCGTCCCCTGTTCGGTGTCTCCCTGTGGGGCGGGTTGCTGTGGGTCCTGCAGGTGCTGCTGCTCTTCCTCCATCACGGTGTCGTGTCTCCTCTCCTCTCCCTTCCTGTTTGTTGTCTCGCCTCCTCATTCCCCTCGTACTGTGTGCCCTTTAAATATTCCTCCTTGTTCTGTTTGTTTGTCGTTGCCTGGAAGCGACGCTGCGTGCATTCGCCACAGCTGGGGATCGTTGTGTGTGATCATGCCTGGCGGTTGCCGTTCAGACATTACTTTTGGCCGATTCTCAGTGGGAATTGCATTGACCACTGTCCTGGAGGTGGTCCCGTCCTGAGCTCCAGAACCATGGTTGGCTTTGGCCCCTACCGGTTATTGACTGGGGTGAAACTCTGGATGCCGTTGAATGTTCAGGGCTCCTTGGCCACACTGGGGGTTTGTGTGTGATTCAGTGTGGTTGACTGTGATCTTGTAACGTCTGAAATTACTCCTAGACTGCAATTTTTATTTTGAGCAAAAGCCATCCTGCTTTCCAAATGATCATTTAAGTCACCATTCATTATACCATTGTGTTTGTGGTCCTGTTCACCATTATCCCCAGTTGTCACTGGTGGGTTAATTGTATGTGGAGTGAAAAAAATAAATAAATCTGGGGATGCTTGAACTAGACCATCCACTGGTGGTGAGAACATAGCCAGGGGCCTACCTACGACTTCACAAATTACCTTTAGAAGGCATAATGGGAGGGATTTGGATCTCTTTATTCTGTGGTCTAAATCCACTTTGAGAGATCATAATCTAATCCAGTGCCATTGCCCTTTCCATGCACTTTCTTGGGACTCAAGAGCCACAGTTTACTTTATATACATGTTTATCTCTCTCTGAACCAAGGTGCTACCAGAGGTGTTGAGAAAGGGCAGGCATTGCTTAACTACAAGAGCAACACTCTAGCTGGAACTACAGGAAGCCTTTTAGCTCTGAAGAATGTAATTCACAGATGGAATTTGACCACTACATTGATGTTAACACCCTTACTCCTAGAACATGTGCCCTGTAGTCTTTAACTGACCGCCAGTGGGCAGCTGCTTGGTCTTGCATTTCATTTAAGGCCCTTTTTAAATGGGCTGCGACTGTTGGGGGGGGGGGAGGAATGGGTGTGCCCGTGGAAGGGGGGTGGTGTACATGGCAATTGCCCACCTCTGTTCCCCCCCCCCCCGGCGCATCCCCACTCATGGAGCAATTGCCATTTTGGCCAATTGCTCCATGAGTGGGCAAAGGGTGGAGGTGGGTGGGCGGGCATGTGTGTTTCTCAGGAGTGCACATGCATGCCCGCCCACCAGCACCAGCAGCGGACCTGCGTGGGCATCAGTGGGTGCGTCTTGTGTAAAAAGAGCCTAAAAGACTGCCCCTCCAGCAGTACATTGCATCTCACCATTAGACATTAACTCAGAACTGACTCACTTCCTGCAGCACCCTCCTGACTTTTCCATGTGCTTTCCTATGCAAATGCTGAACAGACCCAACCCTGCTCCTCTTTGATTAGAACAGACAAGGACAAAGCCCAAAGTGAAATGACTGCAGCTAATGGTTGTTAGGATGTCACTTGCATGTTCCCGGTGTGCATGAAGTGAAACTAAACAATTCTGGCAGTCAGACAATGAACAAGGAGAATGTCAAAGCAACACCTGCAAAACTACTTAAGTTCATTCTGATGTTTATTTAATATCCATGGTCAGAATCTTTTGTTAACATTTCTAACAGCTTGAAGCCTACTTAGCAACCAGAACCACAGCTAGCCACACTATATGGCTTTTTCCATGTGTGTGCCTTAAAAGAAATGGAATAAGATGTGACCAGGAGGAAGGAGTGTTTTAAATGACAAATATTCTGAACATGATTGATTCCCCTTCTGTGTCTGCATTAGAGATACAGCGCAGTGTTTGTTTAAAAAAAAACCTGGCTCATCAGTTGGGTTTTTAAAATGATTTTAAGTGGCAAAATAGGATGTACAGTGTTATCAAAAGAAGAGTAAAAAAAAAATTGCATATGCATTGATGTTAACAGTGGGAACTGATCCACAGCTCTTTAAACTCAAGGCAATTTTAGATGTTACGAGACCACGGTCAACCACAGTGAATCCCCTGTGGTGGCCTTTTGTCCCGTAACATCTATTTGCTCCCCGCCAGATGTTCACCACAGTGAACCACTGGCGGAAATCAAATTGACCACGATTCTGGACCTCCGGCCGCCCGGAGGTCCAGAATCATGGTGGGATCGGGCTCCAATTGTGATCACAGTGGCCACGATCCGGGATCGGCTGAAAGTAACATCTATTACCTTCAGCCGGCCCGGATCTTGGTCCCAACCACAGGATGGGATCGGGAGCAGCGGCCGGATTGGCTGCTACACCCGCCCGTCTCCTGGCAGGCGGGCAGCCGGGGGGAACGCGGGGCTGTGCGGCCGCACGTCATGCTGCGTAGTCCCGCACCCTTCCTGTCCCTGCTAGAAATCAGGCCGGCACATCTGAAGGACGGCCGGACTGATTCCTGACCGGGATCCGAAACGGATCCCAGTCCGTGATTGAGCGTGGCGGGCCTCCGGGCCCGTCACGTCTAAAATTATCCTCAGTGGAATGACTCCCATTATAGATTTTTCATTGGGCATTAGCCGAAAGCCAATTAAGGGAGTGCACTCTTGAAGAATATTAGGGAAAACTTTGCTAAGTTGCTTGAAGCAGGAGAGATCCCATTCTGCTCTGAGCACTAATTTCAGTCCTTTTTGGCAAAAGCATTTCCTCTTGTTTTTTTTTATTTTTTTAAATAGTAGCTTGGATAACAATAAACATGAACTTGGGCTCTTAAGGGCTACCCTTCATGGCTTCTCTTTCCTAGTTGCTTATGCCCAGATATACTGCAACCCTTATATGCTGCTTGGAACTAGCAAGAGCCACTTTTTGTGACTCAACTGTGATTGTACCTGTCATCTCTATGATTTGGCAAAGGAACTGTGTATCTGTGTTCAGCCTCCTTTTGTCTGCCACCTCTTTACCTGCAACATCTGTTACAATTCTCCACAAATCTGCTTTTGGAGTGGACTGATGGTGTTAGAATTTTTTTATATTTTTCAATATTTAACATTATAAAATCATTTGTTTATAAACCACCTTCAAGACATTTTAGAATTGCCTTCTGGTTTATGGGGTGATCATAATTTGGGAAACTGAAATTCTAGCTGTCCACAAATACTGTTGATTTATACTTTCTTTTTTTTTCTTTTTTTGCCAGTGTTCTAATTTTACCCTGTTACTATATTTATATATGCACAAAAACCTGACCTACAAAGTTGTAGACAGTATTTCCTATAGATTCTTTATCATGCATGGAAAAATAGCAGTAATAAAACTACAACTTTGCTTTAGTAAAATACTAGTGCACAGAATAACCACAAAGAAGATATCCGGGTCAAACTGGGTGCTTTTAGACGGACGGCACCCATGACTCTGCTCCGCCTCACACCCGGAAAGCCCGTCTGTCTAAAGGCAGGCTGCCAAATGTGCAGGGAGCAGAAGCAGAGTAAGCAGCGCCTACTCCGCTCTATCCCCACTAGATGTGCTCCAGAACACCCAAATCTGGGGCACTGGCCAGAGCGGAGCTGCAGTTCGTCTACTTGCGGACAGCCGCTGCAGCTCCGCTCCCAGCCATGGGTTGCCCCGGGCAATGCCAGTGCAGGTAGCAACCTAGAACGGCAGATCATCTGCCGCAGCTCTGTGGTGTGGGGGAGAGGGGGCACCATGTGGGTGGCCATGGCAGCAGCTGGGTCCATATATACCCAGCGCAGGCAGGGCTGTATATGAGGGATGCGGCCTGGAGCAGCTCCAGGGCTGGCCATCCCCTGGTCCATCTAAAGACACCCAGTTTGCTCATCACTTTTCTCTTTTTCAAACCAGACTAAACCTTGCAAGCCTCGTGACATGCTAATGTAGCTGCCAGAGTACAGAGTTATTCCGTGCTGTGCTGAATAAACAACTATCAAATGCTTTTTAACTTTGCACAGATTCAGCTTCTGTTTGAGCATTTTCAGCTACAGTTCTTGCTATGAAACTCTGGAATAAATTTTGGTGTTTTGCTTGCTTGACTCCAGCTACATGCCCTGATGGTATTTTTGAGGTTAATTGTAGGTGGTGGTTTAGCCACCCACCTCCATCAGGACTTCCCAGCGTATAGCCCAAGCCAGGAGCACGACTCCCGAGAGAGCGTGGCCTGATCTCTGTTCTTCTCCAGCAACCTTAGCCAGTGTGAGAAGTCTTGATGTTACTCAGGGGCATAGCCAGGCTGGAATGCCCATGCCTTGCCACTTCTCTCCCCACTGGAGGGTGTGCAGCTGCACCAGGGAGCTAGGGCCTCCCAGGATCGTGGGCCTCAGTGCAGCTGCACCTCCTGTCCCTATTACAGATATGACTTGGATGCTACTTGGGATCAGGAGTGTTTGGCTTCCTTTAAGCTGACAGGGACTCTGAGGCTTCTCAACAACAGAACTTTATTTGAGTCTCAACTGTCCATGCAAGCCTGATGCATTAACTGCTTTCCTAGCTCTGGCCTTGCAGGTCTACCTCCGACCTCAAACAGCAACTAGTATAGCTACACAGGATGATACATATCTCAGACCTCTGAAGGTCTTTGCTACAGCTCCCCCTTGTGGATGGGAAGCTCTCTATCGTAACAAGGAGGGCAAAGAAAGGTGCATCTTTGCATCCATTTTCTCCCATTCTTGCACCAAACACTGCTTTGCTAGACTTGAAAGGTGAGCCTACTACTTGAGCCTCTCCTGTCCTCCTCTTTAGGTTTAATGAAAGAATGCAGGAATTACCATGCTGGCTGGAACAAATGGTCCTTCTTGCCCAACGTCCTTCTGTCACCTCTTGCGGTTTGACCCTGAGACTCCCATAGGTCAGAATGGGAGTCTGAGGATCAAACTGCAAAAAGTGGCAACCCTCTCCTTGTACCCAAAGTGGTTTGTGGATTGCGACCATTGATCTTGGTGGGACTTATTCATGAGTAGGAAGTTTTTAAAATTGCAGCCTGATCTTTATTATGAAATCACCATTCAGGATTTAGGGTTTAGTTAAGATATTGTGCACAACATCTTGATAACTTTTTTTTATGGCTATGCCATTGTCTATTGAGGGCTGCAAAGCAGAATTATTCATTCTGCTTGAAACTCAGAGGACATAATCTAGCAATTACAGCAAAGACGGCTTACTTGTTCAAAGATTGTTTGTTCAGTTAAAAAAACAAAATCATTTCTTCTTGGCAACCTCTTACTATAAAAAAGAATTATTTTCCATGCAGTGGATTAATCCATATATCTAGTAATTGAGAGTTTCATGCTGTAGTGATGCTGCCTGTGAGGCAATTTGGAAATTTGATTTCAGCATCTATGAAATTAACAGTTTACATTATAGAGCAAATTAAAATGGAATTATTGTTTAAATATTTTTTTCATTACTCAGTTTGTCTGGCATCTTTGAAGCACACTTGCAAAGAGAGAAACGCATAATTTGGGGGTTGTGAAGATATTTTCTGGGAAGAATATGCAGCCCTTTATAACAGAGAGAAGTTGGCTGAGAACTTTTCTTCCAGTATTGCCTATTGACCCATCCATTATCAGTTTAAATTCTCTTCTAAAATGTATGGGTTTCCCCCTCCCCCCCCCTTTTTTTGGTTTGTTTGTTTTCATGAAACCTGATTAGGTATAAATCTATGTGGCAAAAACATTAGTGTGTTACAAGTAATTGGACATTTTCATGTTCTTTAATGCTCCTTTCTAACTGTGCCTTGCTACTAAAAAAACAGATTTGTGAACATAAGAAGTGGTCATACTGGGTCAAACCAATGGTCCATCGAGCCCAGCATCCTCTCTCCAACAGTGGCCAATCTTGAAGTACCCAACAGGTCATTATGGGGCAATCCATTCCCTGCTATTCACTCCCAGGTCCCAACAGTAAGAGGTCACATTCCCCAAACGTACCTGGCTAATAGCTGCTAATTGACATATCCACCAGAAACTTGTCCAATCCTTTCTTAAACCCAGTTTATACTACTGGTTTTGACTACGCCCTCTGGCAACATATTGCACAGCTTAATTGTGCGTTGAGTGAAAAAATACTTTTATTTGTTTTAAATCTGCTACCTTTTCGTTTCACGGAGTGTCCCCTAGTAGTAATAAAAGCACGATCATCCATGCTTTTATTACCGCTAGGTTAGACTACTGCAACGCGTTCTACGTGGGACTACCTATGGTGATGGCTCGGAAGCTGCAGCTGGTGCAGAATGCGGCGGCCGGGCTCCTGGTGGGGTTGGCCGCTGGGAGCACATTACATCAGTGCTCCGATCTCTGCACTGGCTGCCAATAGTCTTCCGGGCCCGATTCAAAGTGTTGGTTTTAACCTATAAAGCCTTACACGGTCTGGGCCCTGCTTATTTGCGAGACCGCCTCACCCCCTGGGCTTTAGATCGGCCCCTGCGATCATCTGGGGCGCCTTGTTGGATTTCAGTGTATTGTCCACAATGACTCCAAGGTTCTTTTCCCGAGTGGTAACTCCTAATTTGGAACCCTGCCTTATTAAGACTGGCATAGGAGTGAAGGCATCTGCCTTGCCCATCAATCCACCGTGCAGTTGTGACTGCCTATGGGAAATGGAAGGCCAACGGCTGGTGGTGGTTTGTGTGTACATCCCCCCCCCCCCGAAAATTCGGTGAATTTCCCTGAAAACATCTGGCCGGACCCAACCTCCTATTTAGTGAGGGTCCTGGATAAGCTCCCAGGTGCGGGATTGCTTTTGGTTGGTGATTTTAACGCCCGCATGGGGGAGTCTGATTATGATCTGGGCCTTATTGGGAATGGATGGGGTGTTGAGGAGGATGGGCCTTTCGATGATAGGAAATCTAAGGATATGGGTATAAACACCAGTGAATTGGCGTTGGCCAATCTTTTATTCCAACTGGACCTGTATCCACTGAATGGCCGTCATTGGATGGATTGGCCGGGGGAATTCACTTACATCTCACCTAGGGGGTGTAGTACGCCCAACCATCTTATCATCTCGGCCCCTCTGGTTGGCCTGGTCACGGCCTTTCGTGTGGGCTCACAGCTGATTAGTGACCATCTTCCGCTGCTGCTCACACTGAATTTTCCTAAGACCGTGGGCAGGGGTGCCCCCCCTGGCCTTAGCCCCCCATGACCCTTAGCGGAGTCCAGAACCAGAAGGCGCTGGGACGCTCGGGTAGAACAAGAGTTTAGAACCCTAGTGAACTCCCCAAGGGGTATGCAGCTGTCGGCGAAGCTAAAGACCACCACGACGCAGGCAGGGTTGCTTTCCTGGTTTCAGACTCTGGTGGACTGGCTCGCCCCTATCCTTTTTGTTATCCACCCCGGGACCAGTTCTGTGGCCCCAGGTCGTAGGATTCCATCTGGTTGGTTTGACGAGGAGTGTCGGCTTTTCAGGTCAGAGCTATGGCGCCATTACCGCCAGTTCAGAGTCACACAGGAGAATGGATTTCTCTTAACATTTTTGTTAAGAGAAGGGAGTATAGAGTGCTAATGAAGGCTAAACGGGATGCCCACTATAGGAGGAAGTGGGAAGAGCTTAGTGAAGCCTTTAAATCTAATCCAATAAAATTCTGGAAAATGGTTAGAGGTATTGGCATGGAGGCGCCCTTTTCCACTGCTCCCTTGGTTTCCGGGAAAGACTGGGTGCAACATTTTGCCAGCTTGTATATGGCCCCTGGATCCCTGGCAGGAGAGTTGGCTTTGGTCATACCTTCCGCCGCTTGGGACTCTGTTACAGCCGAGGAGGTAGCTGCTCTAATTACTAACCTTAAAACGGGGAAAGCCCCAGGACTAGATGGAATAACAGCTGAGTGTCTAAAGGCCGATGTGGACTGGTGGGCCCCTATCCTGGCTGCCCTCTTTTCAGGGATTAATGAGTCGGGAGTTGTGCCTGCTGATTGGGGCCAAACGATAGTTGTCCCTGTTTACAAGAAGGGTAACCCGGCTACCCCCAGTAACTACAGGTCGATTAGCCTTTTGAGTATTATAAGCAAGCTGTATGCCAGATACTTGCTGGCAAGGCTAAATGGCTGGCTGAAAGCCAAGGGGATCCTGTCAAATGCTCAAATAGGGTTTCAAAAAGGGAGATCCCCCAGTGACCACTGTTTCCTCCTGTCCCACTTGGTTGGCAAATATGCAAGGCCTCCCCACTCCCTGTATGCTGCCTTCATCAATTTGAGGGCAGCTTTTGACACTGTCCCAAGAGAGCGGCTGTGGAGGAAACTGGCTTCCTTGGATTTAGACCCAAGGTTGCTGCACTTGATCATTAATCTCCACAAGGAGAACTCCATCATGGTGAGGCTGAATTACCAGGGGGCAGTATTGGATAGCATCCCTGTCGAGAGAGGGGTGAAGCAGGGATGTATCCTGGCCCCGCCCCCGACTCTTTTCACCATCTATTTAAATGATGTCATGGAGACTTTGGCGAGGACGGCCAGCCATGCTTCCCTTGTAGGTGAGACTGAAATCCCCTGCCTTTTGTATGCGGATGACACGGTTCTGTTGTCACAGTCCCAGGTCGGTCTGCGTCGTTTGCTAATCACCTTTGGTGATTTTTGCCGGGAAATTTTGCTTAAAATAAATCAGGAGAAGTCAAAAGTTGTCCATTTTTCATGGAAAAAAACTGTACACAAATGGCTGCTGGCAAACCAGGAGATAGACTAGGTTCCAGTGTATAAGTACCTGGGCCTTTTGTTCCAGGCAACCGGGGCCTGGAATCAGCAGGTGCAATTCTCCCTGAATAGGGCTATGAGGCTAAAAACAAACTTGCTTAGCTTTTTTAGGTCAGGGGGAGGGCACTTAGTTGCTCCGGTGATTTATTTCTATAGCCACAAGTTGGTGCCCCAGCTTTTGTATGGGGCTCTAGTGGCACGAGCAATCCTGATGGCGCCCCCCTGGTATCCCGTCCCAGGCCCTCTGCTGTGAGTGTGGCCTGCTCCCCTTATGGGCCAAGGTTTGACAAGGAGCTATCACATATTATCTACGCCTTTATTTCAACTTGGCTGCACCATGGGCCCAGTTGGTCATGTCAGACAAAGTCCCGAATTCCTGGCTGGGCCTAGTAGACGAGAAAATACAACAGTTAGGCTTCACTATTGGGGCCCTGACCCAGCTGGGATTCAAGGGGGCTAAGAAACTTATTTTAGATCAGCTGTTGGACTCTACATGGCAGGAGGTCTGGGCTGACTTCAGAGCCTGTAAAGCCATCGGCCTTTATGTAGAGCTGGCTAATGTAACTGCTTTGGCCATGCCCTTTTTGGATGGTGGGCTCCCCTTGAACTCCAGAAGATTGCTCCTTTTAGCAAGGTGGAATGCTTTCCCATCAGCTGTCACGGTTGGCAGATATAACCATACACATCTGGCAGAACGTTTGTGACACTGCCCTCTGAAAGCAGTGGAATCTCTGGCCCATATTTTGCTGTACTGCCCCCTCTATGCAACCTTGAGGGAAGTCTATCTCGCCCCACTGCTGGCTTCTCTACCCGGCCGTCCAGAGGTATCGCTGTTGGTTTTCTTGTTGGGTGACCGCTTGCCGCAAGTTTTGCTGCAGGTTGCTCGCTTTTAGAGTGCGACCAATAAAATCAAAGCCTCCTTAGATACAAACGTAGTAGCCCATGCTGAAGCCACGAGTGCCCCCGCCTGGTGACTGTGATATTTGTTTTCCCCTCAGTAGTTGTTGGGTTTTAAGTTATTTGTGGCCAGAGGGTTGGCTTTGAGCAAAGCCCGATTGGCTAGGTAGGAAGATTTTGCAATTTTAACTTAATGTTGGGGGACTCTGTTTATCCTGATCAGGAGAGAGTTGGAGGCGATCTTGTGCCCAAAGGCATGGTGCTGGCCTGGGCCGTTAACTCTCCGTAACCAGTAATCCTGACCTTGCTCGCTCGTTTGTATCCCCCAAGGCAATGTGTTGGGTAGTGCTGCTTGTAATGATTCCTTGATGGTCTGCAGATAGACGAACAATATTAGGATTATAGATAAATTGTTCCCACTTTGTGCCTTAAGGGGTTGTG
Source organism: Sphenodon punctatus (assembly GCA_003113815.1). Taxonomy (NCBI): domain Eukaryota; kingdom Metazoa; phylum Chordata; class Lepidosauria; order Sphenodontia; family Sphenodontidae; genus Sphenodon; species Sphenodon punctatus. Next base: position 1,372,507 of record QEPC01011914.1, on the reverse strand, counting down.
GTGTGCCAGTGCCACAAAAGAAAGGGTTCGAATTAAATCAAGCAGGGGTCAAGAGTTTCCTGCACTCAAGCTCTGTGGAAGAGCTAGGGCCCTCTTCGGGTTAAAGTTCCCGATTGGGAAAATTTCTTTGGGCTATCCATATTTATTTTTATTTTTATTTATTTATTCGATTTATACCCTGCCCCTCCTGAACACAGCTCGGGGCGGCTTCCAACAATAAAAGCACAATATAAAACAATTTAAAACATATAAAAATACAATCTCAATTATTAAGAAACAGGGCCCGGGATACATTAAAAAATAAATAGGATGGGGCGATTAAAAAACAAAAAACAAAAAAAAAACAACAACAAAAAAACCTTATTGTAACCTCATAGGCGTACTACCTTCATGTCTTATGTAAGGTCTAGAGGTTAATTTGTCAAAATACTGAAGCAGTATGGTTCCAAGGGAGAATCAACTGGTTTTACTTGAAAGCATGTTTTGTTATGTTGTGATTTCACTGAACTTGCCCAGAGGGGTTGCCTTACTGTAAGAGGCCATTCTGGATCTGTTCATTGTGGGAGTGTCGTTTTGATGTTTATTATTTATTTTGTGTTATTTTACATATTTTGTTATGTTGTTATAACCTTTGGTTGAAACAATAAATTATTATTATTTTGGAACCCAGCATTGTGTACATAAAGTTTGGATTATTTTCCCCTATATGCATTACTTTGCACTTGTCCACATAAATTTCATCTGCCATTTAGCAGCTCAGTAACTCAGTCTCGCAAGATCCCTCTGCAATTCTTCAGTCTGCTCATGTTTTAACTACCTTGAATAACTTGGTATTGTCTGCAGATTTGATCTCCATACTCCCCTTGATTAATGAATACATTAAACAACACCGGTCCCAGTACAGATCCCTAGGGCACTCCACTATTTACTTACGTCTCTCCAGTGTGAAAACTGACCATTTAGCCCTACTTTTTTCTTCCTATGCTTCAGCCAGTTACTGATCCACAGTAGGACACTGCCTCTGATCCAATGACTTTTTAATTGTGAAGGTTTAGAGTGAGTCCAAATACTCCAGGTGTTGTCACTTAAGATTTGCCACTAAAGAACATTAAGTCAATGATAGACAGAAGACTTATAGACTGTATTCTTTTATTGACAGCTTACACTGTTCATTTAATAAATGAGATTAGCCACAAATCTTCCTAGACAAAAACTTGCCTAAATTTATTTGAAGAATGGCGCGCTGCCCAGTGTTTAATATTGCATTTCAAAGCCTCCCTGAACATCTTTCTTTCTCTTGCTCTCTCTTTTTTTTTCTGGTATTTTCTTCTGCATTACATGAAAAGTGAATGTTCCAAACTGATTTTTAAAAATAAGTTTCTTCCGATCTGTCTCTTTGTTTTTATTAATGGACCTTTTCTTTTGTTTCATTTTGGTGTGAATGTTCTTGCCAAGTGCAAATCACTGGGGCCCAAAATGAGCTGTGTTTAATTTGAAACTTTAATATTAGTTTATTTTCACAGCAGGGTTTGAATTTAATGTAGAGGATAAATATTTTCCTCCTTGAGTTTAAAAAACAAACAACAACAACAAAAACACCGGTGTCTTGGAGTTTTGATTTGTGTTCTTTATTTTATGGGGAAGGGTGGGTGTCATTTATATGACATTAGGTGAAAACAACAGACATGACACTAACCCCCTTGGTGGTTATTTATGCATGTTGCAGGGCTATATTGGTGCCCTATGCAGCCCTGCTACATGCATAAATGACCACCAAGGGTGGCTAAAGGGTGGTTAGCGTCATGTCTGTTTTCACCCATTGTCTAATTAAGAAAGAGAACTTTTTTAGATTATTGAAAGCACTGCTGATCATTCAGCCTTTTGACTAAAGGTCTGTAGCAAATGTTCTTGGGCATACTGTGAATTCTCAAATAATTAGGGTAGTCTTGTTATAGTTGCAACAAATTCCTGATGCCTGTCATTCAAAATGGCCAAATTTTAAAGTAAATTTTGTTTGCTAGATAATTGCTTTGTCACCCGTAGACATCCTTTGGGCTTTACTCGAGTCAGTTGGCGTTAGACGCACTGGAGTTCACTAAGGGTGTCTTTAGATGAGATGCTGCCCTGCATGACCATCCAGGAACCATGGAGCCTGAAGGTGGAATTGGGGGGGATGTGTGCTCCTGTGAGCCACTCAGCACCCACTCATGGCCACGCATGGAGCACTGCTACGGAATCTGGAGTGTTCCTTGCAGGGCAAGCCAAATAGCTCTGTGGCAACAGGCAGCCACAGAGGTCCTACCCATATAAACTGAGGTGGCCAGCCATGCCGCTGTTCATAGGCACTGTGGGCGAGGACTTACCTTTACAAGTCAGAGGAACTGGACGGGAGTACTGGGGAGCACTCACATTGGGGACATGTTGATTGCAAAGGCCAGCCCAGCATGCTTCCCCTTCCCCCATGGTCTGTGGCAGAGGGAGTACATGGTGGCTTGTCTCGTGACCAGGGTAGCCACACTGGGAGCCACCCGTTTTAATCTTCCCCAGGCACTCCACCTGAGTGGGTACTTGGTGCCAGTGTGACTCAGCAGCCATGAACACACACCTCCATTGCTTTGCTCGTTTAAAAAGACCCTAAGGTGTAGGCTCATTTGCATGAATTATTACATTAAATTTGTTTTTTTCTACTCTGAAATTATGACCTAATTAAGCCTAGTGGGGTTTCCCATGGACTGGGGCCTTGCACAATTGGCCTAGCTGCTCACTCATACAACCCATTCTGGCTGTAAAGATGGTCCAGTCCTGTGGCTAGTAGAATTCTGGGGGGCTAGTATTTAAAACATTGAGGTATGACGATTAGGCATAGATTGCGGTGGAAGGAGAAAGCAAAGTATACTCCATAGCCACATACCCCCATGACATCACTGAGCAGGTTAAATAAAGAAATCATGACAGTCTTAAGTGTTTTATAACTCTAAAATGTACACAATGAAAATTGGGAAACTACACCACCCTCTCCATTTACCAGATACCTCCTTCCCCATGACCTGGTTGTCTGCATGAAATTATGCATGTGTGATGGTTGAGGAGAGCTGAAGCCCCAGCTTTCCCTAAGTTTGAAACAGCCCAATTATCTAGATCAGAGTTTCAGGTTCAGTTGCTGTCTTTGGTTCAAATCCTCTAGCAGGAAGTGCATCACTTTTTAGCATACCTTAACTAGTCTGTGATGGTGATAGGGTCATAACGTACATGCTGTATAATAAGCTGCCATGTGAGGATTACAAAAAAGTGGATTCAGTACAGATTGCTGTTACAGTTTACATTGGATTTTTATTTTTTTAAGAGGGCCATAAACCTTGCCTTAACAATGGGAGCCCACAACAAAAAATACGAGCCATTTTGCAAGCACTCTGGTGCAGCATACTATTATATAGCAGCTAACAATAAAAACCAGATGCCAATAAATCCAAGCACCTGCCTTGTTGTTACTGTGTGGGTGTTGATCGGGGTAAGGTAGGCAGAAGTACTCCCCTGACAGCAGCTGCTTTATTTTGTGAATGCAGACTGCAAAGCCTGCATGAAATGGGATACATAACCTGAGAGTTTTGCAGTAAAATGTATAGAGCTATGTGAAACTTAACTGTGATTGCTGTTGTTTTTCCCCCCCATCCATGTGATTTCACCACCCCCACCCCTGTTGTCCTTCCCTCAGGTCATGTGGGTTGGTGCCAAACCCGCTCTCCACAGTTTTCACTCCTATTTTTTTGGTGGTGGTTTGTTTAAATGAAACTCAGCCAACACGGATACGTTTTACTTGGTTTCATGTCAAGACCCTGCAGATCCACAGGGTGGAATTTGCACCTGAAGCTATAACCTGGTTTTACCAGATTTGCAAACCTCGGTTAACCTAGCCTGTGCTTTGGGGTTATAACAGAGTAAAACACCCGAACAGTTGGATTTTACCTAGCTTGAGTTTCAAGTATAAAAACATTACATTTGTCTAGCAAGGCAAGCTGGCTAGGCAAATAAGGGGAAAACCTTAGTCACATTTGCAATAAGATCTTGAAGCTTTCTCTCACACATGTTGGAGGGAGAAAAACATATTGTCTCCTAAAGAAGTGAATAGCAAGCTCTTCGTGAAGGAGACAGACGGCCCTTTTACACAGACACTCCAACACCAATAAAATGGGTGTTACGTTTTATTATACATGTTACAGGACAACACAGGCCCTTTTCACGCAGGATGCCTCCACCCAGTTTTGCTGGGTGGAAGCGTCTGTGTGAACACCGCGGGTGGCGGGTGTAAGTGTGTGTGTGCTCCCATGCAACACCCATCTACACCCACAGAGCAACTGGCATTGGAGTCCGTTGCTCTGTGGGTGGGTGGTGGGTGAAGATGGGTGATGCGCGGGAGCACCTCCACCCACCGTCCACAGTGTTCGCACAGATGCCTCCAGCAGGGCTGCAGTGTTGCCCTGTGAGTGCCATGTAACATGTATAATACAATGTAACACCCATTTTATCGGAGTTAGAGTGTCTGTGTAAAAAGGGTCAAATGTGATTTACTGTCAATAAAGAACAGGGAGGTCTCCGATCATGATTTTCAGATTTAATTAATTGTCTAAGTGTGCCTTTAGATTCTAAGTGTTTCTTTAAATATTTGGCCCTTTTTACATGGACAGAGGTGGGTGAGGGTATGGGCGTTTAGCTGCGCTGGGGGTGTGTCCATTTAAACGGACACCCACTCACCTCCACCCACAGAGCCTCCTCCGGTTTTCCGGAGGGTTCCGTGGGTGGAGATGGGTATACGTGGAGGTAGGTGTTGCGTGGGAGCACACACCCCCCACCCATCCCGCTCAGTGTTCGCCCATGTGAACACTGAGGACACACATCCCTCCACCTACTGCCGACCATATACACGTATGCCCCTCCCCGCACACCCACCCAAACACTGAGGGGGGGGGAGCACGTCTGTGTAAAAATGGCCTTTGTGCTACATCCCATCATCTAAAAAGATAAACTTTTAAATAAATGAACTGGCATAAGCAGGCAAACTGCAGTAATCCCAGAGACTAAGGTCCTTTTCACAGGAGCTGGTGGTGCAGGGGGGATGGGTGGAGGTCGTGGCGGGTGGGCGGTGCACGGGCAACCTGTCGCATGGACGCCCACCCACCTCCACCCATCTCCACGCACGGAGCGTTCACCATTGGCGCCTTTTGCTCCGTGCATGAGCGATGGGTGGAACATGGGAGCATGCACACACACACCTGCCACGGAGATTGCACGGGCGCACTGCCCAGCACTCTTCCACATGAGCGAGCAGGGGACGGGGCGTCTGCAAAAAGGGCCTAAATTTTACAAGAATCTAGATTTTCACTTGAAATCCAGAGGAAATAGACAAAATGTACATCTCATTGCTCCAATTCTGAGATCCCCATCCCTTTTTAAATAGGAGGATTTGGGTTATTTACCTGCAATTGCATTCAACAATGGATGGTTTTTTAGTTTTCCTCACAGTTGATAGTCAACCTTCCACCCTTAGTTTCCCTTTAAAAATAACACTGTTTGAAGTCGGTGTATATTTTTGATAATATTAAATCCAAGACATAACAGACACTCAGATTTGGTATTCTGCCATGCTTCTAGGACATAGCCAGTAAAAATATTGACTGCGTGAAGTAATATGCTTGTATTAGACCTTTTAAACACCTTTTGGTTTCAGTTCTATCTTGTTTAACTGGCATGCCCGCTGGGGGCATATGTGAGCCAACAGATTTGTAGAAATTGTTACTAATGTGTTTTCTGATAGTATCATTTTCCTGAGAGCAGCAGCCTCTGAGGGAGGCTAGTTTACAGAGTGAAATAAAATGTTGGCACATTGATGGAAAAGAATTCAGCTATGAAGATAGCTAATTCAGACATCTGTTTTTCAGCTAGTCTTCTTGCTCCAGTAATGTTGTTAGGATTTAGGGAATTAGCTCTCTTTGGATCGGGGGATCCACACCCTGGTTTGCACATATGAGACATTCACATAGAAGGGATCTTAAATTATAGTTATAGATTTATTTAGTTGTTCACACATTTATAAAACCCAGTGATCCAGCAGCAGTTACCTAGCTATACAATATCCCACACCCAAAGTCAGTCTTACATGTCTTGAAAGCTCAAAACGGTGGATGTCCTCTGTCAGGAGCAGGAGATAGGGTTGTAGGACCCCCTATGGAGGGGTCCCGGAAAGGGTCAACAGCCCACGAACACCAAGTTAGATGCCAAGCGCTGAGACAACGTTCTGGTCTCTGCTTCAGTCTTTTATAGTGTTTTGGGGAGA
>QEPC01011914.1:1349382-1360267 GCA_003113815.1 Sphenodon punctatus | reverse complement strand
CCACCTGCGCAGCCTGGACTCGGGGAGGGTTTGTTTTTTTTAACTTTTTTGGTGGGGCTTTTTACATTGCAGCCATTTTTAAATGGCTGCAATGTAAAAATACCCGGAATCCGGTAACCGGACCGGATTTACCGGGTCGAATCCGATAATGCCGGTATGCCCGGTACCGGCATTATCGGATTCCGGATTTACCGGTTTTCCCATGCCTAGTAGCCACAGCTGTAGATGTGACAGGCTGCCATGAAAACCAAGTGGCCACAGCTGCCTGGAGCAAAGCAGTTTACCAGGAGAACGTTTTACATACAAAAGTTCTGGGAGATGTTCTACGCAGAAGGCAAAGATCCAGATGTTTAAGATCTGGGTGAGTGATTTAGACACACAGAAAGTTCAGGATGTAACAGCAAACATCCAGGAGAAATGTGTGTGTAAAAACACCCATTGATATCTCTGGACGGACGAGTCTATTTATTTATTATATTTTTACCCTGCCTTTCTTGCGTAGGTGACTCAGAGTGGCTTACCATTTTTGAAAAAAAAATAAAAAAAAATAATTACCATAACATAAATAAATCCTACTACAATTTTATAAAATGTATAAAACCCCAGCTAATGCATAAAAAAATACAAAAAAATTCCCACCCCCCAACCCATTAAGTCATCTCACCCTCCCCCGCCAAACACCTGGCAGAAGAGTCGGGTCTTACAGTTCTGCCGAAAGGTCAGAAGGTTAGGACTGAGGTGATCCTCCACTGGGAGGGAATTCCAGAATTTAGCCCCCAGACTGCACATCCTTGTAGCATGAGATCTACATCAAGTGCTAGTGTAATGTGATAAATGATTGGTGCTGGGAAACAGACTGCAGAGGATTAAAGTGTGAGATCGCCACCAAGTGCTACTCTTAACATGAAATCCCTTGGTGCAGCCAAAACCGAGTTCTTAAAAATTGAGTCCTGCAGGCGGGCGCGTGCACAGAAATATACCATTTTATTACAGAACAAAGAAAAGAAACTGGAGAACAGAGAACAGAAATTACTGAAGAACAAAACTAATTCATTCTCAACGCAGAAGGTGCAGAAGAAATGGGTGAACGAAGAGAAAATGAAGAACAAATAGGTAAATAAAAGTACACTTTTACCCATTAACATGTTAGTATAAAAACAACAATGAATAAGCCCACATTTTTCATGTCAGCGCATCAGAAATGAGACAAGGACAACTTTGTTGGATTTAAATGACTGCACGCTTTATTCAAATTGGAATCATCAATTATGCTGGAGGAGGTAATTGCCCTACAGCAATTCAGGTCCAGTGCTCATAAACATAACTGAATAACCATAACACTGATGGGAATGGCTTGGATGTGCCCTCCAATTGCCATCCCAGATTCTTACCTTCAACGTCTCCCCTCCAGCCTTGGTTAACTGCCGCCACCAGAGGGGACAGCGTCCTTTCGGACTGGAGTAAGGAATTGAGGTGCTGCCAGCTTGGGGACCGTGCATGTCCCTGACCACCTTTGCCTGGCACCTCTCCCAGGGAAGCTGGCCGTGCCCTGCCATGCCCCCGGTATTGTCTCCCCATCTCTTAAGGATCTCCTTAAGGACTCCTCCAGACTATTGATTTCTTATCAAAAACAACTCGATATAGCACTGGACCCCTGCCACTAAGGGGCCGCCGCTGATTACAATGGACGGGCCCACCCCCCACCTGCACCCAACTCATGCTTCCAATATTTCAACCAAACAGGCCTTCAACGTGGCCAAATAACGATCATTCCCCGCTAAGGATAAATGTACTCCATCCGGGCAGAAAAACTCTGGCATCCTGTACGTGATCCCAAAATGGGACACCGTCCGACCTCCCTTCTGTCTCATCCATTTTCCTGGTTGATCTTGCGCCTGGTTCTGTCTACCTTCCCTGGGTTCAAAGCTTTATCCCATTTCAGCCGTCCCACCAGTTCGGTCCAGACCACGGTTACTCCCAGGAGCATTCTTTCTACTTCTAAGAGGTCGGATTTCATTCTCGCAATCAGACCCACCCCCATTTTTTGTGGAAGGTCATTCTCACCCAGATGGATTACAACTATATCCGGGGGTGGGCTCATTTGCCTTGACTCTGAGGGCCGGAAGCAGTTGGTGCCACCGCATCCCACTGCGGCCCATCCACCATATCACAGCTCGTGATGATAGCCCCAGCTGGGATCCCCAAGATGACTGCCCTGCTCCCTTTCCAACCCACCGCACCAGCCTGTGACCGGTGATCCAAATTATGGTCCTACTGTGGTGTCGAGTCGGACCTGAGGGCATAGACAAATACAAATAATTGGGGTAAACATCGAATGTAAGTTTTGTAGGCCCGCAATCGCCACCTTGCAACTGCTCTGATGCTCTGTTCAGACATACCAGCTGCCACTGCAAATGATGCGGCTCCTGTTCTAAACGAGTGGGACCCATACTCGTAAGGTTGAAGCCTCAGATAACTAAGGGCCTGCCACAACACTGCTGTAAATTGGTGCCTGGTCAGTAGGGCGCTGTTAGCATGTCGGAACAAAGCACCCCCCACCCGTGGACAAGCTCTGAGATACCCCTCCAGGGCCTGCACCGGGCACAACTCAAATGCCGCTGCTCTGGCCAGCGTGACTGTTTGATCCCGGCCTCTTTGGTCAGTCTTGGAGCGCCGCAACCTGATGTACAGTGCCCGTTGGTCTAAGCAGACATCCTCTAATGTCATAGTCCAGTTCGTGTTATCCCCGGCTGCTTCTCCCACAACCTCGCTCACCCAGAATGCTTCAAAGAAGGCGACCTTGAACGCTGCAGAGAAAAGTGCCACCTCAAAAAGGTCAAAACAGATCCTAGGAGTAGGTAGGGAGTTACAAATCCTTACCAGGAGGGCAGGGGAGATGGGAGTCCTGAAATCTCTTACCCTAGGAGTTTCTCGGGACCAACATTCCAACGTTTTCCGCACACAAAAAAACCCTATCTGGTGGTGTATGGCCTGCCATCTGACTCATGAAGCGCTCTTTGTCCTTGCCCTCTTCCTTATCACTAGGATCTGGAATGGGGTCAGTAAACAAAAACGTGAATATATCAATATATATTCCCCTTTCTAGACCTTCTCCCTCGTGTGCTGCAGGAGGTGGGCTCCGATTGGGGCAGATACATCTGCGTACCCCCCACCCTACAGCGGGGGCAGCCGCAACCCTCCCAAGGGCATCAAGTCTGCTCCCAGTGGCTGGGCCCACACCTGGAGGGTCTGCACCCCGTAACTACTGAGGGTGCTTTTAAATGATCCCGCTCACAAGCACGATCGTTCGGTGCTGGCATCGGGCGCCCGCCTTCCTCTCTACGCCGTGTCTGATGTTCAAAAGAACATCAGACACAGCGTAGAGTGTTTGTGCACATGCACGCCCTTCTGCGCGTGCGCACTCGGGCAAAGAACCTGGAAGTGCGGCGTGAAGCCAGCACAGCGGAGATCCGCCTTGAAGGGGGGCAGGATCGCCAGGCCGGCTTCACGCAGCAGAGATCCGGCATTACAGCGCGCCGGGGATTTAGACGAGCGGCAACAATGGCGGCTGATAAAGGGCTCAGCCGCCATTTCCGCCTCATCTAAAAGCACCTCCAGCTCGCCCACTGCCGCCGGAAGGGCTGCGGCAGGGACCCAAGTCCCATTCCACCATAACCTTGGCAACTCACCCATCCCCCTCCCCTGATACTCTGTCCCTGGTACCAAGGGAGGGAATCCCATTGGCACACTGCTTGGTGCCAACCCAGCGTATGCGCCCGCTGCCACTCCTGTGTTTGTGCTCAGTGCGAAACCCGGGTTTGTGGGAGCAAATTCAAATCATTTTATTATACGTTACCATAGGTGATTGTCAAGCATACAAAGCATTCCTCATACTGTAAATAAATAAATAAAATAATTGGATAATTACAACATTTAAGGAAAAACTTCTTGGTACTATCAATTCTACCTAATTTTAACATGCAAAGATATTGACATCATAAATCAGAAAGGGCCTTGAAGCGAAGAAACAGAGTCCTAGTATTAAACGCGCACAATAGAAAATTTCATTATTTGTAATGAAGTATCCAAAGATCTATCCCTTAAACAGTAGACCAACCCCAGTCAGTATAGCCAGGAAGATGTTCTAGAGTTGGACCTAAAATTTCTGTCTGCAACTGATCATATAAGTGACACTCAAACAATATGTGCTGTGTTGACTCCGTACCCAGTTTGTCAAATGGGCAGATAGTCACCATAACATGTGCCTTCTAATCTGCCCTCGTAGTTTTGTGGGAGCTGAGATTGGTGCTTGTCATGCTGAATCAGCATAATAAGGCCCTTGCTGAAATCCTGCCATCCCTGAGCCCACCAATGGGTTCCACATACGTCCGAACCACTGTTGTCCCATGTCTGCCACCGGAGCAGGCTGGTATGTCTGTGCCATGGCCTGCATGCTCCTTTCTAGTGCTGCGATCCGCTGCATCACCTCCTGTACCCCGGGAACCGACAGATCTTCCCCTTCTCCTTCCTCACCCCAATCCTCTGTACTGTCTTTGCTGGGAGAAAAGGGGGCTCCCCTGCACCCACGCCCCCCTCTTGTGGGGGTTGCGGGGGAGGGGGTTATGAAACATCCTGCCCCATTGGGGTGGGGGCACCAACCCTGCGATGGCCCTGTTTGGCTCTGTTACTGACCCAGTACTCGCCTGTTGAGGGACCAGGTTGTCCCGGTATCTCTGCGGGGGTACAGTACTCCGACCCCCCACTCCTCCATGGCGCTGGGGCATTGGCTATTGTCTGGCTACCCGTATCCCAAGCCACTGGGTCCAAGCCCGCTGCCTGGCCCTGCACTGCCATCCGGGGTACAATTCCCACGCCCATCTGCCCAGTCTCGGCGCCGTGCGACGCTGTAACTTGCCCTGCGGAGGCCAGGTGCCCCCACCATCCAGCGCTCTCACCCCATGAAGGGGAATGGAGTTTTCTGGCCCCCACCCCTCCTACCATGGGCAACCCGGGCTGCATAAAGCCCCAGGTGGAGGCCTGAGGGGCAGACATCCCCGCCACTGGCCCAGCACCCGCCGCTGTGGTGGTCAGGGTTCCCGTGCTCCCCCCTTGAAATGGCCCTTGGCCCACCATGATACCCCCCACCTGACCTGGTCCACCAGGAAATGCAGCCGCTGGCGGCGCACTTCTAGCATGCGCGGCCCCCATCCGCTGCATCCAGGCCTCGCAACCTGCGAACCTGGCTTGCATTGCCCCCAGGATCACTGAGGCTGAGTCCGCAGAGGAAGAAGGGAGCGGCCTGGTGGAGCCAGCTACATGGGCTGCTGCCCATGGTGTTGGTGTTCCCTGTGCCACCTCAGGCGGCTGGGACTCATCCGCTGGGCCTTGTGCGGCCTCGATATTCTTAGTGCGTCTCTTGGCTTTCGCCTTCCCCATCGGACCTACAGAGAAGGCTGAAAGGCCAGGAGATGCTGCTAGCTCTGCTTCGACCAGTGCTGAATGAGCTGGTCGGGGTTTGCGGGTGGGAAGGCACCGCCAACCCCTGTTCAGCGGGGGGAGGGGCCTCCACACCCGCGCCTGCCATTGGCTGAAGCTCCGTTGCGGGACAACCCTGGCCGGGCCGCCGTCTGTTCCTGTCATGGCCCGCCCGCCTACCCCACGACAAATCCCCGCTGCAACAGCACTGCTACAGAGGGGAGAAGAGCACACCATCTGTCGCATTGTGCCTCAGTTTCCTCAAAAGGAATTTGCGCTTAGTGGTCCAGGCCTGACATGATCTGGTCTGGATATAGGGCGCTCTTTTCCAATATGTGGAAATTCAGTTTACACTTTGCTAATAAGTCAGCCAGCTCAACAAAGTATCGTAAAGACAATTTATTTGTATAAATGAAGCTATGAGACTTAAGAATATTATAAAAATATGAAGCAATAGTTTTCTTAAGTTCAAATAAAGACATAGTACAAAAGAAACGGTGTCAGTTAAAAGTACATGACTTAGAGGACATGTCTCATTCAAAGAAGAGCTCTGTTACAAGTTCAAAGATCCTAACATCTATAAGATATAACATATGCTCGGTAAGTATTAGTGCTATGGTTGACTCAATGCATCACATAGGATATATACCCAGTTCTTTGCCCAGTTCTGCCAGATGGATATGAGAAAAGCTCCAAAGAAGGAACTGTTTCTGAAAAATCCATTTCTCCTCTCCCTCCTTATAGAGAAAAAGATGCATGGAATCAGTTTAGATGACGTCCGGTCAAGACTGCTAACAGGAAGGGTTTTCTCAGAATACATAGTAAGAAGCCTGTTAATACTAAAACAAGTTTCTATCATCTAAGATAGGATTAGCAATGAGTAAACTCCAAACAAACAAGGCCTTTTCCTGCCCTGCCTGGGAGTCCCATATCTTGACTCTAAGTCAACAGTGAATGTTGATTTCTTTAAGAGACAGACTTGATTGTATCTTCTATTACAGTATACAGGCTGATTTTTCCAGTATCTGGTCAAGAGTTCAGTAGAAAGATCACTATAGGACAGTTCTTTAGGAAGTCATCATACAGAGAGGCTAATTCTGATTTCCAATATATTGAAACACAAATGGTCAAAAATATATGCCTATATACAGGATACAGGACACATCTACTCCTTGCCCCATTTCATAAGGGAGCTCAACAAGAGCCCTAGTGGCCGCTGCGTAGGGCTGGACAAGGGGCTATGTTAAAATAACTGTTATCACGGCACCGAGCACTATTGTGTTACATTAGCACTCGGAGGCCATCTCGTACTCCACGCCTCTGAATTCTGAGGGCTCAAGTCGTCCGGGGTGGGGGGACGGACTTTTTCTGCATACCATATCACTACATCAGACACAAGAAATACCATTTTTAAGCATTGGACATACCAGCCTTTGGCAGTTTTTCTGCTCTGAGGAATTACAAATTAACAGACAATCCAGTGACAAACAGTACAAGTTATTGCTCAATAACATGCGAATTGGACAACGATCCACTTTTGATCAAAGCTTATCACAGGAACAAGTCGTTACAGGTGACAAATCAACTTTAGAAAATGTTGCAGAAATATTTATATCATTAACTTCAAACCAAACATCTCCAGTATGCCTGATGCCAACCATCCAGGCTTGTGACAGTTTCAACCAACTCATGGTTTCTAGGGAATGGTCACAACTAATTAGCATTCCTGCCACTGATACAGTCGACAGCATGCATTTGACACCAAAAGTCCTAGAAGAAGCAAAAAAAACCGTATAGTTTTAAACCATGATGTTTCCAGAACTGCAAGCTAGACACAATTTTAAATGTATGCATTAATTGCCGAATAATGTTGTGACACAATTTGCACATTGAACAAGGACTAGTGAATTGAGCAATGGGTCACATTGAAAAATTTCAGTACAATAGTAACATGAAACCGATTAAATCCATACTTATTAAATTTTTCATACTGCAGATGCCACTGCCGGTTGCTCCGTGGGTGGGTGTGGGTGGAGATGGGTGTTGGCCGGGAGCAAACACTCACCTACACCCACCGAAAGTGGCGTTTACATAGACGCCAACACCCATCTCCACCCAGGGAAATGCTCCCCACCCACCGGCCAACACCCATCTCCACCCAGAGGAACTGGGTGGAGGCATCATGTGTGCACAGGGCCCATGGTGACTGGCTGCAGTGGTGCCCTGCACTGCAACATGTATAATAAAATGTAACACCCATTTTATGGGTGTTAGAGTGTCTGTGTAAAAAAAAGGCCATAAATAAAAATTGTATTGTATATACTCTATAATATGAAATGTCACCAATCTCAGTATACAATCTCAGGGACAAGCTGATACAATGAATTGATAAAATCAATTGCACAAAATAGAATACTGTGGAACATGACCGAGTTAAGGCAGTTTGAAAAAATTGTTGTAGTCGAATTATGATAATAAAGAAATGGTCTGTAAGTAAAGAATGTGACACTTGAGTCAGCGGTAGAAAGTAATGAGTGAGTAAGTAAGTATGGGAAGAAAGACAGTAGATATCTTTTGTGTTAATGATAATGTAAAATTTTGCAATATAGGTAGAAAATTTGGAAATCATTTCCATGCTTTTTGGCATGTAGATTTTGGCCCTTTTCAAATGGGCACCCACCCCCATCCCTGCACACATGTGCAGGTAGGAAGGGGTGCCCCTGAAAACACCGTAGTGGATGGGTGTTTGGTGGGGGGCATCCGTAGGAATGCAGCAGTGCAAGGGCGCGTGTGTGCTCCACCCACCACCCACGCATGATTGCCACCAATGCCGGGTGCTCCATACCTGGAGCCTTCCTGGAGGTCCCCCGTTTTAAACGGGGGGCCACGATGGAGAGGGTGTTCTCGGTGGCTGGGCCGCGGCTCTGGAGCTCCCTCTCGGAGGAAGCTCACCTGCCCCCGGGTCTGATGACTTTTCGCCGAACCTGTAAGACCTGGCTGTTCTTCCAGACCTTTGGAGGGGGCGGGGGGATCTTTTTTTTGAGGGGTGGGGAGTAGTTTTAATCATTTATATCGATGATGTTTTATGCATTTTATTATTGTTTTAACTTGTGAGCTGCCCCGGGATGCTGTAGGCATGAGGGGGTGGCCAATAAATATAAAGAAATAAAATAAAGAAATAATAAATAATACGTAGAGGTGGGTGGAGATGGGTGTGCACCCATGGGAACGGCCGCACACCCATCTCCACCCGCTGACGGCGCACACCCATCCCCACACCCACCGTTGCACGTGTGAAAAGGGCCTTTGTTGAAATACATGTAGTTTAATGTTTTTAAATTGTAATTAATGTTAAGGTTTTGGAGATTTTAAGTTAGGGAGAGATTTATTTAGCAAAATGATTTTGTAGAGGAAACTTTTTTTTGTTTCGGAAACAGTTCAGCCTTTAATGTTTTTTTAAACCGTAAGGTTCTGTGTTTTAAAAATTAAACTATATAAGAACACTTAGAGAAATGTGGTGGAGTTTTTTTCTTGACTTCACTAAACAGTCTTTTAAAATATAAAGTGAATTTTGCAGACAACTAGTAACGTGAACCCACTGAAATCATGTATGCGATAATTTGTAAATTAGGGCAGACTTTGGTCCACATGTACAATCACAAGAAGTGTCTTTAAAAAGTCTGATTTAATGGGTATTTTTAGATGTTACAATATCACGGTCAACCATAGTGAACCCCTGTGGTGGCTGCGGTATCGTAACCCACTACCCGTCCCCCTGGCGAATGCCTGGAGAAACAGCCATATGTATCCAGAAAATTATCTAATTTTTTTAGGGCTTTGATTATACTTCTGATGTTTCCAACCTACTTAGCAAAAGATTCTGTGCTTTTATGCATGTAGGAATAAAATAATCATTTAATAAGATAGCTGTGTCAAATGCACAGAATACCATCATTTTCTTGAAACTGAGCACCGATTCTTTTGAGGACCAAGATGCATAAACCAAATGGAAGAGTGCAAATTAATTCAGATACTGAAGTCTGATTTTGCTGTCACTGCTTCAACATAAAATTGAGATAGCATCTTTGACTTCAGCATACTCCCTCCTGTGTTAGTTATTCTAGTATAGGTGAGATCATGACTTGTCCCTGAAACCTTACAATAGCAGGCCAATTCAGTGCAGGAGGGGTAAACAGGAAGCACCTGATGGGTGGAGGCATCTGTGTAAACACCACTTGCGGTGGGTGGGGTGCATTTCGTTGGGTGGAGATGGGTGGAGGTGTCTGTGTAAACACCTCCGGCAATGGGTGTAGGTGTGTGCATGTTCCCGCGCAACACCCATCTCCACCCACCACCCACCCACGGAGCAATGGACTCCACTGCCGATTGCTCTGTGGGTGGGTGGTGGGTGGAGATGGGTGTTGTGCGGGAGCATGCACGCACCTACACCCACCGCAAGTGGTGTTTACACAGACGCCTCCGCCCATCTCCAACCTGGGTGGAGGTATCTTGTGTGAAAAGGGCCCATGTTGCAGGGCTGCAGTGTTGTCCTGTACCATGTATAATAAAATGTAACACCCATTTTATCGGTGTGAGTTTCTGTGTAAAAAGGGCCTTATTTGTGGACTTGTAAATCCAGAAAATTGAAAGACCAGCACTTTAAGGTGTGTGTAAAAATGCCCATTGCTGTGCTCACAGTTTCAGCTTCTGAATACTTTACTCACTCCAGTATTGGTGTGAGTACCTCCCTCCGCCTGGTTCCGGAGTCATCTTCTGCTCGCTGTGATTTGTTTGCTGACTTTTTTGCAGATAAAATTGCCCATATTCACAGCGGGTTTGATGCTTCAGTTATGGCAGTACAAGAGCCAGAGGCAATGGAAGCCCCGTCCTGTCTTGTCCTGTGGGATCAGTTTCAGTGTGTCTCGCCTGCTGATGCGGGTGATTCTCTTGGGTCTATCTGTGCCACCCATTGTGAACTGGACCCATGCCCGTCCTGGCTGGTTAAGGCCAGTCAAGAGACACTGGCGCCGCTGCTGGTGGGGGTGGTCAGTGCCTCCCTTCGGGAGGGCAGGGTGCCGAGTTGTTTGAAGAAGGCGGTGATTCGGTCCCTGCTCAAGGAACCATCTCTTGACATTGACGCCCTAGCCAGTTATCGGCCAGTCTCTAACCTTCCCTTTTTATTGAGCGGGTGGTGGCATGGCAACTCCAGGAGCATTTGGACAGGGTCAGTTTCTTAGATCCCTCACAGTCCAACTTTCGTCCGGGTCATGGCATAGAGACTGTGCTTGTGGCCTTGGTCGATGACCTCTCCCGAGCATTAGACCCTGTTGGTATTATTAGATCTGTCGGCTGCATTTGATACTGTTGATCATGAGCTGTTGGTGGCTCGCCTGCAGGATCGGGCTGAGGT
>QEPC01011914.1:1312943-1334565 GCA_003113815.1 Sphenodon punctatus | reverse complement strand
GGGGGGGGTTAGGAGCTGTGCCCTCTGCTTTGCCATGTGTTTTTTTTGGGGGGGGGGGGGTTAGGAGCTGTGCCCTCTGCTTTGCCATGTGTTTTTTTGCGGGGGGGTTAGGAGCTGTGCCCTCTGCTTTGTCATGTATTGGGGGGGTTGCCTGAGGGGTCGCAGAATTTTTTGGGGGAAATTGCAGAAGAATCGGGGCCCTGGATATATGACAAATGGCTGTTGGGGGAGTTGAATAGCTGAATAGGGGAAAACCAGGTCCTGGCCCTGGAACAGGCTGGATTCCAGGGGGGACGCTCCACCACTGAGCATTGTCTTGTTCTTCAGCACCTAATAGACAAGTATGTTGCCAAGAATGGGAAGCTGTTCGTAGCCTTCTTGGACCTCCGAGCCGCTTTCGACCTTGTGAACAGGGCTATTCTGTGGGAAAAGCTGGACCTCCTGGGCATGGATGGGTGCTTGCTCTTCCTTCTCCAACGGTTACATGCCAACACATCTCTCTCAGTGAAGATAGGTCTATCTGGCCACCTGACAGCAGAAATCTTGACGCTGTCAGGGGTCAGGCAGGGATGTGTGTTGGCACCAGTTTTATTTAATCTCTTTATAAACAGAGTGGCCTCCTTATTAGCCTCTCCTGTCTTTTCCCCACCTAAACTCGCCGATCGTCCGGTGGGATGTCTCCTATATGCAGATGATATAGCGATAATGTCTCAGACTAAGGTGGGTTTGAATAGCCAGTTATCTTGTTTTGCAGACTTCTGTCGCCAAAATAGACTTGAGATTAACTACGATAAATCTAAAGTAGTTCTTTTTTCAAAAATTTGTACGGTTTACCAGTGGGCTATCGGAGGCCATGGTATCACCCAGGTCAAAACATTCCCATATCTAGTCCTACTTTTTTCAGCATCAGGCGCTTGGAAAGGCCACTTGGAGAGGGCTTTATCAGCTGCCAGGGGTTCCAATGCATCCCTGGGCAGACTTTTCAGTAATTCTGGAAGGAGGGCGTTAGCTCCCGCAATTAAAGTTCTGAACACCAGAGTGCCGACTCATCTGCTCTATGGGGTGGAGGTTAGGACCCCTTATGTTTATATCGAAGCTGGGGAAACTAGACAGTGTCCAGACACATTTTTTCCAGCGGCTGCTGAGGATACCTAGCACCACGTCTTTTGCAGCCATTAGACAGGAGGTTGGTCAGGTTATGTGGTCCACTAAGGCTTGGATGACTGTCCTGCGATTCTGGTTAAAGTCGATCACAACCCCTGGTAAGGGCTTGATGCCCTTTTGGTCCAAAGACGCTTTTAAGAGCCCTTGGCAGAAGGCTGTTGAGCTCCTTCTGCAGCAGCTGGGGTTCCACCCAGATTACTGGTCTGGGAAGGAGCTGGCAGCGGCGTTGAAGAGCTAACCCAAAGGTTAGAGGACAAGGAGCTACAGGAGGAGTCGGCAGCGATCTGTGCATCGCGCCATTTGGTGGACTACCTTCCCTTTATTAGGGCTAGACCTGACACAGCTGCTTATTTACTGTCATCTATTCCGCAGAGGGGTAAATATCTATTCTTGTGCGCGTGAGTAAATGCTCTCCCCACCACAGTCCTGGAGGGTCGACTCCATGCAGTCGATTTTGCGGATCGCACCTACCCTTTTGATCGGCAGCATGTGGAATCTGTCTCCCATGTACTGTTCCAATGTCATCTCTATGATGTAATCCGTTTAAAATATCTTGCTACCTTTCTCCAGAAATTCCCAGGCCGCACGGAGCACAACTTATGTATTCTGGCACTGGCAGATATGGGTCCTTCTATTACAGCAGCTGTCTCACAGTTTCTGATTGAGGCAATAAATCTGCGTATGCTTTTTCTCCAGTTCAGGCAACCTTTGAGCGAGGATATTTGAATGATGGCACATTTCCCCCCTGTTATGTATTCTCTCGATTTATGTGTTATACACGTTCGTTCCTTGGGAAGGTTTTATTATTGTTTGTATGTCTTTATGTTTATGTCTTTAGTTTTTGTTCATTTATTGGCTTTTGCCGCAAATAAATTTAAATTAAATTATATTTATATACTGCATTATAAAAGGTTTTAGAAAAATAGTTATGGGGTTGGGCATGTAAAGAAAGGGGGCAAATATGCCAAAGGCCTTCTCTAATTTTGCACCCTAGTAAGGAGCTCTCCATTATGGGACAGGCTAGCAGAACCACACCACATCACCAATTCCTCTAGCCAAAGTGTATGGATACAGGAAGATTACATACTGTACCCCTTTAAAGGGTGACAACTGCTGCAGCAGCAACTTGCATTCTGAATATTTAGGGGGATTCTGTAAGGTTCCCCACTGTAATGTTCGCAGACAGCCTATGCATTTCCACACATCTTCGTGCTTAGCTGTATCTTGCAGCACAGCTGGATCCTAACGTTGGGTAATTTCAGACGTGACAGGCCTGTCAGCCCACCACGCTGAACCCTGGAGACGGATCCCGGTCTGTGATCAGGCCGTCCGTTCTTTAGGCGTGCCGACCTGATTGCTAACAGGGATCGGGGAGGGGGCGGGGCTGCACGGTGCAACATGCGGTCGTATGGCCCCACCCCCCCGGTGCTCCCCCGACCACCCACCCTCGGGGAGACAGGCGGGTGCAGTGGCCAATCAGGCTGCTGCGCCCGATCCCGTATTGTGGTCGGGGCCATGATCCGGGATGGGCCAAAGGTAACACACGTTACTTTTGGCCCATCCCGGATTGTGGCCACTCTAACCACGGTTCTCGACCTCTGGCCGGCCAGAGGTCGAGAACTGTGGTCAAGCTTGATCCCGGCCGGAGGTTCACCGTGGTGAACTTCTGGCCGGGACCAAACAGACATTCACAAAAACACCACCACCACAGGGAATCCACTGGGGTATATTATGGTGAAAGGTGTTTTCGTAATGTCTGAAATTACCCATTGATTGAAACCCAATTTAAATGTAATACTGTGGGTGCAATCCTCCATCCAGTAAAGTCAGTGGATTCTCCCACTGAATTTAATGCTGGGAGATTGCACCCTATATTTTGGAAGTCAATATTTTACCCTTCTAAAACATTTTGCATTCTGACGTTTTATTGGCTGTCTAGATCAGTGGTTCTCAATCTTTTTAATATGTCCTCCTGCGCCCTCCCCCCTTATCTTTGGTAGATGAGGTCCCTCTCCCCCACCATAGATACATACTTACACCCTTCCCGTTCCCCCCACCCACGTTTTGTCTCACCTGTTGCTACCTTTCTCTTCTCTCTTTGTTCTCTGTCTTTCTCTCCCTTGCTACCACATCATTTTGGAAATTCCTCCTAGTACAAAGGAACAAGGTGTTCACACCTCTGCCTACCTTCTGCGCTCCCCCTCCCCCCCCAGCCCCCCCAGCACACCTCGTAATTTGAGAATCTCTGCTCTGGACTTCTCTTACTAGGTTGTTTCTTAACAGGTGCTGTATTATACTTTTCTGTTCCTCTGTTTTCCAGTTAACTGCAAGTGACCTTTCAGGATTTAGATTTTGACAAGACAAGTGCAGATCTGAATGCATATTTTTAGGTGATGCAGAGGATGATGGCTTTGAATTATGAACAGTTTTCCAAAGTGTTGCTTTTCTGCTTTCATCGTACCTATCTGACCTGACTGTAAGATCATTTTCTGGCCTGGCTATATGCGTGACCTCTGTCCACTTGTCCAGCAGCAAAGATTGGCTTGTGTAGAGTCTTCCAGTGTTTGTGCTCCATAAGAATTTTCTATCCATCTTGTCTTTCTGGGCCTGATCCTCCTCCCACAAAAATAAGTGGGAGTTTTGCCATTGACTGGAATGGAAGCATGATCATTCCCTGTCTGTATCTCATTTCTTGCACATTTCCTGTAACTCATTTAACTATTTGACATTCAACCACATTATGTTTGGCTTTGAGATGATTGCCATTTACTGTATTTATCTTTATACTGTAGCCCTTTGTCTCCTGCCAGCCCCGTTTTCCAAGGACAATACACCAAATATATGATGAATAGGCTGAGAGAAAATATGTTTTTTTGTTGGACTTCTGTTTTAGTTCATCTCCTGTTCTCAAATAACCTGACCTGCAACTGATATTTTAGTCATAGGTCTTCCAGAAATTAATTGGTTCCTTAATTTTTTCAGTGCTTCCAGGTCACTATTGCCACAGTGTTAAGGCAAAGTCCACTAGCCTTACACAGAAAGATTTTTCTCACAAGCCAGAGTTTCTGACATAATGGCTTGCAGGTGCCATATACTTGACAAATTTAATCTGCATCCCACTTGTTGCAATGGATTAAAATCAAACACACTTGTTGCAATGAATCAATTCAAACCAGCAGCCCCGCCTCTTCTCCACCTCAGCCCCAGGGGACTCCAAAGCTTTCTGTGAAAAAATACTGAATTAACACAGCTCTGTTTGTAAGGTATTTCTAGAAAGAAATGCTCACTGAAGAATGATCCTGTACCAATTTACACATTTGGCGTGTGAGGTATAACACTGTTTCATTTTCCTGTTTGCAAATAGTAGTTGATAATATCTGAAATACAAAAGGGTTTGCTTAGAATAAACAAGTACGTGACTCAAACCTATAAATTTGGTCCGTGTTATGCCAATGCTGTAAATCAGCGACCACTTCACAGCTTGGTACAGTCATTTATATTAGTGCAAAGTGTGCATGCAAAATGCTGCTGATTGTGTTAACACCATAGCTGTTAATAATTTATGAATAGTTTATAAATAATCGATAGCAGGAAAGAGCAAGGCACAACACAGACCAATCAGGCAGCATCAAGACATAACAGGTATTGCATGCTGCATGCACTGCAATATCAAAACACAAGCTGTAGGTCTTACATGGTTAAATTATCAACTGCATCATCAATGCTTTGCCTTCAGAGAGGATAGGTCACCAGAGCCTTACATTTACCACTTTGTCAACCACTGAAACCAATAAGATCCCCCCCCCCCCCGAAAGGACTGGCGCGGTTTACGTTTTCCCATGGAGCAAAGAAGATATGGGACTGATTTGTGGCTCTCTACATTAGTTTCTTCCCAGCTTTTCTCCTAGGGCAGCACTGCTACGCAATGCTGCTTGCTTAAAAAAGATTGCAAAGTTCTAATAACTCCTAAAATAGAGAACACATGTGTCTCTGTCATAGACTCCCAGAGCTTGGCTGAAAAATTCTACACAAAGGTTCTCTATCAGCTGTTAAATTTTCTAGCAATTTTCCTTAAGGAAAATATGGAGTAAATTAGAGTTTAGGGAAGAAGGTATCTGTTGAAAGAGAGCCTGCCTTTTCCCAGATGCTTTGATACCTCCCCCACTCAGCACTTGCCCATAGGAAACCTCATGAGGCTTGAAGTGTGTCTATATAAAAGCTGCAATGGTGTAACTGAAATAATTTTTAAAAATCAGTTTAGCTAAACCAGTACAGTTCAGTTCAGTTATTCTTATTAGACTGATCACCATATATAAGACTAAAACACCAAGAAAAAGAGCAATTATCAGGCTAAAATTTACAAAATAAGTTTTGCCTACACAAAACTTGCAATACAAATACAGCAACCACATAAATAATTGAAACATCATTATGATTCAATAAAAATAGCAAATGATACTCAGGAGGCCAATAAGTTTTCTGCTCCACCAGGGGATCAATCCATTCCTGTCTCAGCAATAAATAAAATGGACACTCGAAAAAAATGTGTTCAAGAATTTCAACACGATCTAAATGACACAAAGTCTGTGTTCAAGAGGCCTATTAGCGTATCTACCTCTTATCACCGCTGACTATCATTTGAAACTGAGTAGAAGAAAATGCTCTGCGCAGCTGAAATGTATCCAATTTCATAAGATAGCCTGTGATGCCAAATGTTGTTTTAAGAGCCAGATAAAGATGGGCAATCTTCAAAGAATTACTAAACCGGTACAAACTGCTGCGTGGACACGTAAATCTGTTGGGGTTTTTTTAAAATCAGATTTAGTTTAAGAAGTGTCTGTACCAAGATGAGTTGAAGTGCCCCTGTTGCACCTGTTCCAGGACTCCGGTGCTGCGGTCCACAAATTTACAGACAAATGCAAATGCATGGGAGCAGAACTTGGCCCAAGGTCCTGCTCTAGATTGTAAACTATATGCTTCATACTGCATAGTCCCTTTTAATCTATGCAGTTTTGCTGTGCATCAGTATTGCTATGCAGAACCTCTGAGCTCTTTCAGACGTGCAGTAAACAGCACTTACAAATGCTGGCAGCTTGATGCGAAGGTGAAGATTGCACACCCAGATGACATCTGCATGATTGAGCTTGCTGGTGCACTGACAGGCGCGTTCTACCAATGAAAGGTAAGCTCAGTCATGCACATGGTGTCTTTTCAGACATCATCTGGGGGCGCTTTCTTCACCTTCACATCAAGCCACCAGCACTTGTAAGTGCTGTTTACCGAATGTCTGAAAGAGCTCTCGGTGTAATTAATGAATGGTGTTTGTAGCCCTGATATAGCAGAAACTGGACTTTCTGAAACAACTGAAATATGATCTTGTAAATTTTAATAAAGGACTGGGAAAACTTTTCATGATAACTTGATGCCCTGTTTGCAGTATCTTACTTTGCAGTGATAATTATATGAGCATGTACAACTCTGACCAATATGTGACCAATATATTTCAGTTACGGGGGAAATCGATTCAGTACTATTTTGATTTACACTGTTCATCTGAGTGCTACCAAAGTGGAAAAGTTATTTTGATTTAATTAAATAAAAGTTGTTACTTCTGTTTATACCTCTTTTTGTCACAGAGGGTATTTTCAGACGTTACGAGATCATGGTCAACCACAGTGAATCTCCTGTGGTGGCCGTGATCGCCGTAATGTCTGAGCAATGCCCACCAGATGCTCCCCCCAGTGAATTCCTGGCGGGGATCAAATCTACGCACGGTTTGAACCATGGGTAGATTGGCCACGATCCGGGATCGGCCAAAAGAAACGTTACCGTGGCACGTCCCGGATCGTGGCCCGGACCGCGGGATGGGACTGAGTGCAGCGGCTGGATTGGCCACTGCACCCGCCCGTCTCCTGCAGGGCGGGGCTGTGCGGCCGCACACCGCATTGTGCAGCCCCACCCCCTCCCCGATCCCCAGTAGAAATCAGGCTGGCACGTCTAACGGATGGCCAGCCTGATTCCTGACCGGGATCCGAAACGGTCCATGGTTCAGCGTGGCGGGCCTCCAGGCCCGTCACGTTTGAAATTACCCAGAGCCATAACTAGCCTATGGCCAGCATGAGGGTGGGCACAGATACATTTACATGAGGGGTGCCAGCCAATCATGCCTCAGGGCAGCTGAATCACCAGTTGTGTGTCTGTTGTGCTGCAGCTGCCTCCCCAGAGTCCCTTCACTGCTGCTTCTGTCATCTAGCACTAAGCAGGAGTGCTTAGCCAATACTAATGGGAGGGTGGGGGGAGCACCCATTAGTACCAACCTTTCTGTAATCACATGTGGAACTTGTGCAGCTCGCCAGAGAAAGATTATTGTCTGCAGCACTGCTTGTACCAATATAGGCACAATGCATTTTTAAAGTGGTGCAAGAAACTCAATACCCTCCCACATGCTAAGCCAGTTGAAGAGGACAGTTTAAGAATAAGGTGTTCCCATTAAACACAGTTTGTGGTTATTTACCTCAGATAATTTATTTATTTATTTAATTTATTTATTTATTTATTTTATTTATACCCCGCCCCTCCTGAACACAGCTCGAGACACAGCTAATTGACCTTTTCCTAGCAGCCACCCAAGCATTTACCTACCTCTGGGGTAGAGTATCACAAAGTTGCATCACAGCCTAGTAGAAGGTGAATATCATATTGTGTTATTCATGGATTGCATCTAGCAGAAGACTGTAGAACATCAAGGTGACCCAGCATCTATATGAACATGTTCCCAGGGGTAAACTATACGCCACTATCCCAAAGAGACCATGAACTCAGTGGGGGGCCTTGGGCAAATCACAACCTCTCACCTTAGAGAGCCAGTGTAGTGTAGTGGATAAGGTGTTGGACTTGGTCTTGGAAAGCCAGTGTTCAAATCCTCACCTAGCAATGAACCTAGTTGGTGGCCTTGGGCAAGTCCCATCCTAGAGAGCCAGTCTGGATAAGTTATTGACCTTGGTTCTGGGAAGTCAGGGTTCAAATCCTTACTTTGCTATGAGCTGGCCTCAGGCAAGTCTCAGCCTCAGCTTCCCATCTGTAAAATGGGAATGTGTGTGTCTCTCCATGTGTTCCCCCTCGCCATTGTCCATTTTAGATTGTAAGCCCACTGGGCAGGAACCAGTCTCCAAAATCTGTGATTGTAAAGTGCTATGCACGCCTAGTAGCGCTATAGAAATGATTAGTAGTAGTAGTACTTGGAGGTTCATGTTTTCATGTGGGCAATTGCACCCTTGTGCAAATTCTTGTACTGGTACAAGAACTATTGCACATTTACCCTTATTCTTGGAATGTTTCCTCTGGTGCCCTCTCTCAGTACAACAAACATCTAATGCTTTGGTTATTTCAGAAAGCTTTAGATGAACTTGCTTTCGTATGTCTCATTTCAAGATTAATTGCCAATTGTTTTTTGTGGAAAAGATTTTTAAGTACTCAGCACACAAGCGATTAACAATTTAAATAAAGCTAACGAGAAATCTTTTCAATGTTTCTTAAATCCTTTTACAGGGCAGTAAGGGGCACTATCGATATCACTGGCAGAGCCACAATGTCAAGCACAGCGGAGTGTATGATATGGTGCTTCTCTCTAAAATCTCAGAGGATTCCATAGTGGACAATCTGAAGAAACGATACATGGATGATTACATTTTTGTATCCTTTTCAGGCATGGCTTTATTGAGCTCATCTGGGCTTGGCAGCACAAGGTGAATTTATGTTTAATTTAGGTTTCCAAAATACAACTATAGATGATTATCCAGGACTCTGGCATCTAGACCATACAGTATGCACAATTATATCCATTTCAGCCTCCCTGGACCTCAGTAAATTAATAAAACTCTAGAAAATATTATCACTCATTTCATATTGTGAACATTTTGTCTGAAAAAAATTACATCTGAGAGTAAGCAAAAGGGACTACAGTAATTCTATTAAAAAGGTAGCCATGAACCTGAAAGATTTATTCTAAGGATCTTGAATTACTCAGGCACTTGTAACATTCCTAATCACTAGTGAATATGGGACTGATCTTCTGTATGCGTAAGCATGTGAATAATTTACCTATGTGCATAAACCGGTTCCTTAAACGTGGGTGCTCGTGTGTATAAGAGTTAGGGTTGCCAGATCAAAAATGAGGGAAACTATAGAGCTGTGGTTCTCTGAAATAAGTTTATTTGTTTGATTGCTTGTTTGTTTAATAAGGGGCATCTGGCAACTACATGTTAGAGTTTACAGAATAAGGCCCTACATTATGACTAGAAGTCTTTATTCTTTCAACTAGGTCACATGCTTACTACTTTTATAATGCTTTTCTGCTGTTACATGATGCTGTATTGCAGCTTGGTCTTCAAATATTAAGACTGTGTATAGGGGTGTCTGGGAAACAGTTGTTTTGTGGATGCACTGTGCTTGCACTTGTAGGACATTTCACCCTGATGAGTTAAAAGATGAAAAGAAAAAAAAGAGACTGAAAATTCAGCTCTACCGGAAAAACACTGAGATTGCCACTGCAAACGTTTGCTTTCCTGCTAGAAATACCATTATAGGAGAGGATTCCTTTGAAGTTAAACACAATGGATCATTATTTCATTCTTAGCTTTCATGATCCAGCATAATCTGCAGTAATAAATCTGGTTTAAGCTGTAGTCCACAGCGTTTACGTTTACAACTGGATTGCATCATGCTTTTTTCCCTCCCTTCTTCTACTTTAAAGACTGTTTTCACATTTCCCAAAGGTGCATAGCAGATAGTTGTCTCGATGAGTTTAATTCTTTTGGAGGAGATGCTGAAAATGAAACTAATGAGTGGCCCGAGAAGTTTCAACAACCAGACTGAAACAACATCTCACTGGCATTGTTATGGGGACTGGTAACAACCGGTGCTGCTTCCTTTATCTCCCATGAAACTTCCTCAGCTTTGAATACCAACATACTGACATTTTTCCTGAATACTCTTTGAAAAGGGTAGGGTAATGTCTTATTAAGCCATCAATAGTGCTGCCTTTTAGAAACTTGGGTGACGTTATGTGATTGTTGTCAGAACAGAACAGTTTACATTGTTGGGGTCTCCATACTGTACTTTCCATACACTAACACAAAACACCCATTGTCTCGTCTACTGGTCTGCATTGGATTGGAGAAGTCTATAGTTGTGTGCTTTAAATGGATATAAAAGTGTGTATGACACTACTTTTATCCCCTTCAAAATAAATTAAATAATCTGAAGGGCAATGTCATAGAATAGAACTGTAGTGTTGGGAGGGAACTAGAAGGCGAATCCCCTGCTTGGATGTGGAATGATTACAACCACAACATCCCTTCTATATAGGGCTTTTCTCCTGTGTGGTAAATTCTCTAATGTACATACAGTTTTTTTCTATAGCAGCCTTGAACCCTTAATCTTCATATTTCCTTTCTAAAGGTCTACCATCAGAGCTACCTGAGCAACTGTAACTAAATACATTTTCATAAGAATTCATTTTTTAAAACCAGACATCCATGTACATTTCAGAGTTTTGTTATAAAATATCACAATTTCTTTTTATCCTTCTCCAACTCTCTCTAGGCTTTTCTCTATTTTTAATTGGAGATCAACTCTTGAATCATTCAATTGTTAATGCATCCCTCCATGAATGAACATTACACTCTGCCACTTTGACCAGAGATTACCCAATCTTGCCATAAAATGCTGACATTGTTTTTCAACAGAAAACTATCTCATCTGATGTTTATATGGACACAATGAATGCTTGGTTACCATATTGATGTCCTCCATGTTGTCACTCTTGCTTGAATTGGATCAAAAAATGTATGAGAAAAACATTGGAATTTCACAATACAGAAATTATGCTCAGTGGCCTTTTTTTTCTTTGACCAACATGACATCACTTTGCAGTTACTATACTACAACAATGGATTCTAATGCATTGTAAGACATACAATGGTAATTCTACATTTGTTTGTGCTGAGTGTTGAAGCAATAGTTGTTTGCCTATGAACAGTTTTTGGTTGCTGAGTACAATCTGTATCTTTTAATATTATTTACTGATTTTGCACATTGAAATCCAAGCATCTGTCATCTAAAAATACTAAAGTGGTATGTCTTTTGAAGCATTGTTGTACTGTATAATGGATCAAAAATGTTGCATTGTACATCATCGATAATGAGGTAAGACTTTTGCAAATTGTGGTTATTGGGATGACTTCATGAACCTTAATCATTTTTGAATACAGACATATATTGGATCTGTGCTAATCTCCGTGAATCCTTTCAAACAAATGCCATACTTTGGAGAAAAAGAAATTGAAATGTACCAAGGAGCTGTAAGTGTTGTGTTGTTTTTTTTAAAAAATCAATTGTTGTAGGATTCTGCTGTATTTAAAGGTTGTTTTCTGTTCCTTTATGGCTATTTTTGGTTCTGGTGAAACATAGGGTATTTTCAGACGTTACGAGATCACAGTGAACCACGGTGAATACCCACCTGTGGTCACTGTGGCTCGAACGTCTGTTTGGCGGCCACCAGTTGTTCGCCACGGTCAATACCCGCATGGGGTCAATTTGAACCACGCTTCCCGGGCTAGCCGGGGGAATGTCCTGGGAAGCATGGGACAAAAAAAAAGTAACGTCTGGCCAGTTGCCGCGGCCCAGGATCCCCAGCAGGATCCCGGGCCACGGCACATCCGGCCCGACGCGGCGGTCGCAGTGGCCCCGCCGCCCGCCTGTCTCCCTAGAGGGCGGGCGGCGGGGTGCGTGGAGGGGGCGGGGCCGTGCGGCCGCACATTGCGCCGCGCAGCCCCTCCCCCTCCCAGGTTCCCCGCCGGGATCCCCCCGGCACGTCTGATATGGCGTGACGGGGTGACCCCGGCGGGGAATGAAAGGGTTGTTTTCAGTACGGGGCCAAGTGGCCCCGTAATGTCTGAAAATACCCATATTTGTCGAAGAAACTTAGTTTGGATGTTTGGATGCTTGCTTTCCAAAACATTCATATTTGATCTCTACCCAAAAGGGTTTTCTCACTTTCTCATCCCCCTCCCTCCCCACATCTCCTACCAGATAGTTTCAGGCAAAAAGGCAGCTCTCCCCTTTATAGTATGTTCCACTACACAAAGGAAATTTTCTATTGTGAAGGTCATGTGACCATGTGTGTGCAAATGGAATAAATAGGCCAGAGAATCTGGTGCCCAGAATTGTAAAATTAGATGCCATTTTGACCCTTTTTACACAGGGCTCTCCCACTCATGAACACCCAGAAATCTGGAGTGAGAGAGCCCCGTGTGAAAGTTGCAGTGCGCGTGCAGGCAGTGAATGGGGGTGCGTGTGCACTTCTGCCTAACCCGTATCCCTGCGCACCCCCCACGCCTCAACACACATGGAACAACTGGGGGAAATGGTGGTTGCTCCATGCATGTTATCAGTGGGGGGGTGTGGGGATGCGTGTATGCCCATATATACACCCCGCCCACTCACCGCACGTACCAGCATGTCCACGGACCCGTAAAAAAGGCCATAATGAGAGAGGAAGAGCACTGATACAGAAGACAGGACATTCAGCTTCAGCTGTGAACTACTTGCCCTGGAGTTAGACATGCTCATGGGCATCTAGACATAACAAAGATCGGGTGTCAAAACCCCTAAGCACGTGTTTGGCCGTGTGCAAGCACCATAACAATCCCAACACCAGTTTGGCCACCCGTTGAACATCTGTTGAACCTGCGATGTGAACACCATTGCATCACAAGGACAGTTTGCGTGTTCCAGCTGAACACGTGGCCAACGTTGTGTCTAATGATATCACGTGGCAAGTTAGCAGGTACAACACGGGGAACAAGGCAATGGCAGCGCTTGCGTGCTGAGATCGGGTGTCAAGTAAAACACAAATTTGCCCTAAGATGGACTGTGTGTCTAAGGGTGAAAACAGACATGACGCTAACCACCCTTGGTGGTTATTTATGCATGTTGCAGGGCTGTATTGGTGCCCTATGTAGCCCTGCATAAATAACCACCAAGGGTGGTTAAAAGGTGGTTAGCGTCATGTCTGTTTTCACCCCAAGCAGCGCCATATGGTAAACATGGGGCCAAACTGGTGTTCATATCAAGGTCAAAACACACATTCAGTCACCCATTGACATTATGACTGAAGACACCCATTAGTTGTGGACTTCCATTATTTTCTGACTGGTGGTGCATCACTTTCATATGTGCATCAAGTTAAGGGGTTTATGCAGTACTAGAGGCTATGTATTGTATTGTTAGAAGGCACTGCTGAAAAAGAAATCAAAATTTGATGAGCTTCTCCTGGGCAAATAGTACATTTAAGTATAGTATGTTTTTTCACTAGGGTACGTAGTGTGTCTTAGATTATGCATGAGATTCAAATAGCAAACTGTCCAATATTTTTAAATGCAAAATCTGTGAGACTAGGTTGAAAGAACTGGGGATACTTATTCTTGAGAAGAGAAGATGGAGGGGAACATGATAACCATTTCATTGCAAAAGTCTGCTGATTTTGGAGCCACGGAGTATAGGACAGGAGAGAATGTGTTTTAAGTTTCTGGAAGAGGAATTTGAGGAAAGCATTTATAACTGTGAGAATAGTCAGGCAATGGAACAAGTTACCAAGAAGGGTGTGGAATCCCATCACTGGAATTTTTTTAAAATAGGTTAGATAAACATGCTAGAGCTGGTTTAGGAGCATCTAATCCAATTCAGTTTGGGAGGATGGATGTTTGAGGATCAGTTCAAACTGCATATTTAATGTTCTGAATTAAATACTTATTGCAGTAATCTGTCTCATCCGTACTTTCCCCTCATAGGCTCAATATGAAAACCCACCACATATCTATGCTCTAGCAGACAACATGTACAGAAACATGATTATTGACAGAGAAAACCAGTGTGTTATTATCAGGTAAGGAACTGTTGTTTGTCTACCAGGTCTGCTGTGTTTCAGGACTAAAAGGTGTTAGCATATTTTTAAGAAGGGAACAGGTCCTCATTTTATTCTCATATTTCCTTAATGATGTTGAATTATCACTTTGTCTGATGATGATGATGATGATGTGTGTGTGACATAATCTTGACAATGTACTATTTACCTTGGAATGGCTTTAGAACTCTGAAAACTTAATGAGCTTTCAAAGTGACCACATGTGGTATCACAATAATACTCCATAAATATACAGGTTTGGTACTTTCCCCTTTTTTAGATATAAATTTCAGTTTTGGAAAAACAGTGAATCTATGAGGAATTCCTGAACTTCTCTGTGGTTAAGGCCCTTTTCAAATGGGCGTGCCCCCCCTCGCACATGTGTGCAGGTGGGGGGACGTCCATAGGAATGCTGTGGGTTGCCACCAGTGGTGGGAGGAGCCTGTGAGAACACCATTGGCGGTGGGTGGGGGTGCGTCCACGCTCCCACGCTCCACCCTCTGCCAGTGGGTGGGGGTGCGTGAGCGCTCCTGTGCTCCACCCAACACCCACGCATGGAGCAACCAGCACCAATGCCGGTTGTCCCGTGCGTGGAGATGGGTGTGTAGCCATAGGAACGGGTGCACAACCACCTCCATCCGCCACCGGCGCACACACATCCCCCCACCCACCACGGCCCATTTGAAAAGGGCCTAAGTCAGCTGGCCTTTGGGCTTGTGCCTTTCCCAAGGCATACTATAATCACCCAGAAATAGGCATCATTGTGTCATTTCTTTGTGCAAAATTATCAAGCAGTGAACACTTGCAGTCAGCCATTCGAAGCACAAAAGCAGCCTGGTGTCAGAATGGGTATTTTTTGGCAAAGAGAAAGTGTTTTGTGTTGTAAACCAGGGATGGGGTGGGAAACTTTTCCTTCCTGTGGCCACTTTGAAAATTAGTACAACCTTCATGGGATTGATAGGAGTTGAGAATGGGCACTTAATGGGTGTGCTCATGAAGAGAGAACAAAGAGGAGGGTCCAGATCTTGGATCTGGGCCAGGGATCCATCCCCTATCCTTGTGTGCATGCCCTCATCTCCAATCCCTTCCCCTGTGCTCATTCTTTCAGTGCTTGAGGCAAAGACTGGATCCAGGAAAGGACCAAACTAAAAACCAGTTGCAGGCTGGATGTGGCCCATGGGCTAGACATTCCCCACCCCTTTTGTAAACACCTGAAAAGCATTACCACAGTCCTTTTCTGTTACATCCATTTCTTGTTTTTTCAGCTGCAGGGAATTCAACCATTTTCTTTTACCTTCCTGTTATAAAAAAATTACTTCAGACTCCTCTCTTACAAAAAAAGGAATAAATAAAAAACAAAAAACCTGTTCTCAAATTGGCAATGGCAGAGACATGGCATTAAATTAAACCAAATACACCCATTGCATTTAACATGCTCACACTCCATGCTTGCATGCACATACATATGCCAGCAACCAGCCGTGTTTTCCCAACATAGTGCCAGTGTGGTTTTTGAGCTCTATTTCTGCTTTCTGAAGTTAAAAATAAATGTCCTCTTTGCTGCTTACAGGAATTCTGCCTGCATTTACTCAGAGACCACAAGAGAGCAGCAAGGTGGTTACAGATTCATCTTATTTAATTTTCTTCACTACTCCATATGAAATATTAGACTGCCTAGCTAACGTCATAATTATACAGCTATTAGCTAACACCCTTCCACTGTGATAGGCACCAAGACGTTTAGCTTAAAAAACATAGTTGCAGTCAGTGATGACTGGTGGGGTGCTGCCAGTGGGGGCAGGGCCACCATAAAAAATTCAAACTTACTGTGGAAAAAACAAAGAATGAAAAAACTCACAGTGAATTCAGATCTAAAAACTACACAATGTTGGTGGCATACAAAATGCAAAGCTCTTTGAGCAAATCAAATGGAAGAAACAGCAATTGTTCCTGCAGGTCAGGGGCTAGGGGGAAAAAATGGCAGGTCAAGGCTATGAGTCTGTTTTAGGTAAGACATTAATTAATTAAATAAATATATAAATATAAATAAAATAAAATTTAAAAATCTTACTTAACCGAAGTAGAGAAATCCTCTGCTATCTGCTGAAGTAGCCTCCAAACTGGCCCGTACTAGTTCCCGGCTGATGCTCTGGCTTCCGCTTCTTCTCCCCTCTTAAAGACTTGCTTTGCACCTCCTGAAGAGGGGAGGGGAGCTCTGCTGGGCTCTCATTGGCCTGAAGTGCCAAAACACAACACCCCAAAATGATCCTGATTAGCTAGGTTCCTTCATAGGAATCCATGCCTTTGTCATGGTGCTCTCTCTGCTGGTGAAGGGGCTCTCACAGGGGACATCCCAATTTATACTAGTGGCTAGGCCTCAACCTTCTACAGCCTATTGTTTAAAAGGGATCAATCAACCTCTTTGAAGCCCTTAATACTAGTGGCCTATTGTTTAAAAGGGAGCAAGCAACACCCCTTTGAAGCCCTTAATACTAGTGGCCTATTGTTTATAACGCAGCCTCCTGCGGCCCCTCCCCTTGTCCCAGACACATTAAAGACAATCCGGCAGGCTGCACCTTCATGGGCTCTCCTCCCCTCCAACTCCACGCTGATTGCCGTGTTCTCGTGTGGCAGCCAGCAGCACATGTGCACAGTGCTAAGAAGCATTTCCACATGTGCTGCTGGTTGGTGCGCCTTTCCCTTCTGTCTTTCCTTTCTGTCCACCACCCCACCCCTACCCCAACTCCCAGCTGACTGCTGCATACCCGGAGGGCAGGACAGCAGTTGGGTGGAGGCACTGGGAAGTGGGGCACTGTCCCATCGCCATCCCCGTGCTGGCTGCCACTGGTTGCAGTACATATTACAGCTGCATTCCACAAACTTGGGATTATTCTGGATTAAGTGTTTGTGGAGTGCAGTGTATGTCTCTGTAAATGGGTTCCCCTTATACATCAGGGGTGGGGAATCTCGGGGTTTGGGAACCAAATGCAGCACTCGGCTAGTTTTTATATGGTCCCTTTGCAATTCTTGGATATGGCCTCTGGATCCAGTTCCTACCCTCAAGCACTGAAAGACTGAGCTTGGAGTAAAGAAGCAGAGATGAATCTGAGGGCATACACACAAGAATAGGGGATGGATCCATGGCATAGATCTATGATCTGGACTCTCCTCTTCCTTCCCTCATCCTGAACACTTCCCTTAAGCAAATTTCTTTGTATTCATTTTCAAAGTGACCCCTGAGACCAAAAAGGTTCCCCATCCCTGATATAAATGATCTCATACCTTTTTAAATAAATCTTCTCAGCCAGTTATGTCATCTGAGGAATCCCCATTGCAAGGGAATTCCCAACAGTCCACAAAGTTTATCCTTTTTAGCTGCACTGTGTCACAAAAGCAGCACAATGGGGCTAGAGCAAGGACATAATGTTTGTAGATGTCACATTCAGGGTTTCTGCTGAACAGCCAGCGTGTGAAAGCAGAGATCCTCTAGTTGGTAAGGTGCACTTGACTTGAGAGACTTCAATAAGAAATTGTTTTAAAACTACTTAAAATGATTGTGGTATTTGTTTGGAACTGGGCTGAGGAGTTCTGGAAGAGTTCCCAGGGTGGCAGACGAAGAGTGCGCAGGCAATCCACCTAGTATCAAAGACAGGAATGAGCAGCTCCTCAGAAATATCGGATCAGAAACACCAGAAGACAGCCCTGCTGTGCTCCTCATCCCCATCTTTATCACAAGTTTTGACAAACTACATGGATGAGATTCTAGTTATTTGATCCAGAATCAGGAATATGTTTTGAGCTGATATATGTTAGATGTTGGTAAGAACGAGGTTGACTTGGCCGTGGTACTTCAAAACCAAAAGTCATTCAGATCTAGGGGCTGTTTAGCTGAATCCACAAAGTTTGAGGATAAAAGTTTTAACGGTTCTGGATTTCAAAGTGTTGTTGCTTGATCCCCTTTAAAGAATAGGCTATAGGCAGGGTTGAGGCCTAGTAGCCACTAGTATAAATTGGAATCTCCCCTGCAAAAGCCCCTTCACCAGCAGAGAGCCCCAGGCAGAGTGAATTTGGCTATAGGGATAGGAAGCTCAGGGTGGGGTGGGGGTTAGGCTCTAGGCTGTAATAAGCCCAACCCTTGGGAAGCTAATAACTAACACACACACACGCGCGTACACACACACACACTAGAGTAATACAGTGCCCCTGACCTATATAACTCTAATGCCGACAGTGGTGTTTGTGGGCCGTAGGTTGGGCATACCTAAAGCATTAAGAGTCTGCCCTTGTAAAAATGACATAGAGGATCTTGTGCATTATATAAAGGAATGTCCATTATATAAGGATGCCCGTGAATCTCTCTTTATGCCTTTATTGTTTAAACTTCATCCTTTTTCAAAGAAGGAGATGGTAGTTTGGCTATTTAACCATAGTGATTCAAGGATTATTACCAGACTTGCTGCCTTTGCTTCCAAAGCTGAAGCAATTAGATAATCTCATTTGTCATCTATTCCCTAATTGTTATGAAGGTCCTATATATTATAGATTTTGTATTCATTGTTGTTTTAATTGCTGTATTAATTCCTGTATTACTGAACACATTGTGAACCTGAGAAATTCTAATCATTTAATAATTATGGCCCTTTTTACACAGACACTCTAACCGATAAAATGGGTGTTACATTTTATTATACATGGTGCAGGGCAACACTGCAGCCCTGCAACATGGGCTCTTTTCACACGAGATTCCTCCACTCAATTTCGCTGGGTGCAGATGGGTAGGTGCCTGTGTAAACACCACGGGTGGTGGGTGTAGGTGCATGCGTGCTCCCGCACAACACCCATCTCCACCAACCACCCACCCACAGAGCAACAGACTCCAATGCCGATTGCTCCGTGGGTGGGTGGTGGGTGGAAATGGGTGTTGGGCAGAAGCACACACGCACCTATGCCCGCCGCCCGTGGTTTTTACACAGACATCTCCACCCAGCGAAATGCATCCCACCTACCACTCGTAGTGTTTACACAGACACCTCCACCCAGTGAAACTGGGTGGAGGCATCTCGTGTGAAAAGGGCCCATGTTGCAGGACTGCAGTGTTGCCCTGTACCATGTATAATAAAATGTACACCCATTTTATCGGTGTTAAGTGTGTCGGTGTAAAAAGGGCCTATATTTGTATATAATATTTATTTTGGCCATGGCAGAAGCTTGTGCTAGTATTAATAATGAATGAATAGAACTCTAAATTTAAGCCTAGTTAAGAGGAAGGTTAAATAGACAGATGGAGGCAGAAGTCGAGCTGGAGGGAAGGGGATATCCAGTGTTTTGCAGTCAGTGTAGCATGTCTGATTATCTTCATCTTGGGGAGATGTTGTATGTGTGCAGTCGGTGCAAAGAGCTTCTGGCTTTCAGAGAAAGAGTGCAGTTTTTTTTAAAAAGAGTGCAGTCTCTGGAGGCTAGAGTGGCTGAGCTGGAGAAGGTGAGGCAGACAGACATTTAGATGAGCTCTTCAGAGGCATAGTAGAACAGTCCCACCTCTGCTCTTGCAGCCCCTGTATGGTTTTGGAGGATAAAGGTCTTGTAGAAAGAGGGCATCAAGCTGCTATGGTGGTAAATGATCCCGTAGCTGGAACCTGTCTTTCAGATGATGCCAGAGAATACTCTTGCAGTGAGATTATTTCTCCAGGGGAGGGGACCCCAACTGACAGGAATAGGATGGCTTTAGTAGTGGGGGATTAAATAATTAGGAATATAAATAGTTGGGTTTGTGACAGCAGTGAGGACCGCATGGTCAATTGCCTGCTGGGTGGGAAGGTAGTGGACCTCATGCAATGTCCAGAGAGAATTTTATTGAGTGCTGGGGAGGAGCTGATTGCCATGGTCCATGTCGGTACCAATGACATAGAAAAGTGTAGGAAAGAGGTTCTGGAGTCTAAATTTAGGCTTCTAGGAAAGAGGTTGAAGTCCAAAACCTCCAGGGTAGCACTGTTTGAAATATTAGCATTCACTGAAATACTTTCTGCTCCCGACACAGGGCCCCAGAGGCAGGCTGAACTCTAGAGTCTCAATGCATGAATGAGACAATGGTGCAAGGAGGTGGGATTTAGATTTATTAGGAACTGGGGAGCCTTTTGAGGAAGAGGGAGCCTATACCATAAGGATGGACTCCACCTTAACCAAAATGGAACCAGACAAACTTGAATACATCTAAGTTAAACAAAATATTCAGTCACAAGCACCAGGGTATTAAAATGCTTAGATGTCTGTATACCAATTCCAGAAGCCTCAAAAGTAAAATGTGGGATAGATTAATTAGCTTTAAGTGAGAACATTGATATTATAGGTATCTCAGAAACATGGTGGCATGTGGTGTCTGTCATTTTTATATATTTTTTATCCTGGTATCTCAGTGTCCCATTGATTTTAATGGAACACTGAGATACCAGGATACAAAATATATAGAAATGACAGAGTTGATCATACTGGGGGTGGAGTAGCCCTTTATGTTAGACAGCATTGTGTCAAACATGATAAAAATGATAAACAATACAAACATTCTCCTGGAATCACTGTGCATAGAAATTTCATGTTTAAACGGAAACCAGATACTAGTTGGTCTATATTATTGACCCTCTGACTAGGATGCTGACAGTGGGTAAATCTGAGGAATTATCTGAATTTAGCATCATGCCAGAAGCATGATTTGATGGGTAAAATCTAGCATGGATTTAGCAAAGGGAAGTCATGCCTCACTAGAAGTTTATGAGAATGTCAACAAGCATGTGGATAGGG
Source organism: Sphenodon punctatus (assembly GCA_003113815.1). Classification (NCBI taxonomy): domain Eukaryota; kingdom Metazoa; phylum Chordata; class Lepidosauria; order Sphenodontia; family Sphenodontidae; genus Sphenodon; species Sphenodon punctatus. Next base: position 1,313,645 of record QEPC01011914.1, on the reverse strand, counting down.
GTGATTTGGGTGATATAGTATATTTGGATTTTCAAAAAGCTATTGACAAGGCACCTCACTAGAGACTCTTGAGCAAGCTAAGTAGTCATGGAATAAGAGGAAGAGAGTCCTATCATGAATTGATAGCTGGTTAAAATATAGAAAACCGAGGGTAGGAACAAATAGATCTTGCATGACTAGGTGAGTTGGCAATAAAATGGCAAATAAATTCAATGTTGATAAGTGCAAGATGATGCACATAGAGAAAAATAATTCTTACTAAGCATACATGATGCTAGGCTCAAATCTGGCTGCAACCACTCAGAAGGATCTTGGAGTAATTGTGAATAGTTCCTTGAAGACATCAGCTCAGTGTGTGGCAGCAGTCAAAAAGGCTGACCGAATGCTAGACATTATTGCAAAAGGAATAGAAAATAAAAGGAAAAGTATCATAATGCTGCTGTATAAATCTTTGGTACGACTCCACTTTGAATTCACTAAAACAAAAAACTTAACAGTTTAAAAAGACACTTAAATGTACAAGAGTTTTCTTAAAATACTAGTGGTGGGACCCCGGGCCCATTACCGGCTACCGGATTTACCGGTTACCGGTTCTACGAAAACCGGATTCCCGGATTAAATCCGGTATACCGGTACCGGATTTATTTCATTGGTTTCAATGGGGCGCTGTGTCCCCATTGAAACCAATGAAATAAATTAATT